>JAUAME010000010.1:1800000-2162500 GCA_030820535.1 Quercus parvula | reverse complement strand
CTAATGTTCGTCAGCAAGACGAGTTTCTCAATCTTGAACATGAAAGAGATCGTCAAAACTATGAAGAAGGCAGTGTGCATTCCATCCACACAGATGGAAGCGGTTTTCGAAGGAAGAGAGACGTATCTCCTGAAAGGAACAATGATAAGACCATGCAACAAGAGATTGATGATTTGAAGAAACAACTTCGTCGAGCACAACAGAGATGATCTTCTTCTAGCTTTGATGTCTTCTCCAATGACGAAGAAGATATTATATACAGACATAGGTTTAGAACTCCACCAAGCAAATCCTTCTCCTATGAAGAAGGCATTGAGCCAAATTTCTAAATCACCCTTTACACGGGGGATAGAAAAAGCAAAACTCCCTAGACGATTCCACCAGCCAACATTCGCCATGTATAACGGCCGAACAGACCCTGTGGAGCACGTAAGTCAGTTCAAATAGAAGGTGGCAATCCATTCCTAGGATTAGGCCTTGATGTGCAGGGTGTTTCCATCCAGCTTGGGACCGATGCCAATAAGATGGTTTGACAGATTAAAGACTAATTCTATCAGCTCCTTTAAGAAACTCACCCAATCATTCTGCTCCCGATTTATCACATGCAGTAGGGTTCCTCAACCTCTAGATTCCTTATTGTCCATGTCAATGAGGGAGGGGGAATCCGTAAAGGCGTATTCCGAAAGATACTAGGAAATGTTTAACGAAATTGACGGCGATTTTGATGAAGTTGCCATTAAGACTTTTAAGGTCGCCCTACCAGCCGAGCATGGTTTGAGAAAATCTCTAACAGGTAAACCTGTCACCAGTTTATGCCAGTTTATGGATAGGGTTGATAAGTACAAAAGAATTGAAGATGACCAGCTGCAAGGAAAGGGGAAAGCTAAAGTTATCCCTCAGGAGAGGCGGGATTTAGGTCGGACCTATATAATAACAATCGACCAAGAAGGGATTATATAGGACAATCAGGGTCTGTCAACACCCAAGCGGTTAATACGGTGTTCCAAGAACCCGTCCGACAAGTTCTGGAGAAGATTAAGAATGAACCATTTTTCAAGTGGCCAAATAAAATGGTTGGGGACCCTGCGAAGCGCAATCAAAACCTCTATTGCCATTATCATCAGGAACAGGGACATACTACAGAGGACTGCAGAAATCTATGGGATCACTTGGATCAACTTGTCGGAGAAGGCAAATTAAAATCGCTCTTGCATCATTCTAATGGCCAAGGGAACCAGACGAATTCAAATTCCAGGAAGAATGCTACTTCTGGGCCCCCTTTAGAAATAATCAATGTCATCTTTGCTACTCTTAGGAGGATTGGATCCTGTCCCTCCAAGGTGATGTCAGTGGCGCAACTGTCATCCAAGGAAGGTGTTTCGGAGCCAAAAAGAGCTAAAGTACTAATTCAGCCAACTGTAGGCTTCTCGGACGAGGATAAAGTCGAAACCATCCAACCCCACGATGATGCTTTGGTGGTTACGCTCAGAATAGGAGGATATGACGTAAAGCGGGTGTTGGTGGATCAAGGTAGTGCCGTCGAGATTATGTACCCTGATTTATACAAGGGGCTAAATATGAAATCCGAGGACTTAACGGCCTATGAATCCCCCCTAATAAGCTTCGAGGGGAAAACTGTCATTCCGAAAGGCCAGATCAGACTACCCATACAAACCGATTCTGAGATAGTGGAGGTGGATTTCATTGTGGTAGATTCATATTCCCCTTACACAGCCATCGTGGCCAGGCCTTGGCTCCATACTTTAGGTGTTGTCTCCTCTACCCTGCACCAAAAGGTGAAATATCCTTCTGAGGGCATGGTTAAAGAGATTTTGGGCAATCAATCCGTTGCTAGACAATGCATGGTAGCCGCCATCTTGCACAAACCTGAAGTTGTATCCTTAAACGTTGTTGAGGAACCCTCATAGCAATCAAGGGCCTCGGCTTCATTAGGGGGAGGGCCGACTGAGGAGGCCAGCTGCGAAGATTTGGAAAGAGTGATAATTGACACTGATCCAGAGAAATTTTTTCAAGTTGGGGCACAATTGCCTACACATGAAAAGCAGGCGATAATTGAATTCCTCTGAGACAATGTCGACATATTTGCCTGAGACGCTTGTGAAGCCCTTGAAATCGATCATGACTTTATCAGTCATCGCCTGAATGTCAACTCTTCCATCACTCCTAGAAAGCAACCACCTAGACGCTCATCTAGAGATCATTATGAAGCCGTTAAAAATGAGGTAATTAAACTGAAGCGAGTAGGGGCTATAAAGGAGGTTTTTTATCCGAAGTGGTTGGCTAACACTGTAGTGGTAAAGAAGAAGAACGGGAAATGGAGAGTATGTGTAGACTTCACAAACTTGAACAAAGCCTGTTCGAAAGATCCTTTCCCCCTTTCTCGGATAGATCAATTGATGGATGCAACTGTAGGTCATCCTCGGATGAGTTTCCTTGATATTTTCCAAGGATACCATCAAATACCATTGGTCTTTGACGATCAGGAGAAAACGTCTTTTTTCACTCCCGTGGGACATTACCATTACAAGGTGATGCCTTTCGGCTTGAAAATTGCGAGATCTACGTATCAAAGGATGATGACCAAGATGTTTGAAGCACAAATGGGTAAAAATATTGAAGTGTACATAGATGACATGGTGGTGAAGAGTAAGATAGTGTTCGAGCATATAGGGGATCTTACAAGCATATTCAGAATCCTGAGGGAACACAAGCTTCGTCTTAATGCCTCCAAATGCTCTTTTGGGGTAGGTTCGGGAAAATTCCTTGACTATATGGTGACTTATCGAGGGATTGAGGTAAACCTTGATCAGGTTAAAGCTATGAGTAATTTACAACCTCCTCGAAACCCTAGAGAGGTTTAGAAGTTAACTGGAATAACGGCAGCTTTAAATCGATTCATTTCACGGTCGGCGGACAGATGTAGGCCATTCTTCCTGTTGATGAATAAATGGAAAGGTTTTGAATGGACCGAGGAATGCGCTCAAGCTTTTCAACAACTTAAAGATTATCTTTCTCATCCACCTATTATGTCAAATCTTGAAACAGATGAAGTACTGTTTGCTTACATTGCTGTAGCTCCCCATGCAGTGAGTTTGGTGTTGATACGAGTTGATAGTGGTAAACAACATGGTTTTAAAAACCGGACAGGACCGGCCGTTCCGACCGGTTCAACCGGGAACCGGACTCTAATCCGGTCCGGTTATGATAAAAAATCGGAAATATAGAAAAACCGGAGGTACAGTAAAAACCAGCCGGTCCGACCGGAAAACCGGAAAAACCGGAAGTTGAACCGGTTCTTGACCGGTTGGGGGATTTTTATTTATTTTTTACTTCCCAGGTTTATACTACGTCGTTTTGGCTGTCCTAAAATGAAAATCTAACCCTAAGCCTAAACTAAAGTCACTCAGACTTCAGTCCTCACCTTCACGCTTCAAGCTCAGACGAAAATCTCACTCACGCGGCACGCCTCAAGCTCGCCTCTGCCTCAGTCAAGCTCGCTGCTCGCCTCAGTCAAGCTCGCTGCTCGCCTCAAGCTCGCTGCTCGCTGCTCGCTGCTCGCTGCTCACCTCAAGCTCGCCTCAAGCTCGCTGCTCGCTTCAAGCTCGCTGCTCGCTGGTCGCTGGTCGCTGCTCCGATTCGCCTGCTCTGCTCTCTGCACAGCAGCACAGGTAATGTTCTACTTCTAAACAGACTAAACTTCTAAGTTTTTTTTTTTTATTTTGATTTTCTTTTTCATTTTCTCGGTTCTGTTTTTTTTTTTTTTTTTTCATTTCTCTCGGCCTCATCAGGTACTAAACTAATAATTAATTTTCTTTTCTTTTTTTTATGATTTTGATTACTTGATTTTGATTTTAATAATTTTCTCTGTTTTTTTTTTTTTCTTCATTTCTCTCGGCTTCATCTCAGATTCTATATCCATGTTCGCGGCTTCATCTCAAGTTCTCCTTTCGTGATTTCACTGGTAAGTGCTAACTTCAATTATTAGTTTACAATGTCATTTTAGTTTATCTGTGATTTTGTGTCTGTTGGGGATTTGATTTACAGATAATTGATTGTGAAATATAATTTACAGTATATTGTATTATACTATTGATTGTAAATGTTGTATTGATGAATTTATTTTTTGATAAAATGGTTGCTGCCAGTCTGAAATTGTTGTGTGAAATGGAGTCTGCGTCTGTACCATCTAATGAACATGCATCTACCGGGTCAAATGCTAATTCTTCATCTGTGAGAGCAAAATGTGATCCCGCATGGGATCATGTAACTGAAGAGTTGAAAGACGGAAAAAGTAGTTATAGATGTATACATTGTGGGAAAAGTTATAAAGGAGGGGGCATCAATAGGATGAAAAGACATCTAGCTGGAATTAAAGGTGATGTGGTTGCATGTATGGGTGTACCTTATGATGTTAGGTTTCAAATGGTTGAGAATTTGAAGGGAATTTCAAAATCTAAAGAACAAACAAAAAATGATCAAGAAGCATCTAATTATTCACCATTAGAGGACTCACCAGAATTTGAAGATGTCCAAGAAATTACTCCTAGAGGTAGGGGGTTAAGTAGGGGAAATAGAAGTGGTCCTAGTAATTTTCCACCAAGATCCAATCTTGGCAAGAGAAAGGTTGGTAATATTGATAATTACTTCGCTCCTAAAACAACACCGGGAGCTCAACCTTCTATTAAAAGTGTGCTTGCTGGCAAAGAAAAAAAGTGGAGGGTTGATATGTCTGTAGCAAGATGGATGTATGATGCTTGCATTCCAATTAATGCTGTGAATTCTAGTTATTATCAACCTATGCTCAATGCTGTAGCTTCTTATGGTCCTGGATATAAAGGCCCAAATTATCATGCCCTTCGAGTGCCTTTGTTGAGAGATGCAAAAAGAGAAGTTCAATTGATTGTTGATTCTCATCGTTCATATTGGGCTGACACTGGTTGTACAATAATGGCTGATGGGTGGACTGATACTAGGCATAGAACATTGATTAATTTTCTTGTCTATTGTCCTAAAGGAATTATTTTTATACGTTCTGTTGATGCTTCTGACTTAGTTAAGGATGCTATTAATTTGAGTAACTTGTTTGATGAAATTATTAGTTGGGTTGGTCCTGCAAATATAGTACATTTGGTCACTGACAATGCTGCAAATTATGTGGCTGCTGGAAAAATTGTGTGTGGAAAATATAGGAACATTAGTTGGTCACCTTGTGCAGCACATTGCCTAAACTTAATTTTTAAGGAGATTGGGAAGATGGATCATATAGCTAAACTTGCAAAGCGTGCATCCAAGATCACAGTGTTCATCTATAACCATGTGGCTTTGCAAGCTTGGTTGAGGACTAGAAAAAATTGGACTGAAATTGTGCGTCCAGGACCAACTAGGTTTGCTACTACTTTCATTGCCTTAGGGAGTCTTAAGGAACATAAGCATGACTTACAAGCATTGGTGACTAGCAAATTTTATGTTGAATCAAGATATGCAAAAGATAAGAAAGCAAAGGCAGTGGTGAAAATCATTCTTGACAATCAATTTTGGAATGATTGTCATGTAATTGTGCATATTATGTCACCATTGATTCGTTTATTACGCATTGTTGATTCTGATGAAAAACCAGCTATGGGTTATGTATATGATGGCATGTATAGAGTAATTGATGGAATCAAAAAAATTTTCAAGGACAAGAAGAGACTATGGGAGCCTTATGTCAATATTATCAAGGATCGTTGGGATAATCAATTCTATAGAGATATTCATGCTGCTGCTTACTGGTTGAATCCTGCATTTCAATATGACTCATCCACTCTTAATAAGACGCTAGAGACACAATCTGCTGTGACAGATGTTATTGAATCAAAAGTTTCAGTTGGTCGGTTGAAGTTGGTGGAGGAATTAAGGCTATTTCGAGAGCGTGAACAAACTTTTGGAACCCAACTTGCTCAAGAATCAGCCAAGACATCTCAGCCGGGTAAGATATTGTTTACTTTAGCTAATAACAAAATGAAAATATGTTTTAAAGATCATAGTTTTCTTTTTCTTTTTTTAATATTTTTGGGATAAGTATAGTTGTGTTTATTGATTTATTATATCTTTGTTTTATGTTGTATATGGAACTTAGATGAGTGGTGGAAGTTGTTTGGATCTTGTGCTCCAACCTTACAAAAGTTTGCAATTCGGATTCTTAGCCAAACAGCTGCCTCTTCGGGATGTGAGCGGAATTGGAGTGTTTTTGAACAAATACATACCAAAAGAAGAAATAGATTAGAGCATCAACGACTTAATGATCTTGTATTTGTTCATTATAACTACCGATTGAAAGAAAGGTATATATTATATAATCTCCTTATTTCAATGTTTTTGTGGGGAAATATGAGTGATTCACTGATTTGGTCAAGTGTGTTCTTTGTGATTGTGAAATATAATTGATTTTGTTACTAATTAAATTATTGATTATGTTCATCTTATGATATAGAGTCAAAAGGAAGAAGTTCAATTTTGATCCTATTGATTATGCAAGTATCGATAAAACTGAATTTTGGGTAGTGGAAGATGAGGAACCTCCATTTCTAGATCATGAGGAGATAGAGAATGCATTATATGAAGAAGGAGCCTATCCAATTGAAGAAGGGTCTTCTAGCCATGTACAAAGAGGTTAACTTATAATAATTCTTTACCTAGTAGCATATTTTAATTAGATTATTTATGATTTATGAGAAATGATTATTAGAATCGTTATTTCATTTATTATTCTTTGATTTTGGAATTTGTATAGATATGGACAATGAAGTAATTGAGGATGATGATGACATTAATTTGGAATCATTTGGTGATGAAGATGATGCTCCTCCCGGATTTAGAGATAAAAATCATCCTAGTCATGTTGAAGATGAAGAAGATGAGGATGAAGATGATGATAATGATGCTAGTGGTGGAGCATTTGGTTCACATGATGATATTGATTTCAATTTTCTTCATAACTAAGGAGGCTTGGGTCTTATAATTTAGTAGTTGTTTGTTTGTAACTTTAAAACTTATTTGCTATTTGAATGTAATGAACTTAATTGTTATTTGTCATTTTGATGTAAATGTAATGACTAATGAACTTATTGTTGTTGAATTTATGTGTATCTTTTTATTAAAAGACAAAGCTATAGATAAAAATGCATGAGTTGTTGATATGAAAGTTGAAACAACAAAGATGCTTGGTATTGTTGGCACTTCATCACCCCCATTCCCTATTGTCTTGCACTTTGACCTCACTTATGCTAGGGAAAACTTTAAATATGAGCCTAATTATGTTTTTAGTAGATTAAAAAATTATTAATTATTTATATAATTTAAATAAATAATAATTAAATTATTTATGACGTCATCGGTTCGACCATCGGTCGGACCTCGGTCCGACCATAAAACCGGTAATTAGAACATTTTCTGGTTCTTTCACCGTACCGGTTTTTAAAACCATGGTAAACAACGACCAGTTTATTATGTGAGTAAATCTTTGCATGAGGCTGAAATTCGCTATTTACCTCTGGAAAAGGCAATCCTGGCAGTGGTATATGGTACGTAAAAGTTGCCCCATTACTTCCAAGCGCATACGGTGGTTGTCCTGACTCAGCTTCCACTCAAGGCCATACTTCGAAGTGCTGATTACACTAGGAGGATAGCAAAGTGGGGCACAATCTTGGGTGCCTTTGACATTAAGTACATGCCACGTACTTCAGTCAAAGGCTAGGTCCTCGCAGATTTGATCGCTGAATTCATCGAGGCCCCTGTAGAAAATGAATCAAACGAACATCGCATGGATGAAAAATCAGTTGGCCTAATTGCTGTGCAAGAGCCATTGTAGTGGAAGGTGTATATGGACGGGGCGGCAAATCAGAAGGGATCTGGTGTGAGGATAGTCTTGATCTCACCTGAAGAACTCGTCGTGGAAAAATCGTTGAGGTTAGGTTTTTCAGCCACAAATAATGAGGCCGAGTACGAAGCGCTGCTGGAAGGAATGTCTATGATTCACAAGATGGGGGAAAAATCAGTTACAATGTTCTCGGATTTAAGGCTAGTCATCGGTCAGGTGAAGGGCGAGTTAGAAGCAAGGGATGACAGAATGCAAGAGTATTTGACTCGAGTCAAGTATTTACAGAAGAACTTTGAATCGTTTGATCTACAACACATCCATAGAAGTGGAAATACCCATGCTGATTCCCTGGCTACGCTGGCAACCTCATCGAATCAAAGTTTACCTCGTATGATTCTAATAGAGGATCTGGGTAAACCCATAGGAGAGAGAGGCAAAATGATCTACGTTCCCCATGCCAGAGTAGGGCCCAGCTGGATGGACCCCATCATTCAATTCCTTAGCAAAGATGTTTTACCAGAAGACAAATCAAACACTGTAAAGATACGACGGAATGCTCCTCGGTTCTGGCTATCCGAGGACCAGAAATTGTATAAACGATCTTTCTCGGGACCGTACTTACAATGCATACATCTTGAAGCATCAGAATTACTTCTTGAGGAATTATATGAAGGAATCTGTGGAAGCCATACAGAAGGGAGATTCCTAGCTTATAGGGCCATCACCTAAGGCTATTGGTGGCCAAACATGCAAAAGGAAGTACTAGAGTATATGAAGAAATGCGATCAATGTCAAAGATTTGCACCAAACACACACTAACCAGGAGGATTTCTAAATCCCCTCTCCAGTCCTTGGCCCTTTGCACAATGGGGCTTGGATATTATTGGTCCTTTTCCTAAAGTAGCGACAAAATAAGAAATATTTGTTGGTCGGCACAAACTATTTCACCAAGTAGGTTGAAGCTGAGCCTTTGGCAAATATCCGAGATGTGGATGTAAAGAAGTTTCTCTAGAAGAACATTGTCACTTGCTTCGGGATACCTCATACCCTCATTTCGAACAATGGACTTCAGTTCGACAGCAAATCCTTTAGGAGAGATACTGTTATGAGATGGGGATTACAAATAGGTACTCCACTTCGGCATATCCTCAAAGGAATGGACAAGCTAAAGCTGTCAACAAGGTCATAGTAAGTGGACTTAAGAAAAGATTGGACGATGCAAAGGGAAGATGGGTGGAAGAACTACCGCATGTTATCTGGACGTATCGAACCGCTCCTCGGAGGTCAACTGGAGAAACCCCTTTTTCTATGTCTTATGGGGCTGAGGCTGTCATTCCTATAGAAGTAGGCTTTTCGACATTAAGAACCCAATCATTTAATCCCAACGATAATGATAAGTTACTGGAAAGAAGCTTGGATCTCGTTGAAGAGAGAAGGGAAAGCGCAATGGTTCAATTAGTGTATTATCAACACAAACTTAAACAAGGCTACGATGCCAGAGTAAGGCTAAGACCATTGGAGCCTGGAGATCTGGTGATAAGAAAAGTTTTGGGCACGGCAAAAAACCCAGCATGGGGAAAATTAGGGCCCAATTGGAAAGGACCCTATCATATCACCTCGTTGGCAAGCATAGGAGCGTATTTTCTAGAAGATTTAGATGAGCATGTAATACATCGTCCTTGGAATGTAAACAACCTAAGAAGGTACTATTGTTAATAAAAATTTCATTTCTTCAAGTATGTGTTTTGTTGTATAAATTTGTCAAATTAAGGACTATTTATCATCTATATATAAGTGTTAAATAGATCTCAAGTCATGTTAGGTCTCTCGGACCATATACTTGGGCAAAATTAACACTCCTTGACATCTATATAAGTGTTAAATAGATCCCAAGCCATGTTAGGTCTCTCAGACCACATACTTGGGCAAAATTAACACTCCTTGACATCTATATAAGTGTTAAATAGATCCCAAGTCATGTTAGGTCTCTCGGACCACATACTTGGGCAAAATTAACACTCCTTGATATTCATACAAATGTTAAACAGATCCCAAGTCATGTTAGGTCTCAGATCACATATGTATATGAAATTAACTTTTATCAACTTAATGATAAGTGATGCTTATTTGAGAGTTGGGCACTCATTAAAATTCCAAGTGTTCTTGTTTTCATCATGGTATGCTAAGTGTATTATTCATATGTTTTGAACTTAAATTTTGAAATCATCATGATAATACACGATGTTATGGATGGCATTTAATTGAAACTATTAAATAATACTAATTGGGAATAGTAAATAATATCATTCAAAGGCTGAATCGAATAAATAAGAAAACTCTTTCATTAGATGACAGATATAAGTTTTACATCAAATGCATAAAACCATTACAAAAATCATCAGGGTAAGGCTAAAACCCTGTATCTAAGTCTATTATTGATAAGAATCTTTCTTGAAATCAATCTTGGACTTGGATTCAACAACTTTAGCCTTGGAGACCATATCCCTAATTGTAAGGGCATTTTCGGAGGGGTTGGCATCAGCTTTATTCTGCCCCTTCTCCTTCCCCTTCCCCTTCTCCTTCTCCTTTGCTTTCTCCTCTGTCCGAGACGCCACCACTGCCCCATTCTTCTCTTTTTCAGCCCATACTGGTACTTTAGTATCCTGAGAAGGTTTTTGTGCTGGGAGAGATTCATTAGAAGGAAGAAGAGGAAGGGCGGCTGGAGGAGGAGGAGCTGTTGTGTTTTCTCTGAGGTCCTCTAGATAGTACACTTGGTTCGTCCTCCTCAAATCGGAATCTATAGGGATTCCTGCCCGATCAAGGGCTTGATTGTACGTCTTAGCACAGTACTCCCTACAGACCACGATCACTTCAGCAGTTAATCTCGCCTCCATCTCCAGTACCCCACGCTCGTAAACTGAGGTCTCAGTAGCAATAGCAGCTTCCTGGGCCACCTTTAGTGCTTCTTCAGTTCTTTGCAGTTTAGATTGAAGGTCTAGAACTGCCACCTTCTTAGTGGCGAGGTTAAGTTGAGTCATGTAAAGTTCTTTGTGCTGGTCCTCAGCTTGAGCTTTAGCACTCTTCAACCCAGCCTCCGCACTTTTTTGCCCATTCTCTGCAACCTTGAGCTTCTCGGCTAGTTGTGTTTTTTCGTAGTTTGCCATGCTGAGTGCTTTTTCAACATCATGCCGCTTTTGGATTTCAGCGTTAAGGATATTAGTTGCACTTCGCACCCAATCCTCGGCCACGTAAACTTGCTGAGTGACTTGCATGGAGAAAAACTGGGAAGGAGAAGAGAAAAAGAATTACTGTAGCATCAACTTTCAGAAATAGTGAATTCAATAATAATTCATCTCGTCGGACCATGATTTCATTTAGTTTTATGTCTGTTTCTAGGCTTATTTATATTTCAAATCTTTACTAGTCGTTATCCCATTCGCGAAGAGCCTAGCTTTTTCACCTACTCTCTACAAATTTATTGTACTGGGCTTATTGGGCTTGTATCCCAATTGTATTGGGCTTGGGCTCTAAATCGTGACCCTACAGTAGTAATGTGTGCTCTGTAATATATGGTTTTTGTTAATAAAATAGTTTTAATATCCTATTTGCTTTTGTTTTTGTTTTACATTATTATTTCTTCAATCTAGATAATTACTCGTAATAAAGATTACAAGCGTAAACAATTGAACAATTGACCTGGCATAAGTAGAGGTTGAACAATTGAAGTATTAAACCATGTCAAAAGATTGCACATTTGAATATAATAATAGTAATACTTGCAAAGTACAAAACGAAGCATGACTCAGAACTTTATTTGACATTGTAAATGATTTTTATAGACGAAAAAAGGGGTACTATCTACTTTGACAAATGCACAAGTTCATTGAGCTTTTTCGTTTAGTTTTCTTCTTATTGTGTTAATATATAACTCTATAAAACCTTACTTTTTTAAGTATGACAATATTTTAGTCCAATTTGAAAAAACTTAAATAAGATAATATCAAACAAACACTAAGTTAACAATATAGAACTTATGCAGATTAAATTATTAACTTCACATATATGCTAGATAGATCCTTTTGTCACTTTGTCATACATGAGCTAATGTCCTAGTCACGTGACATGCAAGGACATAAAATTGGCAAAATAAGATTGGAGTGATCAAATTGAAATGAGTTGATGCATAAGTAACTTATCAATAAATAAAATTAAAATTGTGAAATTGAAATATATTCTTGAATTTGGTCGGTTTAAAATTAAGGTAACTTTGGTAATTTTTGTAAAGTCATTAGTCAATTTGTGAATCTTGAAGAGGTAAATGGTTAGGATTTTCTCATTGGGTGAGCAAACCCACTTGTCCCCATGAAAACTCTTCATTACTTACAACATGTAAAAGAAGGCACATTGGCTTTTCTTATTCTCTTCTGACATTTAAATTTCCTTAATGAATGACTGTGTCAACATTGGTTTAGATTCATGCCTATAATTGGTTTATAGTATGGTATAGTTTCGTTTAGATGCTTGTTACCTTACATATTTGTATCCATAAACATATTAATGCAAAATTATTGATGAATATAAGGTGTTTATTGCTTCCAGAGAAGTATTTATTAATTTAAAGGATGTTTAAAATTATATAACCAAAGGTCATTATAGTACATAGTCTATTTGAGCACATGCCCCCAAGATTCTAATAAAAAAGGATGGACATGGAGTGTATTTATGAGTTAATTCATGTTATGTTATACATATATATAAAGTTCAAGGTTTTACTCTTTTCCTTAATTTAATATGTGGGGTGTCAGGTTCTTCACCATTTTTGGCTTTAAACCTTAGTCCAACACCAAGCGGATTTGTCCTCTTTTGGGAGCCAAGCCAGTAAGGTTTTGTTACAAAGGGATGGGATTTGTCCCACATCGCCTAAGTAACCCTCCCACTCATGCTTTATATGTCCTTGGAGCTTGCATGAGTGTACCACTACTACACCACATAATACAATACATGAGTACATTACACATTCATCCCATTCAAACTTGCAAGATATATCGTGCTATAAATTTTATATTATTTACATAAAACTCTGGGAAATGACTAAATATAGTTCTACAACAATTTTTTTTTTTTTTTCTAGTCCAAATGATGCATATAAATACATATGAAGAATATGCCCAACAAAAGAAATAATTTAGAAAATAGAAAGGAAATAAAACCAACAATTACGTAAAGGAAGAATCACTAAACTGTCTAAACATGGTATTATCTTATATCCAAGCGATTTTTTTTATTATTTATCACAAACATTCGTAAGTCCATATATTATTTCCACTTCTATCTTGTATTTTTTTTTTTTCTTCATATTACCATTTAAGACATTATAAGACTTGTTGTGAAGTTGTAAGATGAAAAACAAAAAAAATAAAAGGGTCATGTTAATGGGTGTCCTTAGAGCAATTATTAATAACCTATTTTAGAAAAACTTTGATATCATTTTTATGAGGAAAAAAAAACTGTCAAAATATTAATTATTTTTTTTTATAAAAAATTTATTAAAATAATTTTTTGATAATTGCTCTAAAAACATCCATTAACATTTCTCATATTGTTTATAATAAATTGACAAAAAGCCTTTACTATTTTTCATGGAAATACTGTTCTTTTTGTTTGATTAGATCTTTCATTTTGTAGACCAACCCACAAGAATTAAAAGGCACCCCACTCTCACTACTAAGAGCACTAGCATTGGGGGTGTAAAAACTCCCCTAGTTGCTATTTTAGTAACTAGACCTTTAAAAGCAAGCTCCATCCGGGTATGTAAACCCAAAAAATTATCCATCCTAACTACAATAAGATTGCATATTTGTAACCTTATAGCACTAGCATCCGGGGATACAAAAAAAAAAAAAAAGAAAAAAAGAAAAAGAAAAAAAAGAGAGAGGCTATTTCACATTCTCAAACACTATTTTATCTATTTTACCAACTCAATTTACAACTCACCCCACATCCTAATTTTTATTTTTACATACAACCCAATAAAATAATATAAACTACCTAATAAAATAATAAAAGTATTATTCACTCTCTCTTTCCTCCCACTATCTTTTTCTCTTCACACACAACTACTAGATTATTTTTATTATTTTTTATTTTTTTTGCAACCTATGAATAGTAAGGTTGCATATGCAACCTTACTATTCATAAGTTGCAATTTTTTTTAAATATACAAACCCAAATGGAGTGAGTTTTTGCTATCTTAGGTTGTAAAATAGCAACTAAGAGTGTTTACACCCCCCAATGCTAGTGCTCGTATTTATGAGGTTGTAAAGAAAAAACTACTTTTTTAATCTCACACACACTCTTTCTTCCTCTCACACACTCTCTCTCTCTCTTCTTACTTTTTTTATTAGGTAGTTTATATTATTTTATTAGGTTGTATGTAAAAAGAAAAATTGGGATATTTGGTATATTACTGGATGGGTTGGTAAAATAAATAAAGTAGTGTTTGAGAATGTAAAATAAATGTTTTTTTACATCCCATTGCTAGTGCTCTAAATGAATTTTAATATACATAGTTATGAGTTTGGATAAAGTGTATGAATGGAAGAACAAGGGAAAAATGCTTATACACCCCCTGAACTTTTATTTTGGCCAATTTTCCCCATAAACTTTCTATACCTGCCAAATCAATACTTCTGCTAGTCTCCCGTTAAAACACAAACAAAATACACGTGCATTTCACGTGAACTTTAGAATCACCAAATATCCAAGTGGTCAGCCCTTGCATATTTTGTGATTTCAAAGTTCAATTGAGATGCACGTGTATTCTGTTTGTCTTTTAATGGGAGACTAGTAGAAGTATTGATTTGGTAGGTATGTAAAGTTTATGAGGAAAATTGGCTAAAATAAAAGTTTAAGGGGTGTCACCCACTTGAAAGTTTAAAGAGTGTATGAGCATTTTTCCCAAAGAATAATGATGACATGACTATAAAATTAGGTGGGGTATTATCGATCCATGGGATTTTCAAGATGTCTCATGGACAAATAATAGAATAGTCTGACCAAAAACTAGAACACCATTTCCTTATACATTAAAAAATAAATTCAAAAATCTCTCACCCCACTTTGATTATTGATCTAGTCTATCCTAATTCCTAACTGCTTCCCCTTCATTTTTAGGGTATTATGTTATTTCTTCCAAATCACAACCAAACTTTTAAAGAAGTAGATACAAAAATATCACGTATCACACAATGATGCGATTCGCACCAAAAACCCATGGTGTCAATGTAATTACATCTTCTTGATTGTAATTAATCGAAAAAGTTCTAAGAAACAAATATTAGAAACGGATTAAAGTAGACATGTCTATATGACAATGAAAAAAGTGAAATGGGGGCTAATGAACAAGTGTACCACCTAGCTACTTTTATGTTACATTTTGATGATGCAGTTAGGCAGATAACATCAGTGGATTTAGAATACTGAATGATTTTCAATTCAGCTAAATACCTGTATATATACTGATAATATCCATTTGGTCACCAACAAGATAGATAGAATCATAGAGGATAGAAAAGATTAAATATAAATGAATATATTTGCAATCTTGCTTCTGGTATAGATTCCAATGATAATCTAGATATTTGAGAAAGTCTTCAGATTGTAGCTCCACTATGGCTTAGTTTTAATGGTCAAAGGAATCAACATTCTAAAAAAAGAGTATTCATGTAATGCCTCTTAAAAAGAATGGAATAAGCTTTTACAAGTGTAATCATCATATTGGATGAAGAAACCAAGTGCTCTATACCTTTTTAAGAATTATTCAAGATAGTGGTTAGGGATGTGATAGAAAATAACCGATACATGTTTGCGCAGGACTTCCATAAATTCAAATTTTTGTTTTTCAAAAGTAAAGTTATAATTAATTAAAAGCACTAAAACTAAGAGTATAGATCCATTTGGACTCAAAATTAGGTTCCAAACTTCTTGTGAAGCTGATACCAAATTTAATTTTTATTTATGAAGAATATGCAGCAAACACAAGTACACACCTACGAGAATAGATTTTATCAGATATAGTAAGCAGTCTCATATAAGTAACCATCTTGCTCACCAATTAAAGAAATCCTCCCAAGGGATACAAAGTAGGAGATATGAATGCTCATCACTCTAAGGAATGCACCTAAGAGATACAAAACAAGAAACTCACCACCTATCGGAATCTACCAAATGAGAAAAGATAAACAAGGAGAAATCCGAAATCCTTCTAAAAAAATCACACTCTCAATTCTCTCTATATTTTAGATCCATAAGTGAAGTAGGACTTGTATAAGACCAACTTCGAACAACTCTCCAAGCATGAGTAATAACAACTTACATTTACAATACCAAAACATTTAACCTAAAAAATAATTGAACTAATACAACTAACATGACCCTCTAATTGGGAATAGAAAAAAAGCATTTTGGAAAGCAAATACACACAATTAAAGTAAGAGAATTCAAATTTCATTGTTTCTCAAATGCATTCTGCCAGCACAAACAATCTGTCGTAAAATTACCTTAACTCCTAAAAATAAATAATAAATAAATAAATAACCTCAAAATTGCACTCCATTTGATGTATTGAAAACTAAAATTAATTTTGAAAATGACCCAAAAATGCTTACTCCAACTTCTTTGAAATTTGCACAAACTTACTTAGAAAAAAGAAAAAAAGAAAAAGAAAGAATAACCAACATAATTGGTCGTACTAGGACAAATAACCTACCCTTTACTTGGATTAGGTTAAAGTTAGGCTGGATTTTTCTATGAATACTATCTAAAGTACAATATTGTGTTGTGAATATCGGTTTAATTTGCTCTCTTCTTTCAAAGAGCATAAGATGCTTTATTATTTTCTACAAAAGGATTTGAAATTGTAGGAGAAAAACTTCAAGTTTCAACCAATTCTAGCACAAAGACCGTTTATTCATCAACTTCTAGTTAGTTTGGTTAAAGGGCTGGACATTACTAACAATATTTTTTTAAATCTCATCTTTGATTGCAGAGGATTATTGTGAGCTTTCCAAGCGAGCCAAATGGAGTTAAGAAGGGTAACAAACCATAGAACATGGTTTAGTCGTTTTTTGAATTCCTAAAATAATCGAATTTGAAAGTCCTTTGTATGAAATTTGTCTAAATTATACTGTAATCAGAAGATGCTTGCACAATGAGAAACGCAAGTCATAATAATTTCCCTGTGAATTATGATTTTCTAGAGTTCTTAGGATAGCTCCTAAGTTGAATAGTTAAAATTCTATCCATCCATTTTGAAATGAGTGAATTAGCTTTTACTTATCATCACCATTTGATTAGATATTGATTATCACCATTTTAATATCTATTTAAATTATTGAAGATGTGGCTCACTTCAAAAAAAAAATTATAGTCACTTCAAAAAAATTTATTTGATAAGCAAGAACTTTTATTGAAACACACTACTAAACTCCGTTACAGAGTTCCAAACCCAAAGACTTATCTAAGTCTGTGCACAAATTCAATTACAGATACAAAGAGAAACACAGCTAAAACTACAATTCAATCAACTCTAGAATATATAACAGACACAGGAATACCCCTAATATTAGCATAAATTTCTATGCAGTACAGAATCAATGAACCTTCCTTTAGCAGCTAGTCGCGCTTTTATCTCATTTGATGGACTGGACTTCTCTAGACTTAACCACTCACTTCAAAATTGATGGATATGATTATAGAATTCCATAGTGAATTACCCTAAGCACTCTAAAGAATCGTAATCCTTGTTCTTATTGTACAAAAGCCTAAAAATTGAGGAAAGGTATCATTCTCTTCCCTATTTCCTAAACCAATATATTGGTCATGATATCAAGTATCAACCTTCAAGACTCTAAAAACATCTAGAGAGATTACCTTTCTCTTTTTAGCTCACCAACCACTATCATATCGTTTAGATGAAGTTAAACTCATCACCGTCGTGTCCTAAGGCTGAAGCCTGCAAATAATATGATAATATATATTAATATTGCTTTTCCTAGAATAAAATTATTCGTAGTATTACCAAATCCATGATGAGGAAATAGAGACCCCAAAAAAGAGAAGAGTTTACTAGTATACAAAATATTTTCAGATAATTCTGATTTTAAACACCACAAAGTTGTTGCAGAACTAATAATGAACAACACAATAATCACACAAGCGTTCACAATACTTTTTTTTTTTCTCTTTCCTGATAGGTAAATGTTCATGATACTCAACCATTGAGGTACTACTTTGACAGAAAAATGAAGACATCTGTAACAAGTAATAAAATAGAACTTACATTGTGGCATGACTAATTGATGGGACAGAGTTGTAAAAGCATAAAACTTAAATCACAAGGCCACTTCAGTCAAAGCATATCAAACTGCCATACTTAGCGATCCAAAATATTTTTGCAGTAATTGCATATACAATATATGCAATATTCAAGCAACACCAAACGATAACACTATAACAGAAAACAGAATATGCATTTCAGAATATGTGTAAAGCGAAAATTAGAACAAGAAAGAAGTCCAATCTTTCTGTAAATCACAACCCATAAAATTTTTACATTGATTTTTTTTTTTTTTTTTCAATTTTGCCGAATGAAGGCCTTGACTTACATTAATTTTCACTAAATAGGTCTTTATAACAGTTGGAGCGCTTGCTTCTAAAGTGTCCAATTATCTGCGTTCACTCCCCTTGGCGGCTTGGCCAATCAAATTTGAAGAGATGAATTGGGCTAAGTTAGTTCTCCAACCTGAAGATAAGCTGATAATTCCAATAGAAGGAGCGAGGAACTTTAGACTATTTGCAGCCATTAGCAACAACATAATATGGATTACTAGGAACAAGCTTATGAATTAACAACAATGGGAAGTTCTTGATCCCATTCTCTTAATTTTTTAAATTAAATAGGTATACACTGATCATGTTTCTTCTTGGGAATTTGTAGGTGGAGATTGGAGAAAGAAGTTGCATATGGAATCCACCACTTCCCCCTTATGTCAAGATTAATTTCGATGCAGCAGTTAGAAAGGAAAAGACATGTGTAGTAGCAGTTGGACCCAGATAATAGAGAATCAAAGCACGTGGCCGAAGCTCATGTGGCTCTCTTAGTGATAACAAAGCAACGGAAATGAGATATGGAAATTGGGTTCGTGAAGGAGACACTCTAAATGTTATTATCTAGTTACAGAACCACTCTCTGGAGCCTGATTGGTCTATTGAGCACCTAATTGAGGAAGCTAGATACTTTTTCAATTTTGATCTGATTGGGTGTAAATCACACTTTTAGAGAAACTAATATTGTAGCCCATAATACTGCTAAGTGGGCCATTTTTTGTAATATGTTGGGATGATCCCCATCTAATCCATTCCAGACCGTTGCTTTTGTCCTTGGGATAAAGATGGAGGTAAAACCCCTCTTTTGCAGCACTTTTCCTCTGTTTAGTTTTGCTCTTTTATAATAAAGTATTTCTAGGCACCAAAAAAAATAGATAGAATTATTGTGGATAAATTTCATTGCAAAGCCATCTCCCATAAATTTTATAATAGTCAGAGCTAACTTAACAATAGAAATCAATAAGACAAGTGAATGAGGGTTTGTGGATTCTTTACTACAAAAAGGAATTGAAAAGTTATTAGACAGGACTGCTTATAGCACAGAGAAAGTAAGTTAGCAACTGCAATATTAAAGAGTGCTTTATTGAAATTTAACGATGTAAACAGCCACCGGTTGCATTAAGAAGCATAAGTCAATTGATTGCCTAACCAAATTAATGGAAAATTATGGAAGTCCCTATATTTTTTAATTGTAGAAATGATCCAATCAAAGAATATCACTGATGAAATTGACAGAACTTGAGAACATGGGTCTTAACCAGGACTTACAATTGGTAGCAAATGATGTGCAATTGTTGGAAAACAACTCTTATCTTTCATTTCCATTGCCAAGTGCCAACCAGTATCATATCCTTCAGAGTGATGGTGATTTCACCTTCAAAATGAGTTAATTTCATTAGCATATCATCTCTTATTAGCTAAAAGGCCCTTTTTATTGGACTGGATTGCTATGATAGAGAATACTATTAATAATGGGAAATTACAACACAAGAAATATGATCACTCATTTTAGTTTCGAAATCAAAATTAATATGATAGGATAATCAAAATATCTTTAAAAATGCTGAATTATAAAAAATTAGTCCAGTGTCTCTTTCTGTTAATGAATATTCAAGATAGATCTAGATTGCTACTATATGTTTCTTTTAACCTTGTCTATGTTTTATATTTCTTTATTCAGAGTTTTTTACTTCTAATTATTTCTGGTTGAATGTGTGGTCTTCAACAGGTGTAAATTAATTAAAAGGCAAGCTAGTAATAAGAAAGTGCATACATCAAATAATACTGAAGATCTCTACTTACATTCCCAAGAAGCACCTTCCTCAAACCATCTCTGACTCCTGAACCTCTAACTTGGAATATATGAAAAAACCTTCATTTCCCATTTAGGCAATGCAGAATTGGTAAATAACGAACAAGCTAATGCAGCCTTTACTTTTACTCACATTCACCAAGTTGAAAATTCTTCGTCTTACACTTCATCCATATCTCAATAGCTAAAATTAATTCAAATCTCAGCAATCTGCTGTAAAAGGTAATTTACTTGGAACATGTTCTGTCTTGCTAACCATGATGTTTCTTGACACCAACTAAGAAGCAATGAGTTCCATGATGAAAAATCAGGAGCAATATCCTTTTCTAACATTTGTGAAAAGAGCCCAAAAGCCTTTTGAAAATCCCCCTTCCTACACAGAGCATCAACCAAGGGATTAGAACTTCCTATATCAAGTTTGCAACCTCTCACAACCATGTCGTCAATGAGCGTCAAAGCACTACTGACCATTCCTTGCCTGCAGAACCCACTAATCAGAGCATTGAATGTTGGTGCAAGTGGATAATAACCACATCCAACCATCTCATTCATCAGTCAAATGCTTCACGCATATACTCCTTCACAAAATCCATGGATTAAATGGTCATAAACAAGAACATTTGGAACTCCCCCTTCTACAAGTATCTGACCAAAAACCTTCTTTGCATCCTCAATAGCACCCTCTTCACAAAGACTTAAAATTCTCAAGCTCCTATCAACTGCTCTAGGGAATAACTTCCCCATCTGGGTCATAAATGTGAGTGCTTCATCCAACTGATTCTCCTTATACAGACCATATAACGCACTATCATAAGGGCTTAAACGATCCCTAGATCCGTCCTTACTCTCCTCCATTATTTCCACAATCTTAAACCCATCTTCCATCCTCCCTCCTGAACACAAACCTTTAATTAATGTATCATATGTAACAAAATTCCAATTAATTCCATCTGTTTTCATCTCATTAAACAGATCAAGAGCCAAATCCAACATTTCAGACTCACAACAACCAGAGATCAATATATTGTATGTGTCCACATTTGGAAGGCAGCCCTTCCTCTCCATCTCCTTCAAAAGGCGATGCCCAACTTTCACTTTCCCTAATCTACAAAACCCCTTTACCAAAGTGTTATAAGGCACAACATCCAAGACACTTCCCTTACTCTCCAATCTATTCAAAATGTCAACAGCCTCAGTTACACAACCAACATTGCAGAGAACTTCCAGCACCTTAGTCCCTGTTACAACATCAGGCACAAACCACAGATCCAAGCACTTCTCTAAGAGAACAAGAGCTTGAACCAAATTCTCTTCTTTACAATACGCAGATATTAAGATATTAAAAGTCACATCATTAAGCTCCTCCATCTCATTCATCAAGCTCCTTGCTCTCCCAACTTTCCCATTCCTGCAAATTGCATGAAGTAATGTGTTATAAATCACAGTAATTGGTATGATTTCCCTAGACTTCATCACTTGCAACAGTTTGAAACCATCACCAATCCTATTAGTCAAGCAAAGTCCCTACATTAAGATCCTGAAAGTGTATTCATCACCTTCAACACCGCTCCCCATCATCTTCTTCCTATAAAACTCTCAAGCCAAATCAATATCTTCCTTAACAAGAACATCAAGTACTGAATTGAAGATCCTCAAAGAAGGTTTCCTTTCAAACTTAGTAACCAAGTCAACCACTTTGATCACCCGCTTAACCATATGTGCCCAACCTAGACCACGGACGATCGTGATGAAAATGTCTTCATCAGGAGGTGACCCAATTGCGTTGGGCATTTCTTGAAGCAATTCCTTTACAATATCGAATTGGCAGAAAGTAAAGAGATTGTGGATTAATGCACGGTAGGTGGATTGAGAGTGGGTAAAATTGGGGAGTTTGGAAGCCCATTTGAAGGTTTGAAGGGCTTGGGAGAATGACTTTTGGTCTAGTATTAAATGGGCAATGTGCTGTTCGGATGGAACAGGAGATGATGAGGATGAAATGCATTTTGATTGCAGGCTGCAAAAAAGAAATCTCTGATAAGTTAGTGAGCAGAAGATTGGAAGCGTTGAAGGGTTGGAGATATGGGGCATGAAGTGCTTTGTTTCCAACACCAACTAATTTATTTTCATACTGGGTGCTGAGTTATTAATCATTATACTTGATCCAATGCCACATCACAAAATCTTATGCCTGCACCAAGAAAGAAGAATTGTAGATAAAGCAAAACAGTATGATCAAAGTGCTTAAATTTTACACATAAGTAATTCAAAGTTTAGCTTTTTAAATTGGTATTTGTACATTGAAAGTAGCTTTCTTCTCCATCACATTTAAAAGGCTATGCCATTGGGTATGAAATACAGAAAGAAAGTCGAACTCTCCCCTATTCTATTCCTATTTTCTGAACTATAATTAATCATCATTTTTATCATTCATAGTAATAAAAAAAACTATGTTTTTAACCTCTCTTGCGTGATCATCCCTCTAATGATGAACATATTAAACTCTATACTCTTTTCCTCATTTGTCTTCTTAATGTTGTTTCTAACTTCACATTTCCTATATGTGGTTTTAATTTTTCAATACATTTAAATTTGCAATCTTTATTTCATGAGTTGTTCATCACCTTTCACTCTTAATCATCCATAATCCACAGCTTCAACAAGTAATACAAAAAAAAAATACAATTTAAAAATGTTTTTTGGTCCTATTTTGTTTTTTCGTCTAATTAGAAATCCTCACTCAGAACTAACAACAAACACATTACCTACACTATATAAACAAACTAACAAACCCATTTTTCTCAAAGTCCCCAAACTCCAAAATCAGCCAGAATCAATAAAAAAGGAACCTTGAAGATACCATTCATTTGAAATCGTCACGAAGCTCGAGCCACCACAGAGTCGTCCCAGGAATGCAATGCAAAGCTCTGTTTCTGATCTCTGTGTAGTATTAAGTGCTTGAGATGGTTCGGGCTTTGTTAATGTTAATGTGGATAAGTGACAAGAACTGAGTGGGCTGGGTTTGAATAACAAAGAATTTATAAAACTTGGTTGCTTCAGGTTTAAATTGTGATTGAAACGGACATTCAACCCAACCCAAATACTTTAGGCCCAATAGCAATCTCTTAACACAAGGATTATTGTTTCTAGCTCTCCAAATCTGGGGCAAAGCTTTAGTGTACGGGACTGGGGTCTAGTTGTAGACCTCTATCCTTTTGGGCTGGTGAGTGTAGATTGAAGATTTAGGTTCACAACATCTTTTAAACTATGTATAAAAGATGAGTTAATGCATCAAAAAGTAAATAATATTTGATTCGTACAAAATTTGATATGTGTTAAAAATATATCTAATAGTTATAACTTTTTTTCAGTGAGATCAGTGGTTTGGTATATAATTGAAATTGATACATAACAAAAGTCGCCTTAATGATAAGACAATATGAAAATGAACGTTGCTCCTTTTATAACTTCCTTCTTCACAAGTTATGAAAAATGTGTTACACAGGATATGATGCTAATAAAGAAGAGTCGGGTGAATGAATCTGAATCCCTGTCCTGGGCCCCCCTATACACCTTCTCTCTCTTTCTCTCTTCAAGCACACACAGACACACAGCAGCTATATCAGGTATTATTGCTTTGTTAGTTGTCATTGTTAGATATATTTTAACAATTTACTATGTGATTAAGCAAAAGAAACAACATACAGATCTAAATATGAGCAATAACACAAATAGATATGACAGACAAAAGTAAAATATAATATATAAGAAGAAATCTGCAAATAATTAAAATCTCTCAGACTAAATGCGTGAAAGATGAATGATTCAGATCATGTCTTATGTTTGACACAATCTCTGTAAAGCAGATTTCGCCTCTCACACAATCATTGTGGTGCTTTGAGACTTACAGACGTCTGCCTCTCAAGATAAAATGATCTACAGCACGAAAACGAAGCACACAAGGTCATGCTCTGCGAACTACTCAATGTCTCTTTCTCTCTTTGTGACCCAAAATGAAATGCCAAAAAAATAAATATTCTCACTGTGAGAGTTTTCTTTAAAAAAAAAAAAAAGTTTTTTTGAATGAGGAATTATGAAAAATTATACATTACTGAACAGGTACTTTGTTTCAGTAATAATTGTTGTGCACAGACTAACTGACTCAAAAATTAAAATAATAAAATATTATTATTTGGACAAGTAGGCCTAGTCCACATATACCAAAAGCCCATCAAATGTCCAACGTATGAGCATATAAACTCATATATTATCTCTTTCCTTTCCTATGTGGGACTCAGAATTTTTACCACTTTTAATAACATCTTCAAGTGAATATAGAAAATATCAATTTCTTATTCACTCCATGCTATTTTTCCAACAATCCCCCATATGAATAGAAATTGATAAACACAATGCAAATGATGATGCAAACACACAAAGAGTAGAAGAAAAGTTACTATATCGGGAGAGGTGGCTTTTGGTTTTGAACCTTCCTTTGTGAAAGACTATCAGATATACTAGCTAATTAGTGAACACAATGTTTTTGAATTGTCAACCGTTTGTGTATACCAAGACAATAGAATCCACATAGCTCTTCTTCGGACACATTTCATTCTTATAGTTGTTTTCATTTCGGCCTTGAACATATCCTGGTAAATTCATGAAGTACTTTAGAGAATTCAATCTTGAAACTCTCATGGAAGTGGCCCACTTCGCACTTATATAGGTGACTCTTATTAAGAGTATCCTGCTATACCCCACTTGGAATTTCAAGATATAAGAATCATTAAAAGCAAAGCTTACCTTGAACATCGCTTACAAGCATCACTATTTCATCATAGGAATGGGAGGGAGATGTTATCTCCATAGTAATAAAAATAGTCTCCACAATTCGATTGTCCCTTTGAACCTAGATCTTGGGATCTCCAGTCAGCTAGGTTGGGTTGCCATCTTAGAAACTTTTAGGTAATAGGCTTTAACCCCATTCCCCTTGATGAACACACAGTTTATTTGCTCTCCACATAAACAATTGATTACGGATCTGTTTTATAATTTGGAAATACTTCCATTTGAGAGCAACTGCCTCATGGTATTGTCTCCAACAAATATGTAGAGATCTACTATAACTTTGTGCCCTACCAATATATACAATTAGGAGGCACAAGTATCCAACAATGCATGTTTGTTTAGATTTATAAAGACTTCACATAAAATGCATATGCTCTTAATATAAGGTATTCTCACTAGACTATCTTTACATCTCTCATGTGATTGAGATAAGAAAAGTCTATCAGATGTATTAGAAAATTTAATTACTTGAATCACATCTACAACACTTACATGAGCATATCCAACAACGACATAGCCCCTTGTGATATACTTCACATTACACACTAGTCGCATTAAATCTAAACTTATTTGACATCATCTCATTGTTAAAATTTTCATGTCATTGCATTGAAACTTGCTTCAATCCATACAAAGATTTAACAAGCCTACACACTTTGTTTCCTTGTACAAGAACCATATACCCCTTTGGCTTATTGTGTATCAAGAAAACTCATATCTTCGTTTTCTTTATAGCCTTCTACAACAAGTCTTTCCTTGTAATAGTCAATAATTCCATCAACTCTCAAACTCTTAGGTGGTAGATCCAACATTTACTATGCATAGATTTCAAAGATGGATTTATTGCACTATTGACAATTTCTTTTCCAAGAAGGCACTTTAGGATTTTGCTTCTTTGAAGCTTTAAGTTCATCTTCTAATATATAAATTAGAAAATTTGGACCAAACAACTATGACGTTTGTCCTTTTACTACGCTTAGGCTCAACCTCTCTTCCATCAACTCTTGATCATGAGAGATACTAAACATAGACTCAAACTTTCTTTAAGAAAGTTTAACACGAAATATATTCTAATTAATTGTCATGCATATAAAAATAATAGATTCATAAATTAGAATGCACTATGCACTACTGTTATGACCACAACCAATGAAAACACAATCAATGGTTCTTCATCCTTTAGGAATAGGAAACACCACCTTCATCAAACACCCCCACATTTAAAGAATTTAGGCGATCACTCTTTCCATAATTCACAAGGAGTCTTAGTGGTTTTCTTTTAAGGAATATCAATGAAAAAATAAAGTGGAAATAATAGCTTTCCCCCACAAGTTCTATGGTAATCAAGAACTTATTGCATTCATTGAATTATTTCTCAATTTCATTCTTATAATGAATGGACATCTCTAATGTCTCACTCTTGCTTACTTAATAAGCACTCATAACAGACTCTTGTGCATTCCAAATTTTTGGCAACTCAAGTATGTCAACTAATGCATGTAACATATATTTCATCCAAAGAAATATTACAAATCATATATTGGGATTAAACACATTAATATCCAATCAAGTTCACACATGCCCAAAATATATATACATGCATGTTTAAATAAGGCTATACATACTTAAAACAAATTAAAAGGCTATTCACAACAATCATGTATTATTCATATCAATACGTAAATAATATCCTTGGCCCAAAGGTGATCATTACACTCTCTAACTAAAAGTGAGGTTCCATAATTACAGCCCCATTAGTGTGCAATTCGTCTCACTCTTTTTCAAGTTTGACACTATTAAATATTGGACTTATATCCTCACTTTTGAAATGATCACAAATAGCTCTTATAATGCTATTTTAATTATCAATTAAAGGATCACTTGATGAATTGGAAAAGGCTAACCAAAAACTAAAAAATGGCAGCCACACCCAAAATTGAATGCGTATAAATGGATTCAAAATTGTTTGCCTTCATGTTAATGTTAGTAACATGATGTTACTAGCATTAATGACATGTTTAATTGCCATTTACGTCTACTCTTGATATCAAATAAATACCATATGACCATAGATATCAATATATGTATTACTCATAGATAGATTACATGCCATAAACTAGTGCTATTACAATCTGCCGAAAAATCCAATGCTTCCTCTTGCGGGCCATTGCAAACATAGTAAATAAATCTTACACAGTAGAACGAATCAAGTTTGTAATATTACAATCAACCAAAAGCAACTATAATTGTTAAATAATTATAGTTCAATCGGCTAAACTCCAAAAGAACATATACCAGATTGAAACTTAAATAAATCAAATCTGGTTCTTTGAAGCATAAAAATAACGTTAGGCATACTATATAATGATTACATATAATGTATAATATTGCTTTCACAAAACATTAAATTCCCAGAAATTAATGAAGGCACACAAATTAAAAACAGTCAGATTTATACGTTGCACGATACGAACACACTAGCAACAGAGTCTAAATAATGCCCAGCCAAGCTAATAAGACAAAAAGTCCTAATATAATAAAATAATCAAGAAAGAAAGATCAACTAACAAAACAACCCTCTAAAAAAAAAAAACTAACAAAAAATTATTTAAAACAAATTCTGCAGTCAAACACGAAAATCAACGTTTTCAAAAGATCAAAGTTCACAATTTAACTTTATAAAATAAACAAGTCGCTAGATATACACGATATCCGATAGACACAAACCCAGTTTTGCCAAGTTTTTGCGCAGAGTATAAACAATCGCCGATTTAGCATTTTTCAACCAACACAAGATTCCTTTCACCGTAAATCACAAAAATAAATTAAAATATAGAAAATCTGCTTTAACACGGTTAGATATATTTTAACAATTTATTTACTATATGATTAAGCAAAAAAAAAAAAAAAAACCAACGTACAAATCAAAATATTAACACAAATAAATATGATAGACAAAAACAAAATATAACATATAAGAAGTCTACAAATGATTAAAATCTCACAGACTAAATACGTGAAGGGTAAATGATTTAGATCAAGTCCTGTGTTTGACACAATCTCCTTAAAGCAGATTTCACCCCTCACACAATAATTGTGGTGCTTTAAGACTCACGTATGTTTGCCTCTCAGAATAAAATAAACTACAACACGAAAACGAAGCACATAAGGTCGTGCTCTGCAAACTATTTAATGTCTCTTTCTCTCTCTTTGACACAAAATGAAATGCCAAAAAAAAAAATTCTCACTGGGAGAGTTTTCTTAAAAAAATATAGTTGTTTTTTTTTTTTTTTTTTTTTGTGTGAATGAGAGACTATGAAAAATTATACGTGTAAGGACCAGATTTGACTTGAATCCAGAACAGGAATGGATCTAAGTCCACAAAGCCCGAACAATAAATTTGTAGAGTGCGAGAGAAAAAGCTAGTCTGAATCTAGGACCAAGATATTGGATTATAGCGTTAGAAGGAAAGAGTTATACGCATATATCTGTACAAAAAGTATCATCGGACATGCCCTAATACTATGACTTGAGAGTACTCAAGTCTTTACTTTTTTCTCTTTTTCTTTCTCTCTCTCTTTTTCTTAGTCTTTTTTCCCCTCCCTTCCTTTTTTCCTCTCTTCGTATTATATACTATGGCTTTTTTACCATTTCCTCCATCCACGTGTGGATCAGGCATTGAAAGTCTTTTTTTTCCACTTCTCTTGCCTTTTCTTGAATCTTCCATTCTTAGCTATAAGGCTGCGTGTTCACTGTTCAGGCATCACCTCCACATTAATGCGGCCAGAAGGTTAACTGGGCAGCATTTAATGCGGAAGTAACAGTACCCCCAGATATTTGTTATTTTTCACTCTTATCCTTTATTTGATATTTTCTCATTCATTTTGTTGCAAGGTTTGTCCGAGGCGTTACTCTAAGAGACTGATAAGTCTACCAGCCACCTCGGACATAAGTTCCAAGGTGGTTATTGTCCTCGGACACGATCAAATTCTTCACAGGCATTCTTTACTTCTCCTCGGAGTGTAATTTTCATATCTTCCTTTGCTGGTCGTCCTCGGATATTCTCTTATCCTCGGACTGGATATTGGGCCTGACCCTTTCTTATGCAGTCTGTACATATGAGACTAGATATTGGGCCCGGCCTCTTCCAATGCAGTTTGAACACATGGGATCAATTGGCCCCCACAATAGCCCTTCAAAATCTTGCTTTTCGGCTCCTCAGGAGAAAATGAGGATTTTGATTCCCTCGTCTGATCTGCCTTATGATCTGGTTTTATTGGGTCAAATTGCAACAACACGTGTTTGTCTTCTTGTGACTCATCCCTGACTCTTTAGTGCCTAGGGCGTGCCTTCATTTAATTTTGGCAACTCCTTTGTCTCCCACGTTCAACGGTTGGATGAGAATCCAACGGCGGTTGAGTTTTCTGGGAATTTGAGCGGGCGAATTCCCGCTCCTAATTTTTGCACCACTATAAATAGCCTTTCAAATTAGTTTCTTTTCACTTTTGAACGATTGCGTTATTCTAGAACCCGATACTCTCTTTCTTTCTTTCATTCCTTTGTGCGTCTACAAATACCAAAATCCTGTCCGAGGACCATTTCTCACACCTGTAAGTCTTCCTAAACTATCTCCAACTCTTATTCCTTTTACTGTAAAATTTCCCTCATAGGACTTCTTTAGAAAATGGGTAGATTTAAGGAGTTAGTAGACACCGAGGAGAAAATGAGGAATTTTAGAACTAAGTATAACATTCCTTCACATGTGGGCGTTAGGTACGCGGCACAGGGTGAATGGTATGATGAAAGAAAAACAAACGAGGTGGTCATCCCTATGATTGCCTTCATAGAAGGGAGGATGACCATTCCCATGGGCACCCTTACTAGGAATTACCTTAGGTATTTTAGGTTGTCCCCCACACAATGCGTGCCGAATATGTTTAGGGTGTTAGGATGTATAGAAGCCCTGAACGAAAGAATGAACCTAAACCTGACCCACCAAGATATAAATTGGATTTACAACCTTCAACACCTAAAAAATCAGGGATATTATTTAAAATCCAGGCACGCCGAGGTTAGGATGATTCAGTGTTTCCTGTATCTAACAAGGGATTAAAAGAAGATTTTCTAATCTTCTCTGGGCAATGGCATGATGGCTTACCATGCCCAGTTAAAGAGGGTGAGCCAAGTGGGGAACTAACTTATTTACTCTTCACACTTAACTTTACATATCTTGGTATTCCAATTGTTGTCGGCTGATACTGATGTTATTCCTCATTGTCTCTACTGACATTGCAGATCCCCGCGCCACTACGCCTTCATTGCGCTTGGTTAACAAAGCCAGCTTGGATAGAGTTCTTCAAGCTGAAATTTACGTCAATGAATCAGACGGTCAGTTAAGAGCAGCACATCTCATCCTCGGCTACAACCCTATTTCGCGTTCATTCCAAGCTCCTTCGTGCGTGATAAAGGCCAAGGATCCTCGGCTTCGCAGAATTAGCATCGCTTACGAAGGGTTTGTAGTTCCCCAAGGCGTTCCTCTCCCCAGATACTCCCCGCTCAGTGAACCACTGCCTGTTGCTAGCCTTGCAGAAGTAGCACCATCTTCTCCCCTCATTTTTCAAGTAGAGGAGGAAGAAGAAGCTGAGCAAGAGGAAGAAGGTTTTGTGGACCTCACCTCGGCCATAGACAATTACGAAGTCTTCAACCAATCTACTCCATCACCTAACACTCCTGAGGATATGGGCATCCAGAGAAAACCCCAACGCAGTCTCCAAGAATTACTGGAGAGCCAGCCTGGAAGGGGGGAGGCTGGGAGGTCTGCCCAACCAAAACTTCCTCCTCCCCCTCCTAAATCTCCTCCTCGGGCCCCTCAGCCACCTCCTCCCTCTAGGACCGAACAACCTGACCCTAAAAGGAGAAAGGAGCCCAAGGGCAAGGAAGTAATGGAAACCGGAAGGACTCGTTCTTTCAGTGAAGAAGAGGCCCATAGGCCAACGAAGCAACTAAGAATTAGCCATGCCCCCAGCCGAGGACCAGAGAGGGGAGAGGTTCAACCGCCCGAACCTCAAGCATGGCTTCCAGCTCCCATGCTTGGTGGTGAGCCTCTGACCGATGATGCATCGATTAGAGATTACAATGGGGATATAGGCTGCCATGTGGCCTCAGTATTGGAAGAAACCCTCCTGCTCCCCAAAGATATGGTGGAGCTACGAGGACTAAGGAGGAACGAAGTCTTTCTTCAAGCCAAACGGTTTTTAGGAATGGTATGTATTGTTACTCTTTCAATCTTTTTTCTTTTCTTTTCACTTGGCATAACACTTATTTCATGTTACTTGTATGTATACACATTATTATCCTTATATATTTTTTGTGTTTGTTTTGTTGTTGTCTTTTTTTTTTAAACAGGCTGTTAAAAGTACATTCAGAATGGAAGAAATATATCACTCCGTCGCACAGCAGTTGGACGACGAAAGAAAAAGAAGGGTCTCTGCTGTGCAGACATTGACCATTGCTGAGAACAGCAATGCTGACCTCAAGGAGAAGCTGAAGGCTGAGGAGCAGCAGAGGAAAAGCGCTGATGCTGCCTTGAAGGGTGCTGAGACACAGGCCGAGAACCAAAGGAAGCTGGCCAGTGAGATTAAAGGGCAGTTGGTTGTGACCAAGGAGCAGATTGCAGCCCTAAGGCAACAGCTGGAGGAGGCTAATAGGCTTAAAGACAGACTGCAGGCTGAGGAAGACAAGCTCAAAGCTGAGAAGGAAAGAGACGAGGCTGAGCAACACAGCTACGACGTTGGCGTAGCTGAGACTGAGGACGCTCTACGGGCTGAGGTCCCTGTTGTCTGCCATGCCTATTGCGCCCAGACTTGGGAAGAAGCCCTCAACCAAGCTGGAATTGATGCTTCTTTTGCGCTAAGGAAGCCTGAAAACATCGTCTTTCCTCTGGCCTTGCAGATTCCTAATCAGAAAGATGCAGCTCCTCCTACTTCCCAGCCAATCAAAGAGGCTCAATCTCAGCATCCTCCCTCAACTAGTCAGCAAGCACAGGGCAGAGAGCAAGAGACCTTGAAAGATTCTTCTTTGGATAAAGTGACTGAGGCTCCTCAGCCTGAGGCAGTTTCTCAAGACTTTGAGAAGCAACTAGCCTCGGTTACTTTACCTGCAGAAGGATCTCTTAAAGAGAAAGAGAAAGAGGCCCATCCTGAGGCAGTTGACCAGGCTCCCAAATCCAAACTTCAGATTAAGTTGAAGCCTTAATTTTTACATTTTTTTTTAGGATAATGATAATGACTGTACTTTCATCTTTTGTACTTAAAGATCAATTTTGATAATGTATGAAACATTTTTATTTATTTCCAGTAATACTTGTCAGTATTATTGTTTTACTTAGCTGTATGATATTTACTTTGCTTTATTCCCTATCTACTCTCAAAACACGATACGTTATTAAGGAACCAGCATGCATTATTAAGGAACACGATACATTAATAAAACATAATGTTAACTTTCAAAAATGTATCTTCCTTTTACCAAGTTCTCTAATAAGTTTCACAATTTCCAAGCAATGTCACAACACTTAAGTAACAAGCAGGATGTGAATATATTGAAACACACTTACGCTTATTTGATATCCATGAGGTTAATCATGACCTATAAAACAGGCCAAAACTTAATCCAAAAAATAATAACTTATATTCAAGATCATGTTCTAAAGATTTTAATACAACATATATTCCATTGAATATATTCCTTGACATTGCAAGGACAATTATTTTTACAATGCTCATGGTCCGAGGACTTGACACAGATGATTTTCCATTTCACATTTCAAGAGATGTCCTAGAATATTAATTTCCACTAAGTTTGTGGTCCGAGGACCTGACATAACTTAGTTTCTGTTTAATATTCCAATAGATGTCATAGGATATTAATTTTCACTAAGTTTGTGGTCCGAGGACTTGACATAACTTAGTTTCTGTTTAATATTTCAATAGATGTCATAGGATATTAATTTCCACTAAGTTTGTGGTCCGAGGACTTGACATAACTTAGTTTCTGTTTAATATTTCAATGGATGTCATAAGATATTAATTTCCACTAAGTTTGTGGTCCGAGGACCTGACACAACTTAGTTTCTGTTTAATATTTCAATAGATGTCATAGGATATTAATTTCCACTAAGTTTGTGGTCCGAGTACCTGACACAACTTAGTTTCTGTTTAATATTTCAATAGATGTCATAGGATATTAATTTCCACTAAGTTTGTGGTCCGAGGACCTGACACAACTTAGTTTCTGTTTAATATTTCAATAGATGTCATAGGATAAATAGAAGCGAGGAAAAACACAGTATAACTTTTCTTATCAATAGTAATATCTTTTTAAATTATTTACATTCCAAGGATGAAGTACATCTCTCTCATCTAAATCCTCTAAGTAGTATGCACCTATTCCTGCTACTGAAGTAATGCGATATGGTCCCTCCCAATTGGACCCCAATTTTCCCCAAGCAGGGTTTTTAGCGTTTCCCACAACTTTCCTCAAAACCAAATCTCTTGGGGCCAATGGTCTTAACTTCACACTCATATCATAGCCTTGCTTTAGCTTGTGTTGATAATAGGCTAACTGCACCCTAGCATTTTCTTGTCGTTCTTCAATTAGATCCAGGTTCCTCTTCAGCAATTCATCATTCCTATCTGAGGTGAATGCGCTAGACCTCATGGTAGGGAAACCGCTCTCCAGAGGGATTACAGCTTCAGCCTCATATGTCATTGAAAATGGGGTCTCTCCAGTAGACTTCCGAGGCGTTGTCCTGTATGTCCAAAGAACGTGTGGTAGCTCTTCAACCCATCTTCCTTTGGCGTCATCCAGCCTCTTTTTAAGTCCGCTCACGATGACCTTATTAACAGCCTTGGCTTGCCCATTTCCTTGTGGATAGGCTGGAGTGGAATACCTGTTCTTTATCCCCAGATCAGAATAGTACTTCCTAAAAGCTTTGCTGTCAAATTGAAGACCGTTATCTGAGATGAGGACGTTGGGAACCCCAAATCGCGTAACTATGTTCTTCTAGATGAATCTTTTAACATCGACATCCCTGATATTGGCTAAAGGCTCAGCTTCGACCCACTTAGTGAAATAATCTGTGCATACCAGGAGATATTTCTTGTTTCCCACAGCCTTGGGGAAAGGACCCACAATATCTAGGCCCCATTGAGCAAAAGGCCACGGACTAGAAAGAGGGTTGAGCACCCCTCCAGGCTGATGAATATTGGGTGCAAACCTCTGGCATTGATCGCATTTCTTGACATATTCCTGCGCCTCTTTTTGCATGTTTGGCCATCAATATCCTTGGGTAAGAGCCCTGTGAGACAGTGACCTTCCCCCTGTATGACTTCCACAGACCCCTTCATGTAATTCCTCTAGAAGTGACTCTGATGCCTCTGGGTGCACACACAGCAAATAAGGTCCAGAGAATGAGCGCTTGTACAATTTTCTATCCTCGGATAGCCAGAACCGAGGAGCTTTCCTTCGCACTTTATCAGCTTCAGACTTTTCTTCAGGCAGTACATCTTTTTCCAGGAACAATGATATAGAATCCATCCAGCTTGGACCCAGTGTGATCTGATGTATCCGTGGAGCACCCTGATGCGTCAAAGCTTGCGTATATAGGTCTTCCACCAAGACTATCCGAGGCAAATCCTGGGCCGAGGACGTGGCAAGGGTGGTCAACGAATCTGCATGGGTGTTCCCACTTCTAGGAACATGAGACAAGTCAAAAACTTCAAAATTTTCTTGTATACTCCTGACTTGACCTAAATATTCCTGCATTCTTGAATCACGTGCCTCTAGGTCACCTCTTACTTATCCCACAACCAGTTTCGAGTCCCAAAAAACCCTTACTGCCTTTCCCCCCATTTTTTGAACCATCACCATCCCTTTCAGCAAAGCTTCATACTCTGTTTCATTATTCGTAGCGGAGAAATTTAGTCTTAAGGATTTCTCGATGGTAATCTTCTCAGGCGACACCAGTACTAGCCCCACTCCTGATCCCCGTTGATTGGCTGCTCCATCAACATATAATTCCCAAGGCGGTAGGCCCTGAATAGAGGCCACGCCTACCAACCTTTCATCCATTGCTTCGTCTCCCATTTCCACCTCCTCTGGACATTCAACAAATTCGGCCACCAAATTAGCGAGCACCTGCCCCTTTACAGAGGTATGAGGCATGTACTTTATATCAAAAGCCCCTAGAAACGTACCCCACTTAGCTACCCTCTCTGTATAATCGGCGCTCCTAAGCACTGACTTGAGGGGGAGTTGAGTCAGAACGACCACAGTATGCGCCTGAAAGTAATGGGGAAGTTTCCTTGTGGCATGCACTACCGCCAGTATCGCTTTTTCTAGTGGCAGATAGCGCACCTCAGCCTTGTTAAGTGACTTGCTCACATAATAGACTGGCCATTGTATACCATTGTCCACCCGTATGAGCACAAGGCTTATGGCATGTGGAGCAACGGTGAGGTAAGCAAAGAGGACTTTGTCCACCAATGGGCTAGACATTATGGGTGGATGGGACAGGTAGCGTTTAAGTTCTTGGAATGCCGTGACACACTCCTTGGACCATTGAAACTCTTTCCATTTATGCAATAGAAGAAAGAAAGGTCTACATCTTTCCGCTGACCTTGATATGAACCGATTTAAAGCTGTCATCATCCCAGTAAGCTTCTGGACTTCCTTTGGATTCCGAGGTGGTTGCAAGCTATTGATTGCTTTGATCTGATCTGGGTTTACCTCAATTCCCCTATGAGTCACCATGTATCCTAGGAACTTTCCTGACCCTACTCCAAATGAGCATTTGGAAGCGTTCAGACACAACTTGTGCCACCTCAGGATTTCGAAAATGTTTGAAAGATCTGCTAAGTGCTCGGACACTAACTTGCTCTTCACAACCATATCATCAATATAGACTTCAATATTTTTTCCCTACCGTGATTTGAACATTTTTGTCATCATCCGTTGATAAGTTGATCCTGCATTTTTCAGGCCAAAAGGCATTACTTTCTAGTGGTAGTTCCCCACAGGAGTGACAAAAGCCGTTTTTTCCTGATCTTCCGTTGCCAATGGTATTTGGTGATAACCTTGAAAGGCATCCAGGAAACTCATCCGAGGATGGCCTACTGTCGCATCTACTAATTGATCTATCCTCGGCATAGGGAAGGGGTCTTTGGGGCAAGCCTTGTTAAGATCTGTAAAGTCCACGCAGACACGCCATTTTCCTATCTTCTTCTTCACCACCACGGTATTAGCCAGCCATTAAGGGTAGAATATCTCTTTAATAGCCCCTGCATGTTTAAGTTTAACCACCTCACTCTTGATTGCCTCTACGTGTTCATTTGAGGGGCGCCGAGGTGTTTGCTTTTTTGGAGTGGCTAAGGGATCTACATTTAAACGATGACAGATGAATTCCGAATTTAAACCAGGGGCTTCATAGGCATCCCATGCAAAAACATCTACGTTTCTCCTCAGAAGTTCAACCAACTCCTCCTTCTCCTGTAGGGGCAGCCGAGCCCCAACCTGAAAGAATCTCTCAAGGTCGTCCCCTATAATCACCTTATCCAGGTCCTCACAATTCGTTTCGACATCTGGCCCACCGTGCGGTGACGATGAGGTTTTTAACTGCTATAAATCATTTTCTTTACTGGCCGAGGCGCCAGTCTCTGGTTTGTGCTAAATTGCCGCAATTAAGCATTGTCTAGCCATAGACTGGCTTCCCACTATCTCTAGCACTTGACCTCCAGAAGGATATTTTACCTTCTGATGAAGGGTAGAAGAAACGGCACCCAAGGAATGCAGCCATGGCCTGCCCATAATGGCCGTGTATGGGGGAAAAAGCATCTACCACAATAAAATCTACCTCAACCACATCTGATCCAGTTTGCATAGGCAATCTGATCTGGCCCCTAGGGACAACCATCTTACCTTCAAAACTCACCAAAGGTGAGCTATATGTAGACAAATCCTCGGGCTTTAAACCCAGACCCTTAAAGAGGTCAGGATACATAATTTCCGCTGCACTTCCCTGGTCAATCATGACTCTCCTCACATCGTATCCACCAATTCTAAGGGTAATCACCAGAGGATCATCATGTGGCTGTATGGTTCCCTGTTTGTCCGCTTCTGAAAAACTCAACACTAGAGGGACATTCGTCTTGACTCTCTTCGGCACCGAATTAGGCTCATCATCGGAGTAATGGGATACTGACATTATCCTGGAAGGGCAGGATCCAGTCCTTCCTAGGGCAGCGAATATGACATTGATGGTGCCCAGAGAAGGCTTCGATGCAGGATTTCCCTGAAACGCTGCACTAGTCTGGCCTCCTCGGCCACTGGAATGATGCAATAGATGCTTCAACCTCCCTTCTCGGACCAGCTGCTCTAAATGGTCCCACAAGTTCCGACAATCTTCAGTAGTATGACCATGATCTTGATGATAATGGCAGTACAAGTTTTGGTTACGATTGATTGGATCTCCTGCCATTTTATTCGGTCATTTAAACAATGGCTCATTCCTTACTTTCTCCAAGACTTTCTGCATTGGTTCCCGAAACACAACGTTGATCGCCTGGGCGTTGGCAGATGCAGATTGCCCTGAAAAGTCTCTCCGAGGACGATTGTTCTGCAACTGATCCGACCTGGAATCCCTCCTCTCTTGGGGGATCACCTTCACTTTCCCTTTTCCTTGCAACTGATCTTCCTCAATCCTCCTGTATTTGTCAATCCTATCCATCAGCAAGCGTACACTGGTGACAGGTTTGCCAGTGAGTGACTTTCTCAAATCATGCTCCGCCGGCAATCCTGCCTTAAATGTACTAATGGCCACATCATCATAGTTCCCATCTATCTCATTAAACATTTCCCAATATCTATCTGAGTAAGCCTTCAGAGTCTCTCCCTCACGCATAAACATAGATAACAAAGATCCTAAAAGCAATGGTACCCTGCTACATGTTATGAAGCGAGTGCCAAAGGACTGGGTAAGTTTCTTAAAGGAGTCAATGGAATTTGCCCTAAGGCCATTAAACCATCTCATTGCCATTGGACCAAGCTGGACGGAAAGATTTTACACATTAGGGCCTCATCCTTTGAATGGACGGCCATTTTTTGATTAAAATGGCTAACATGCTCCACTGGATCTGTCCGGCCATTATAAAGAGAGAAGGTTGGTTGATTAAATCGCCAAGGAAGGTTGGCACCCTCGATCCGACGTGTGAAAGGCGATTTAGCAACCTGATTTAATGCCTCGTTCGTGGCTTTGTTTCCTAGACCCTTATGCACTGTACTTTTGCTCTTCCGCCTATAACTACTATACTCCTCATCACCGGAGAAGGTTTCACTAGGCGGAGTTCTAGATCTCTGCCTATACGTGTCATCCTCGGTATCCCCAGAAGAAGACTCCAATTCAAATGAGGTACGCCTCCGCCGTGCGCGGCGTAACTTCTTCTTTAACTCATTAATTTCACGTTGCATGTCTTTCTCATTCTCTGCATGGGACACGTGACTTTCCCCACGCGATTGGCTCCTATTAGTGTGCATGGTTTGCCCACTTTGCTCACGATCTCCCCTTTGTTGAGGGTTGACCTCCGATTGGCTATGCTGCGAACCTCCTGATGTCGCCTGGTGCGGATTGTCATTACCCTGATGTGGCCCTGTCGTTGGTTGATGCGAAGCTGACTCTTCCATTTTGTGCACTAAACCAAAATCTCTTTCTGATCAAATCAAGCAGTTTCCCACAGACGGCGCCAATTGTAAGGACCAGATTTGACTTGAATCCAGAACAGGAATGGATCCAAGTCCACAAAGCCTGAACAATAAATTTGTAGAGTGCGGGAGAAAAAGCTAGTCTGAATCTAGGACCAAGATATTGGATTATAGCGTTAGAAGAAAAGAGTTATACGCATATATCTGTACAAAAAGTATCATCGGACATGCCCTAATACTATGACTTGAGAGTACTCAAGTCATTACTTTTTTCTCTTTTTCTTTCTCTCTCTCTTTTTCTTAGTCTTTTTTCCCCTCCCTTCCTTTTTTCCTCTCTTCGTATTATATACCATGGCTTTTTTACCATTTCCTCCATCCACGTGTGGATCAGGCATTGAAAGTCCTTTTTTTCCACTTCTCTTGCCTTTTCTTGAATCTTCCATTCTTAGCTGTAAGGCTGCGTGTTCACTGTTCAGGCATCACCTCCACATTAATGCGGCCAGAAGGTTAGCTGGGCAGCATTTAATGTGGGGGTAACAGTACCCCCAGATATTTGTTATTTTTCACTCTTATCCTTTATTAGATATTTTCTCATTCATTTTGTTGCAAGGTTTGTCCGAGGCGTTACTCTAAGAGACTGATAAGTCTACCAGCCACCTCGGACATAAGTTCCAAGGTGGCTATTGTCCTCGGACACGGTCAAATTCTTCATAGGCATTCTTTACTTCTCCTCGGAGTGTAATTTTCATCTCTTCCTTTGCTGGTCGTCCTCGGATATTCTCTTATCCTCGGACTGGATATTGGGTCTGACCCTTTCTTATGCAGTCTGTACATATGAGACTAGATATTGGGCCCGGCCTCTTCCAATGCAGTTTGAACATATGGGATCAATTGGCCCCCACAATACGTTATTGAACATACACTCTGTTTTAATAATAACTGTTGTGCACAAACTAACTAACACAAAAATTAAAATAATAAAATATTATTATTTGGACAAGTAGAACCAGTCCACGTATACCAAAAGCCCATCAAATATCCAACTCATGAGCATATAAACTCATATATTATCTATTTCCTTTCCTATATGGGACTTAGGATTTTTACCACTTTTAATAATATCTTCAAGTGAATATAGAAAATATCAGTTTCTTATTCACTCCATACTATTTTTCCAACAGTCATTACACTGTGCTTGACAAGACCTGCATGCGTGCAGATAGTAGGCACAGTTTTTCTTTCTTGTTAATACTCTTGGCTCTAGAAACAGATAAAAAAACCAAGATATAACAAAATATCATAATAATTTTACTAAGATGAAATGTCAAATCATCAAAGGCCAAAATAAAATTATAGTGGAATTTATTATAACTCACAATAAGAGTGTTGTGAAAATGTTGTAAACTTTGTTATGTCCCTAAAACATTTCTAAGAGGCTGTCAAGCTACCGGTGGAATTGGTGTGTTCAATAGATTATATTCTTTTGAGATGTGACCGGCCCACTTAGTATATTTGTGTCATAACAAAATTTACAATTACTGAGTTGATAAACTATAATAAGTGTACGATGCAAATGACATCAATAATAGTCATGTATGAAATTGTTGTTGCATTGATCATAATCTATCATCTTTGTAGTTTATTGTGTTTTTAATTTGCCTTATTTTCATTAGAAATAAATGTAACTTTGAATTCTTAAACTCATGGATTGGAGTTAGTATGAATAGGATTTTAAAAATTGTGATTAGCACGTGAGACAAAATGCTAAATGATAATTAAATTGATATTAAGGACATTATTCTTGAGATTTGACTTCATATTTAGAAAGATGTGGTTCAATAATGCCTTAATAAAGAGAACTTTAGATCTTTACACGCTAAGATTACTAAATTTATTTCAAAAAAAAAAAAAAAAAAAACTAAGATTACTAAATTATGATAAGTTGATTAATGAGAAAAATGCAAAATAACAACTATTGATAGAAGACAGTAAGTTGCAATTAAGAGATCTACAAAACTACAAGTTCACTAGAAAGTAAAGGGATTTAGAGATCTACCAAGCTACGAGGCTACCAAATTATACCGGCGTGAAACAGTGAACTATAATTAAACTAAGGATTTCAAAGATCTTGTTGAATTACTAACTACTAACTCGCTTTGAATCTAGCAGTGCTTCATAAATAAAAGAATGATGATTATAAACAGAGTACTTAATTATATTGACAGCTTACAATAATCCTAAACTAGAAACAAAGGAAATAGCATTACAAGTGAGAGAAGTTTCCATTGAAAGAGAGGTACGATGTGTGCGTTTTATTCTTCAAAAATAAGTCATTTATTTATACTTGTGTTCTTGACGGTTATTGATAGTTTTTTTTCGTGCCATGTAACATCTTTACCTTTCACTCCAACGACACTTGACAACAATTTAAAGCATGTTTCCGTCATTCACACGTTTCTGTTACTATCCTATCCAACAGAATTACCATTTGTAGATTATCGACATTAGGAATGTTATTTTGGAGGGAACTCTTTGGTCAACATAAGGGCACCAATGTCTATAGAACAAGGCCACTACTTTAAAATAGGACATATGATAGATGATGTAAAGTGTAGGTTGAGAAGGTTTAGAGAAGTTGGCATATATCTCATGTTGGTAGGGAAGGAAGGAAACAAGGTTGCCCATAAACGTAACAAGGCCCGCATGCTCAATACAATTGGAAGTGAGAGAGTATGGTCGAAGATACTCATAATGTAATATTGATAGTGATGTACCTCCCGTTTCTTTTTTAATGAGTTACCAAGTATTTTTATTTTTTATTATAAATAAATAAATCTTTTAAGCAACATGAGTCATATAAGAGTCCATTTGAGAACAACTTAATTAGCTTTTTGTTGAAAATATGTTAAAGTATACTTATACTTTGTAGGGGCTTTTTTTTGTATATTATGCGCCGGGCTGGGCTGCCTTTTGTGGTAATTGGCCCAAGTATGCTGGGTAAGGGAGTTGAGACCAGTCCAACTGCAACTCAACTTGGACTGGTTTGTGCACAAACTATGCCTCGTCTGCTAGGAGTGTGCTTACGGCAGGCAGAGCTGTTTCAGAGAAGTCATGGCAGGCAAACATAATAATAATAAGAAAACAGAGTCTTCTGTCCTTTTTTGATAGAAAATGACCGGATAATCCCTACTAATGAAACATAATAACAATAATGATGGTGACTTTTACAAAGAAGATAGAAGGGTAAGTAACAGTAAGAGTTAGTCAAGAAGAAAATATAAAACAAGTCAAATTTGATCAGTAGGAGTAGAGAAGAAACCAAAAAGGAAAAACGCTTCCTCTCAATGCAGTTAATCTCCCAGGAAAGAGATCTTGCTGTAGGGATTAATGGTTTTGAGGGAATCGAACCTAAATGGTTAATGTCTCAACGGAAAGACTTTATTTTCCCTTTTAGAAGAGGGTAAGGTTTTGAAGGGGAGAGAGAGAAATCGACCTACTGGTGCATGCCCACTATATTATCTCTCTTTTGTTTTTTTTGTTTTCTTTCTTATCTTTTTCCTTTTCCTTGTTTTCTTACTTTCTTTCTACTCTATTTTTCTTTCGTGTTCTTCCTTTGTTTTTTTTTTTTCGACCCCTGTTCTGGGCATAGTGGAGGTCTTCTTATAGCGCCTGCCATGTCTAGATTTTACTATTTTGCCCTTTAACCACCTTTGTCTGGTCTAGGTGTACTTGCCGACCACCACTAGTTCGTTTGCATCACCCTCCCTAGCTTCAGACAAAGAAAAAGCTGTTTTATTTATTGGCCTGCCGTGGCGCCATTTCCTGCCACGGTGTAGGCGTTTTCTCTCTTTAACTCTCATGGTATACACCTAACGGTTCCTCCCTCAACCTTGCCTCTTTTGGGTAGTCTATCATCCCAGTAAGACATACCTCCCAAAAGAGTTTGGGCAGGAGCCGCAAAATAGATCTCTTCCCCTCTCCCCACCACCAAACCATGCTCCCTTACCTCTGACCCATGACCCCACCAAGTCCCATATTGGCTGGGTACAGGCTGGTGGTGCTTGGGCTTCACGCATGCTTTCCCTTCACGTATGTCCAAGATCTACCTGCCGCTCATGCGTCTGCCGCGGCCTGGAGTCTTGCTTGCACAATCTGCTACTTTTCTTCATCCTTTTTTGTGGGCTATTTTATAATTCTTTGTCCACCTTAGGGGCTGGGCTCCCTTTGATGATGGGCTTTACATTTCTTCCAACCCATTTCTTGATTGTCATCATGTCCTACCATATTATCCTGTCATTCCTGCTGTAATGACTCAATCCTATCGGGCCCTTTTGGGCCTGCCGTGTATTCTTTCCCCAATGGCTTAACATGACCATGGACTTTCTTACCTATGGGCTCCTATGTCCCTTTTTCCCTTGGGCATCCTTGGCCCATTTGTTTGCCTTGGGCTTCCTCGGCCCTTTTACTAACTTTGTATTCCCATGGGCTTTTACTGACTTCATTGGGCTTCCCCGGCTCAATTACTTCATACTCATCCTTGGGGTTCATGGGCCTGCCATCAATCCCCTACTCTCTTTGCTTGCATTGCTTTGGGCTTGTCGCAGCCCATTCTTACTTTTTTCACATCACACAGCCCATGGGTTTGCTACTCACTATTTCTCTCTTCCCGGGCTCTTTTGAGCCTATTTGCTTTCTCAAGGCCCATTTACTTATTCCATGGACCTGTAATCCATTATTCCTGCTACTTGGGCTTAATGGTTTTTTTGTTCTCTGTCTCTTGCCAACTTCCCTGTGTTGCTGAGTTGGGCTTCCTTCCTTACATTTGGGTTTCTCAAAAAAAAAAGACCCTCAACATACTCTAAAAAAGTGAGAAAAATATAAGAAAAAAGTGAAGTTTTAAAAAACTGTATATAAAAACTAAAAAACTAAAACTAGCTTTTGTGTACAGAATGTGCAATAGCAAATGTATGATAATACATTACTCATTAAATTTAGGGGGTTAAAGTTGTTGCACGAAAACTATTTTACACACATCCTAAAAGCAAAAAAAAGTTATGACTTGAAATTACGATTTCAGCTGTTTATTGGGGTATGTAAAAAAATTTGTGTGTAATAAACAATATTCTAAATAAAGTTAGGAAAAAGTTAGCGGATGCCTTAAAGGCATAAGTTTACATGAGAGGAATTTTTTTTTTTTTAAACAACTAATTTTTTTGACAAAATTTTATATTTTTCGTGAAACTGATATAAAAAAATTCTCTAAGAGGACCCATAAAGTTATATAGGCAACACACATATTTGAAACAAAGGGCAATCTTGTGCTTGGGAATTATATGCAGGCGCTTTAACCAAGGGAATCAATCTTGTACCAGAGGCTATACCGATTTAACCAGTGGAACGATATATTTCAGTACCAGTTAATACCGGTGTATCATTTCGGGTTTACCGTTATTTTTTATATTTATAAATATATATATATATATATATATATATATATATATTATAATAAATATAAAATTTTACCATAAAATATTACACCAATTCAAAACAAATTATTCATGGTTTTAGACTTTAGCATCAATTAAAAGAAAAGAAAAACGCAATATAAAAAATAAAAGTTTAATTGTTCATTGCATAATAAAAAAACTAATAATACTAATAAGTTACAATATTTACAATAAACAACAAGTGAAGGAATGAATTAAAGCCAAAAAGAAAAAAAAAAAAAAAGAAAAAAAAAAAAAGAAAGAAAGATGGACACGAGATGACTCTAAAATAGCAAAAGATATACAGTAAGTGCATTAAATTGCCACACCACTTCCACCTAACCATCTGACACCATTGACTAAATATTAGATAAGAAATTTGAAAGACACAAACCTGAAAGCACACAGTTTTAGTGCATTAGCAGTGAAGAAACCAAAGACGCAAGAAAAAAGAAGAAGAAGAAGAAGGAGAATAAAGAAGTCGCAGTGGGAGCTACAATGGAGAGGAATGGGATCTAAATTAGAAAAGGGTATAGAAAGGAAAAAAATGAAAGATTTGGAGCATAGATCTCAGTCATTAGGCACTAAGTCAATGAGTCACAGACCCATTTTTCTCATCTTCTTCTTTCTTTTCTTTTTCTTTTTTCTTCTTGTTTGTACCGGTCCGAAACATCTTTACTGGCTGAAACAGCCGGATTTTGCTAGTGCGGCTAGTATTTTTTCTAGTACCTATACTGGTGCACTAGCCGGTACGGTACAAAATTGATTTCCTTGGCTTTAACTGCTTGTACTGTTGTACAACAAGTTTGCGATGCATTCATTCTACTTCTTTCTTATTTTTACCCTTTTTTTCTCCAAGTCCAACTCTTCTTCGATTACTTTAAAATCCAATTAGACTACCAGTATTTGAAGTGGTAATTCATCACTTAATAGCTTTCGACCATATTCAGTTAGCTTTTGAAAATGAATCAGCTTGCAAGGTCACCATTTTCATTAAAGTTGTGGAAATGGTAACTCTTTGTTCCCATTTGCTAAGTAGTTAAACATTTTCAATCGTATTGAGTTTTAATTAGATGCTCAATGAAAAAAACACTAACCAGTTAGACTAGTAGCTGGGGTTTCTCAACGTTGAATGATATCATGGACAGATAATTATATATCGATCATAACCCTCGTTTAACAGATGGATTAACTCCCATTAATTCAAAGGTATGTATGTGTGGATATGAGAGACGGAAGCACTACGGCAATATTTTCTACAACCATCTTAATTTCTTACTCTACCAGTGCCAACCAAACAATTATTGTTGCAACTTGCTACCCACTCACAAATCCATCAAAATGATTCCCGCACATATTTACACACACACGCTCTCTCTCTCTCTCTCTCTCTCTCTCTCTCTCTCATTGTTATAGATGATTGGGATAGCTTACCTACTCCTTGTGAGTCATTTTCCTGTCTTCTTCTCCTCCTCTCTCATGATCATAGCTTTATCTATTACCATTCTTCCAACAAAATCTTTCAGTACAGAAAGAAAAAAGAAAGAAACATATTCTATTTGGTGAATGGTGATAGATCAATGTTTCCATTACCAGTACCATTACAATGATGATGGTAAAGAAATGGTATTAAATTACTTACCGTATATATATAAAGGACATACAGTACACTCTTCAATTTTCCATTGAACAAGTTGGTAGTTCTTAAGCATGGACTACTTTCAGCATAGATCAATTTTATACATAAACAAGCAAAGCAGAAACCCCAGAGAGAGAGAGAGAGGGAAAAATAATTTAACAATATTAATCCCTTTTAAAATTGATTTCTCCTTGCTAGGAGAGCTATGTATCCAACTTCAAATCCTTCCTATCAAAAAAAAAAAAAAAAAACTTCAAATTCACTTCCTCACCAAGCTTTTGCAATCAAGAGTTGCATAGTCTTCAAAAATCATTAGTACTATTGCTACTACTCCCACAAGTGCAATATTTACTGTTTTCTAGTCCCAAGCTGCAGTAGAAACAGACTTTCTTTTCTTCTCTCTCCAATGGCAAAGGCGGCTGTTGGTTGGGAGGACCTATTCTGAGCTCAAGATTCAATTCTGTTAAACTTTTTTCAACTGGGTTCTTCTTGATTTTGCACCTAAACCCATCCATGAACTTCTCTCCTTTGTCAGTGTCAGTGTTAATCAGTTTGTGTGTCAAAGGGTCAAGACCCATCAAGATGGTGACACATATTCAATTGTGTTTTAGTTTAATGTTCATTGTTCAATTGCATTGAATCCATCGGAATGGTGACATGTGTATAAATATGACTCAAGCCAAGTCCGAGGTTTGGTGGATAAAGATAAAACTTTTAGTTCAAATCTTATCAGAACGAATTTTCATATAAAGTAAATAAATTTTATTAGGGACACTCTTTTTTTATTTATTAGGAACACTCTTTAATATGTTGCATTATTCATTGCAAAATTGTCTATGCCTCAACTTTTTTTCTTAAATAGGTCTATGCCTCAACTTTGGTCAACTTTAATCTCATGGGATTAACAATAATAATTTATATATATATATATATATATATATATATATATATATTTTTTTTTTTTTTTTTTTTGGGTTGAGAAACTTATATTTCATATTATAACACTACAACAAAAAATGTCTATTACATCAAGCGTTAATACAACAAAATATGTGTATAGTAGTTTTAGACAAAATATTGCATCTACAACTTAAAATGGATGCAATAGTAACTTAAAAGTGTTAAATTATTGCATCAACAATAATAATTTGCAATAACTTATAATTTTCAACCGCAACAGAAACTTTAATATATTAGGAAAAATTGTTGCAATAACTTAAAATGAAAGAATCATTGCAATAAATTGATACCAATTGATTTTGCAATCTATTGCAATGAAAAACACGTAATTGCAATGAATATATCGTTGCAATAACTTTGTATCAATTATTTCATAGTCAATCACAGTAACAAAATGAATTAATTATCTATTACAATAAAGATATTATTGCAGTAATTTAATCCAACTTATTTGGTTCAATTACTTACAATCTATTACAACAAGTTTCGTGAAATAATAGCCTATACTTACAAGATATTCGAAATAGTAAATTATTTATTGCAACAATATATATATATATATATAGTCATTGCATCAGAGTTATTATTAAAATATTTGGAGTTTATTGCAACAAAAACTTTTGTTGCATAAACCTATTACCTCAAATTTTATTGCAACATCTTGTATCAACTATTGCAATGACTCTAATGTTATTGTAATGGTTTTTTTTTCATTGCAATAAACATTTTTTCTTGTAGTGTAAGAACATTTCCATTGTTAATAAATTTATATTTCATGTTATCAAACTATCAAAAGCACCAATGAGGTAGGTAAAGTGGGTGCTCAAAGATAGTTGGAAGAAATCATGTTTAAGGGAAGAAGAACAGAAAATGCAGCACAATGTGATTAAGATTGAATGATTTAGAAAGCTTTATCAATGCTTTACTTTTGTAAAGCAACCATAATTAAGTTGCTTTTATTTTTTTGTCTCTGAATAACCATGATTAAGTTACTTTTTTTTTTTTTTCGGTAGGAACTAGAAAGCTTTAAACATCAATTCATTCAAACAGTAGATATACAGAACCTTTACCTTTGCAAAAAATTTATATAATGTAATATATTAAAGTGGAAGTTGAATAAAATTTAAATTAGATTTTAATTACACTATAATTTTATACTTGTTGTAGGGTCACAAATTATAACCCAAACCCAGATGGAATAGGATATGTGCCCAATAAACCCAATACAATAAATTTATGAGAGAGTGGGTGAAAGAACTGGGCTAGTGATGGGTTTTACAACGGTTAATAGGGGTCATGAGTCTGTCCGAGGAGGATAGAACACATAATCAAAGGCTGAGCTCGAGTCCGAGAAATAGGTTTTTGGATAAGTTAGCTATTTCTGATGGTATCCGAGGAGTAAGTTATTGGAGAAATTGGCTATTTCCGATGGTGTTCTTCCTAGTGCTACAGTGAATCTTCCTCAATGTTTTTCCTTGATATTTTTCGATCCCCCCCTTCTGGAAGCTTTACTCTATTATATAGTCCTCCTTTATTCAATCTCACCGTCCATTTGTCTATTATCTAGTCTCGTACTCGAGTTTCTATCTCCTTTCCCACAGCCTTTTGATTTTCTGGGAGTAAAAGTGGTTGAAAACACTGTTCAGAGGTCTTCTCCACATTAATGCGGCCAGGAAAGCTGCTGTAATGCATTTAATGTGGTGGTAGCATCTTTTTCCTTAGATATTTCTGCGTTCTTATCCCTTCCCTGTACATTTGAAGTCTATCTTCGTTGCTGGAGCTTCCTGGAAGGTGGTCTAGGGTAAGACGAAGCTCACTTTACTGACATATGTCAGATCCGAGGAGGATGACCCTCTCGGATCAACACCCCTGGGTATTTATCTGTTCTATTATCTATTACGGGACCTTTTCCCATGCTTTCTTCTCCTCGGACGTATTGTTATTAAAAAGTGGGACTTTAAGCCCAACGCAAAGGCTCAAGTTTTGGCTCCCACAATAGCCCCTCAAAATTCTAATTTTTCCCTCTCATCCGAGGAGAAAAAATATAATTTTGATGTGTATCCGCAATTCATTTAAGACCACAAGGATATTCGAACCCAGGCACGTGGAAGGGTCATTTCCGTCATTTCACGAGAGTTTCTGACGCTTAGGAACTCGCACAACATCATTAAATGCTTTGGGCCGCGTAACGCTCCAGACATCCAACGGTGGAATTATCATCTAACGGTTCAAGTTTTCCCTTCAATATTTGGGCGGGATTGCGTCCCCTTCATTTTTGGTTTCTACTATAAAAGCTTCTAGACGTAACTCTTTCCCCCTTTCATCACAGTTTGCAATTTCAGAGCGTTCATATCTTTGCTTTCCTTACTCACCAGACCATTTATCATACCTTCACAAAAGAGACTTCAAAGATCCTCCAGAGACAAGAAGATCAGTTCGCGTCTTACCCCACGTAAGTTTCGTTCTTCAAACTTCCTCCATCTCCTCGGCTAACCTCCTCGGCTAGCCATTCTACCCTTCGCAAGCTAAAAATGGGTAGATTTGAGCGTCTAGTAAAGACTCCGGCCTTGATAGAGTTGTTCAAAGAAAAGTACCACATTTCCCAAGAAGTAGTGGTACGACACTGCACTACAAAAGGGGTGGAGTTTGACCGAAAAGTATGAGAGGTCGTAATCCCTATGATTGCCTTCATAGAAGGAGGCATGACCGTCCCCATGGGTAGGATTACAAGGGATTACCTACGTGCCCATAGACTCTGCCCCCACCAATGTGCTCCCAATTTTTTTAGAGTCCTAAGATCAATTGATGCTTTGGACCGATATCTGGGGCTAGGATTGACTTGGTATAACGTCGTTCACTTATACGAAGGCCATATAGAATCCTGAGTAGGATTTTACCTTAAGTCCCGTTCCAGTGTGGTCAAGTTGATCTCCTGCCTCCCCAAATTTAATAAAGGGATGAAAGATGACTACCTCATCCTGTCGGGCCCTTGGAGTGACGGCCTACCCTGCCCAACCAAGCTAGGAAAGCCAGGTGGAGCAATTTTAGATCTAGGATAACTAACATTAGATTTAAGGAATTCTCGGTTTTACTTTATTGCACTTAAATATCATTTTAATCCATTTACACTTATTTATTTAGTTATTTTTGTATTGCCGAGGCTTTTAACTATTTGATTCGTTCATTTGACAGATAAATTGTATACCAACCTAAAGCTCAGCCTAATCAACGTTCCAGCACTTAACTACTTGCTCAGGTCACAAATTTTTGTGAACAACAACGGGCAACTTCGTGCAGTTCACCTGATTCTGGACTTTGAGCCAATTTCTAGATTATTTCTAGAAGTCGGCAATTCTATCCGAGCAGGCGATCACCGTTTGGCACGTATAGACGTCTCTCGGCCAAATTTCCTTGCTCCGTACGATCCTCCGCCTGTCGATCATCCTATCCCACAAGGGATACATCTCGCTGCCCAACCATTACAACAAGTTCCACTTGGAGAAGCTATTATCGAAGAAGGAACAGCTTCCTCTTCTTCCCTTGAACAAGAGATTGACAAATTCAAGTTCGAAGAGGAAACAATCCTTATATTAGAGGCTGAAGAGGGGGCAGACGAGCATTCGTGCGTGCAAACCCTTGCCCACGTGGTAACTTATATTGCCGACACTTCAAACGAGGAGGAAGCAATGGCCCCCAAGATCGGTCCAAGCCTGAAGGAACTGATGAAGAACAGGAATAAGGCACCATCCCCTCAAGATAAGAATAAGTCCAAACCTCCTACAAATCCTCCTCCTCCTCCACCTCAGATTCCTGCTAACCTTGGGCTGAAACCTAACCCAGACCTAAGGAGGAAAAGGACAGTGGATACTGTCGAGGAGGGGGAGTTGGGTCCCTCTAAAGGAAACAAGCAGGCCAAACAGACACAGCAGGAACATAGGAGCAGAAGGTCCAGCTCTATGGATAACCGAGAGGATGCCCAGGTGGCCGAAGTACGTCGGCCTGCACGTACTTGGTCACCTGTGTTGGAAGTTGATGGTATGCCCATCGCGTTTGATGCCACGCTTAGGCATTATCGTGGGGGGCATGCTGGCTTGTTGGCTGAGGCTCTGGAGCAGCCCCTTCTCCTCTCTTAGGATATGGCAGCTTACAGGAGCTTTAACCATCCAAACCTCTTCCTCTCCCTAAAAAGGGACCTGGCTATGGTAAGCTATTCTGCTCACTTCATTTATATTTAATTGCATTTTATAGCAGAAGTATCATCATTTTTTTTACTTATTAGGTCACGCAACAAGTTTTCGTGGCCGAGGAGTGGGTAAAGAACTCTCGCAACGAGACGAGGTCTGCCCTGGATGCTCGAGACACTGCAGAGGCTCAGCTAGGTGCGCTGAAAAGTAAATAAGCAGAACTGGCCAAGCAGGTGAAACAAGCTCTCAGGGACAAAGATAGCGCCGAAGCAGGCCTGAAAACAACTGAGAGACAGGCTGAGGATCTTCGCAAGGAGCTGCACTACTGCGAAATTAATCTGGCAACAGAAAGGCAGATGGTGACGGATCTTCGCGAAGAACTCCACAAGGCCAAGGAGGTTGCCCAACTACTAAAGGAGGCAGCTGAGGCCGAAAATCAGGCTGCGTATGCCCTGGGGGTACAGGAGACTCAGAGCAGGCTTACAGAGGAGTTCTCTGCAGTAGCTAGGGATTACTGCGACATCACTTGGGGTAAAGCCCTTGATGCCGCTGGGATCCTTGCTGATTCCAGCCTAAGACGGCCTGAGAGCATCTATTAAGATTTAGATATCCGCGAGCTCCCAGACTTTGGCTCTCCTCCTCTAGAACAAACTGCCCAAGTGTCTGAAACTCCTACAACAGATCAAGCCCCTCCTGCTCCTGTGGAAGTTCCAACAGACTCTTGCCAAGATGCTGGCCAAGGGAAAAAAGTTGAAGCTCTCCAGAGCAAGGATAAGAACCAAGATAAGGGTAAAGGCAAGGCTTCAGACACCGCCATCTCTTAGTCCAAGCAAGTTGCTGACCCAGGGGCTCCCAAGGCACAAGCTTAGGACATTAGTTTTAGTAGTAAATTTTTTTTTTTCTTTGTTTAATCTCTCAGTCCAAGAAACATGTACTTCAATTCTCATTATCAATGAAAATATATTCTTTTTGCTTTAGAAGTCATGATAATTAGTGGTGAACTCCTCTGTTTTCCTCATCATCATTTTTTTTTATTTGAATTGTATGTATGATTATATTAGGCAAATAAAGCATATTAGAAGATTAGTTCAACTAAAAAGGTCCAGAACCTGGGTCAATACATGAACCAAGTAAGCATTTTCAATAGTAACAAGGTAACAATAAATATGACTAACCCAAATGGGAACTTAAGTAATATGCTTAAACTTAAATTTAAATACTTAAAGAAACTTAGAACAAGTGTTAACTAACCAAAATCATCTGGTCCAAGGACTTCAGTCATGATTGGATTTAAGTTTAAACACTTAGTAGAACTGGGAAAGAGTGTTAACTAACCCGAATCATCTGGTCCGAGGACTCCAGGCATGATCGGGTTTAAGTTTAAACACTTAATAGAACTGAGAAAGAGTGTTAACTAACCCAAATCATCTGGTCCGAAGACTCCATGCATGATTGGATTTAAGTTTAAACACTTAATAGAACTGAGAAAGAGTGTTAACTAACCCAAATCATCTAGTCCGAGGACTCCATGCATGATTGGATTTAAGTTTAAACACTTAATAGAACTGAGAAAGAGTGTTAACTAACCCAAATCATTTGGTCCGAGGACTCCATGCATGATTGGATTTAAATTTAAACACTTAATAGAACTGAGAAAGAGTGTTAACTAACCCAAATCATCTGGTCCGAGGACTCCATGCATGATTGGATTTAAGTTTAAACACTTAATAGAACTGAGAAAGAGTGGCATACACATTTCACATAAAGAGCAAATATTGATCAAATAAACATTTATTAATAATAATACCTCTTTAAGTTATTGACATTCCAAGGACGAGGTACTACAAGCCCGTCCAGATCTTCTAAGAAGTATGCTCTAATGCCAGCGTTGGAGGTGATACGATATGGTCCTTCCCAATTCGGCCCCAATTTTCCCCACTCTGGATTTTTTGCCGAGCCCACAACTTTACGTAGTACCAGGTCACCAGGAGTTAAAGGTTTTATCCTTACATTGGTATCATAACCCCGCTTTAGTTTATGCTGATAATGGGCCAACTAAACCATTGCGTTCTCTCTCTTTTCCTCAATTAAGTCTAGACCTCTTGCTAGTTGCTCATCGTTGTCTTTTGGGTTGAACGAGCTGGTTCTCGTCGTTGGGAACCCAGACTCCAAAGGGATGACAGCTTTAGCTTCATAAGTCATTGAGAAAGGGGTCTCTCCAGTGGACCTACGAGGCGTGGTTCTGTATGTCCAGAGTACGTGTGGAAGTTCTTCCACCCATTTACCTTTTGCATCATCCAATCTTTTCTTCAATCCACTTAATATGACTTTATTCACAGCTTCAGCCTGTCCATTCCCTTGGGGGTAAACTGGAGTAGAATACCTGTTAGTAATCCCCAGTTCACCACAATAATTTCTGAACATCTTGTTATCAAACTGGAGTCCATTGTCCAAGATGAGCACATGAGGGACGCCAAACCGAGTAACAATGCTTTTCCAGACGAATCTTTTTACATCCACATCTCGAATATTAGCTAGAGGTTCCGCTTCAACCCACTTCGTAAAATAATATGTGCCGACTATGAGATACTTCTTGTTTCCCACTGCTTTAGGAAATGGTCCGACGATATCTAAGCCCCATTGAACAAATGGCCATGGACTAGATAGTGGATTAAGGATTCCCCCTGGTTGGTATATACTCGGTGAGTACCGCTGACACTGATCACACTTTTTAACGTATTCCAAAACTTATCTCTGCATATTTGGCTACCAATAACCTTGAGTAATGGCCCTATGTGCTAAGGATCTGCCTTCAGTATGACTTCCATAGATTCCTTCATGCATCTCTTCTAAGAGTGATTCGGCTTGGTCGAGATGAACACATAGCAAATAAGGCCCTGAAAAGGAACGCCTATATAGCTTGTTGTCCTCCGACAACCAATAACTAGTAGCCTTTCTTCGTATCTTGTCAGCTTCAATTTTTTCCTCAGGTAAAATATCTTCCTTCAAGAATTGCGTGATGGAATCCATCCAACTCGGACCCGCTCTCACTTAGTTAATTTGAACCGTGTTTACTATTGCCGAGGGTTTGCGTAGGTCCTCAACAAGGCTTATTCGAGGCAAGTTCTGTGCCGAGGAGGTTGCAAGCATGGCCAAAGAGTCCGCATGCGCATTGCCACTTCTAGGGACGTGCAGTAAGCTAAAGGATTCAAATTTCGACTGCATAATTTTAACTTGATTAAGATACCCCCGCATCCTTTCATCTTTGGCTTCGAATTCCCCTTTTACTTGACCGACAACCAGCCTTGAGTCCGAGAATAGTTTTATGGACTTCCCTCCCATTCTTTGGACCATGGCCATTCCTTCCAATAGAGCTTCATATTCAGCTTCGTTATTTGTAGCTGGAAAGTCTAACCTCAACGACTTCTCAACGATAACCTTCTCAGAAGACGTCAGCACTAAACCAACCCCTGAGCCTTTTTGGTTTGATGCTCCGTCTACATGTACTTCCCATGTCGGAGGGCAGTACTTGGAGATCGTATCAACCAATTTTTCATCCTTGTTTCTGTTTGCCAGTAATTCATCTACTTCAGGTTCGGTGAATTCTGCCACCAAGTCAGCGAGGACCTGTCCCTTCACGGAGGTACAAGGCATGTACTTGATATCGAAAGCCCCCAGAATTGTACCCCACTTGGCTATCCTTCCTGTGTAATCAGCGCTTCTAAGTACGGTTTTTAGCGGGAGTTGTGTAAGAACCAGCACTGTATGCGCTTGGAAATAGTGAGGCAACTTACGCGTGCCAAGCACCACTGCCAGGATAGCTTTTTCCAATGGTAGATAGCGTACTTCCGCTTCACGCAACGACTTACTCACATAATACACTGGCTACTGTACACCATTATCCACTCGTATCAGCACCAAACTCACTGCACACGGGGCTACAGCAATATAGGCAAAAAGAACTTCATCTGGTTCAGGACTAGACATGACCAGTGGTCGTGCTAGATAGTTTTTGAGTTGCTAAAAGGCCTTGGCACACTCCTTTGTCCATTCAAGGTTCTTCCATTTGTTGATCAATAAGAAGAAAGGTCTGCATTTATCTACTAATCAAGATATGAATCTGTTCAAAGCGGCGGCCATACCAGTTAGCTTTTGCACTTCTTTTGGGCTCCGAGGAGTTCGCATATTATTGATGGCCTTAATCTGGTCGGGATTAACTTCAATTCCCCTGTGAGTAACCATGTAACCCAAGAATTTGCCCGATCCTACACCAAATAAGCATTTGGAAGCATTTAGACGTAGTTTATAGCTTCTAAGAATTTCAAAGACAACTTGAAGGTCCTCTAGGTGCTCCGACACCATTTTGCTTTTTACCACCATATCGTCTATATAAATCTCAATATTTTTTCCTAATAATGACACGAACATCCTCGACATCATTCTCTAATAGGTGGAACCTGCATTCTTCAGGCCGAATGGCATCACTTTGTAATGGTAATTCCCAACTGGAGTAACAAAAGCAGTTTTTTCTTGATCATCCAAGGCCAAAGGTATCTGATGATAACCCTGGAAAGCGTCCAAGAAACTCATCCGAGGATGGCCGACAGTGGCGTCCATCAGCTGATCGATCTTGGGCATGGGGAACGAATCTTTAGGGCAAGCTTTATTCAAATCTGTGAAATCAACACACACTCGCCACTTCCCACTCTTTTTCTTGACCACTACCGTGTTTGCCAACTATTCGGGATAGAAGACCTCCTTGATAGCCCCAGCCTGTTTGAGTTTCGTTACTTCTTAACGGACTGCTTCTGCATGCTCCTTGGATGGACAACGAGGGAGCTGCTTTTTAGGAGTTATTAACGGATTAACATTCAAGTGGTGGCAAATGAAGTCTGGATCCACCCCTAAAGCCTTGTAAGTATTCCAGGCAAAGACGTCAATGTTTCGTTTAAGGAACTCTACCAGTTCCTCCTTCTCTTGCTGAGGTAGTTGGGATCCGACTTGAAAAAACTTCTCCGGATCTTCTCCTATTGTGATTTTCACAAGATCTTCACATTTCACCTCATCGGATGTCCCACCAATAGGTAACATTGGGGGTTTTAACTGCTATAACTCCTCTCCGTGAGTCACAGATTCTACTTCAGGCTTGTGTCGGATGGCTGCGATCATGCACTGTCGCGCCATGGTTTAATCACCTAGTATTTCTTCTATTTTGCCTCCGGATGGGTATTTGATCTTCTGATGTAGGGTGGAAGAGACCGCACCTAAAGTATGAAGCCAAGGTCTGGCAACAATTGCTGTATAAGGAGAATATGCATCCACTACGATAAAATCGACTTCCACTGTTTCCGAACCGGTCTGCACTGGTAGTCTAATCTGTCCCTTCGGGATAATAACCTTCCCTTCAAAACTTACTAGGGGAGAATTGTAAGGCGTCAGATCTTCAGTTCTTAAATTCAGCCCCTTGAAAAGATCAGGATACATGATCTCGGCCGCGCTGCCTTGATCCACCATTACTCTCTTCACATCATAACCTCCAATTCGGAGAATGATTATTAGGGCATCATCACGAGGCTGAATAGTTCCAATCTTGTCCTCGTCTGAGAATCCCATGACTAGGGATCGATCTAGTTTAGTTCTCTTCGGCTCGTGGCTACCATCCTCAGGAAACAGGCGAGTCACGGACATTACTCTAGAAGGGCATGATCCCGTTCTGCTAGGCACCGCAAAAATAATATTGAGAGTTCCAAGAGGAGGTCTTGAAGGATTCTCCCTTTCCAACCGAGTATCGGTCTGACCACCCAAACTACTAGAGTGGTGCAACAACTGTTTCAATTTGCCTTCTTGGACAAGTTGGTCCAAGTGATCTCATAAACTTCTGCAATCCTCAGTAGTATGACCATGGTCTCGATGGTATTGACAATAGAGATTTTGGTTTCGCTTTTCTGGGTTTCCCATCATCTTATTGGGCCATTTGAAGAAGGATTCGTTCTTAACCTTTTCCAAGACTTGATGCACGGGTTCTCGGAATACAGCTCCGACCATCTGATTGTTACTTAATCCTTACTTCTCGGTCTAATCCCTTCTCGGCCGGTTATTGTTGTATCTATCTGACCTAAAATCTCTCCTTTCTTGAGGGACAAACTTAGCTTTCCCTTTTCCCTGTTGTTGATCATCTTCTATCCTTTTATACTTGTCCACCCTATCCATTAGTTGTCGCAAACTGGTGACAGGTTTACCTGTCAGGGATTTTCTCAAACCATGCTCGGAAGGGAGGCCGACCTTGAAGGTTCTAATAGCGACTTCATCAAAATCGCCATCGATCTCATTGAACATCTCCCAATACCTTTCAACATACGACTTCACAGATTCTCCTTCCCTCATTGTCATAGACAGCAGAGAGTCTAAGGGTTGAGGAACCCTACTGCACGTAATAAACCGGGAACAGAATGATTGAGTAAGCTTCTTGAAAGAGTTGATGGAATTAGTCCTCAACCCATCGAACCACCTCATCGGCATCGGTCCTAAGTTGGAAGGGAACACTCTGCACAGCAAGGCTTCATCCTGAGAATGAACTGCCATCTTCTGTTTGAACTGGCTTACATGCTCCACAGGATCGGTATGTCCATTATACATGGTGAACGTAGGTTGATGGAAACGTCTGGGAAGCTTTACCTTTTCTATTCCCCGAGTAAAGGGGGACTTAGAAATTTGGCTCAGAGCCTTCTTCATGACCTTAGTTCCCACCCCTCTCCCAAATGGGCTCTTTCTCCTCCTCTTGTGAGAATGTTCTTCCTTATAAGAATAAGATTCACTAGGTGGGGTTTCTGAGCGTTCCCTATAACTAGCATCTCCTTCATCATTGGAAGAGACATCAGAGCTAGAAGGGGTTTGTTTTCGTTGTGCACGACGAAATTTCTTTTTCAGATCTTCAATCTCTCGTTGCAAATCATTTTCATCAGCTTGCTCATGTACCAAGTGACGACTTCGTCGATAGCCACTTCTACCAGCATGGAGCGTCTGCAAGCTACCCTCTTGCTGGTTACCTATGTGATTTCCATGTTCAAGGTTATGGAGCTTATCTTGCTGATGAACGTTAACAGATTCTGAATGGGGTGGACTGATCTCATGTGGTCCTGAACCCGCCATAACTGTTATAAACCTTACTAGCACTAATTCTTCCCACAGACGGCGCCAATTGTAGGGTCACAAATTGTAACCCAAGCCCAGGTGGAATAGGATATGGGTCCAATAAGCCCAATACAATAAATTTATGAGAGAGTGGGTGAAAGAACTAGGCTGGTGATGGGTTTTACAACGGTTAATAGGGGTTATGAGTTTGTCTGAGAAGGATAGAACACATAATCAAAGGCTGAGCTCGAGTCCGAGGAGTAGGTTTTTGGATAAGTTAGCTATTTCTGATGGTATCTGAGGAGTAAGTTATTGGAGAAATTGGCTATTTCCGATGGTGTTCTTCCTAGTGCTACAGTGAATTTTCCTCAATGTTTTTCTTTGATATTTTTCGATCCCCCCCTTCTGGAGGCTTTACTCTATTATATAGTCCTCCTTTATTCAATCTCACCGTCCATTTGTTTATTATCTAGCCTCGTACTCGAGTTTCTGTCTCCTTTCCCACAGCCTTTTGATTTTCTGGTAGTAAAAGTGGTTGAAAACACTGTTAAGAGGTCTTCTCCACATTAATGCGGCCAGGAAAGCTGCTGTAATGCATTTAATGCGGTGGTAGCAGCTTTTTCCTTAGATATTTCTGCGTTCTATTATATAGTCCTCCTTTATTCAATCTCACCGTCCATTTGTCTATTATCTAGCCTCGTACTCGAGTTTCTGTCTCCTTTCCCACAACCTTTTGATTTTCTGGTAGTAAAAGTGGTTGAAAACACTGTTAAGAGGTCTTCTCCACATTAATGCGGCCAGGAAAGCTGCTGTAATGCATTTAATGCGGTGGTAGCAGCTTTTTCCTTAGATATTTCTGCGTTCTTATCCCTTCCCTGTACATTTGAAGTTTATCTTCGTTACTAGAGCTTCCTGGAAGGTGGTCTAGGGTAAGACGAAGCTCACTTTACTAACATATGTCAGATCCAAGGAGGATGACCCTCTCGGACCAACACCCCTGGGTATTTATTTGTTCTACTATCTACTACGGGGCCTTTTCCTATGCTATCTTCTCCTCGGACATATTATTAATAAAAAGTGGGACTTTAAGCCCAACGCAAAGGCTCAAGTTTTGGCTCCCACACTTGTCATCCTAAATTATATTTCAAATGCTTTCAATTTTATCTTAAATGTCTTTGAAATTTAAATTACTTTTAGTTCATCTAAAAGTATTTTCAACTTATTTAACGCTACTTCTAACATATTTAAAACTAATATAATTTCAAATTTTTACAATGAAAATTTTTTCATGTTCTAAGAAAAATAATTGTTCATTTTCAATATTTTCATAATAACTCAATTAATTGTATCATAATAACAAAATTTACTTGCAGGTTCCAATTAGCTCAACTGATAAAATTTCTGATGGTCAAATAAGAGATCTAGGAGGGTCAATCTCTGCCTACATCAAAAACTGATTGGTGTCTTGGTCTGATAATAAAAAACTATCATCAAGAGCGGACGTCATATGTTGAAACTCTCTTAAAAAAAACAAAAAAAAAAAAAATTTACTTGCAAGATTTACTCTTTCAAATGTTATCCTTACAAGATTTTTCAAGAGTCAGTACAAAATAAAAAAGATAGCGTTAAACTTAAGTACCGTACCCCCTTTTCCTTCCTTATTTACCCCCCCCCCTTTCTTCTCTCTCTCTCACACACACACACACACTCACAAACACTCTCTAGGACATCCTAGGCTCAGTTTCTCCAAGATTTTAAGGTAAAATCCTAAGTCTGTTTATTTAAATCTTATTTGTTTGTTTTTATTATACTTGATGGATATCCTTGAGATTATGAGTAATTTTGGGAGTTGGTAGATTTTTATGACAAATGGTTAAGGGTCTTCACAAAAGGTGGTCCTTTGAGGTTTCTCAATAATTCAAATTTGGGGGTTGGATTCTTAACATTTAATAGTTGATAAATCTAATTTTAGTTACTATTGAGTTTATTTGGGCAAGTTGAGGGTTTGATGGCTTATTGTCTTGAATGATGTTGTGATACTAATTGCTTTAATGGATCAAAGGAATGAACTTTCAACATACCAAAATTCTCAATTTCTAAAGGAATTTTGAGGATTTTAGAAAATTGTTTAATATAAAGTTTATTGCTTAATTGTGGATCCAATGATTTTAGACGCATTTGGATGGGATTGATTTAAAGATGGGCTTCGTAAGTGTAACATGAGACTTTTGTCTAACCATGTAAAATTGATATCCTATTAAGATTTCAAAAAAAAAAATTTGGATTAAGTTTGTGGTGGCCTTGTATCAATAAGAGAGTGATCTCAAAGGAACTTGATAGAACTATACCAAATTCTAAGGCTTAGGCTAGCCTAAATTAATCACTTCTTTCGAATTTACAGTTAATTAACCAAACATAGCTTGAATAGGGTGAAACACTACTTAATTTTTGCAGCCTTTATGAGACGACTAATTACACAACACTTGAGTCTTTATGACATGACGGTTTATGTCATGACACATAAGTTTATGTAACATATAAGCTTGTGTAACATTGTATCCATATTTTACATCTAGTTCTTGCAGTCTTCATAACACAACCAGATGTACAACCCCTGAACAAAGTTGCATATTTCCCAACGAACTTATGCACAACCAGAAGTTCTTGCAGTCTCCATTTTTTTTCCTTTGTGTTACTATAAACAAAGTTATTTACATTCCATTATTTTATTTTAAAACATCTAACTTAAATACATTTGTGGGTTCTAGTTAACTCAATTGGTAAAGTCTTGGATGGTTGAATAAGAGATCTGGGTTCAATTCCCGCCTATACCAAAAATTAATTGGTGTCTTGGTCTGATGATAGAGAGCTATCATTAGGAGCAAACGCCATAGGTTGAAACTCTCATAAAAAAAAACTTAAATACATTTCATTTCATTCATTTTTATTTCTTTATGAATATTCCAGTTGTTCTCTTATGAACTCTCAAATGAAACTTTAAGGGCAAATTACACTTTGCTGACTTGTGATTTGCAAGAAAAACACTTTACTTACCTAAGGTTTAAAAAGTGGCACTTTACCCTCCTGAGGTAAGCTCTGTTTGCCTCTAGCTATCCACCTCTGTTAAAAACAAGGATAAATTTGTATTTTTACTACCCTTTTATGTCTCTAAAAGACTAAAAAATCAAGAGAAAAAAATATCTAAAAGTTAGGTTTTGTAAAAATTAAAACTTTATGATTGGAGATTGCTTGAATTGTAGTACGGGGGGATTTAATCGGTCCTCTGAAAGTCTCCATGTGCTGATTTGGTTTTTGGAGTGGATCTTCTCTTTCAGTCCCAATTGGGATTTCATTTCAACCATTTCAACCATTTTATAAAACCTAACTTTTAAATTTTTTTCTCTTAATTTTTTTATGTTCTGGGAGGAGAGAGATATATAAGGGTAGGAAAATTACAAATTTACCCATATTTTTAATTGAAATAGGTAACATGAGACAAATGGAGCTTACCTCAGATGGGTAAAGTGCTAATTTTTAAACCACAAGTGGGCAAAGTGTTTTTCAGGCAAATCACAGATGTGAAAACAAAACGAGTTTTTTAATATCACAAATAACTTGTGACAGATTGGGACTAAAGGTTAGTTATTTTCCTATAAATTTACCACTTTTTCTTCATCACTCAAAATTATGTATTTATTTATAGTACTATAAGTATCTCTATATATTACAAGGATTTAGAAAGGTAGTTATCACTTTAAAAAATGTCAAAAATACCCCTAATCTAACTAGATAATCCTTATTTTTAAAAAATAAAAAAGGATTAAAATTGTAATTCAACACAATTCAAAAACAAAAAAAACAACTAACCACCTATGATTTGTTGTGAAAATGTTGTGGACGTAGTAATTCTCTTATTTAAATATATCTCATGCATGTTTGATATATTTTTCCTAAAATTTAGCACGCCCTAAACCTAGCAATTTACTCCTTTTCAAATCCTAAATTTTAGTTTTTAAAAAATCTCTTCTTATGTAATCTCACTAACAATAGATAAATTCAAATTAAAAAATTACATTAAATTTAAAAATAAAAAAAGAGCCTTATTACAATTGTAGATCGCATGTGATAAGACTAATATTTTTGTAAAGAAGAAAAGTATTCATTCACGGGGAAATCTCTGTGTTTTTACTTTTTATCTCAAAACAAACAAAACTACTTTTCATTTAAGATTCACAAGGGGGAATCTACAGGGGTGTTTAGTACTGTTGTTTAAACAACAGTTTTCAGTGTTTAAACAATATTATATGTATTTTCATACACTTTTTCACTTATACCTATTTTTACAAAAAAATAACAACAACGTCTCTTACCAGCTTCCCCCCTATTTCCATGAAACATGTCCAATCACAATCATCTTACACACACAAATGCTTGAAATGCATATCTCTTAATGTGTGTGTGTGTGTGTGTGTGTCTGTCTGTCTGTCTGTCTGTTTGTCTGTCTGTCTATGCCTAAAATCTTGACTCATCAAAAAAAAGAATCGATCAAGAATCGTAAATCATAAAAACACCAATGATATCTAACGGCCCTTGCCAAAAAACACACAAAAAATCCTAGACCCCACAAAAACCGCACATTCCCATTCTTAAACCAAACTTCCCACCACTGCGCATTCTTGGTGCAATGGTCACTCCACAAGTATAAGTGCTTATGAGGTGTGGGGGGTAAGGGCTGGGGTTCAAGTCTCTAGGAGGGAGCTTCACACACATATATACTTAGATTAGGTTAAAGTAAAAATTCTATCTTGTAAAAAAAAAAAAAAAAAAACCTCTCTCTCTCTCTCTCTCTCTCTCTCTCTCTCTCTCTCTCTCTCTCTCTCTCTCTCTCTCTCTCTCTCTCTCTCTCTCTCTCTCTCTCTCTCTCTCTCTCTCTCTGTGTAATTTTTCAATTCAATATCATCGCCCACCTTCTTCTTCTCTTCAACACCCTATAGTTCCCTCTCAGGTTCTTTCCCAAATAACACAACGCCGTTTCATTGTCTCTCCAATTCTTTTATTACTAATTTAAATATTATGTGATTGATTGATTGAAGATCGAATCTTTTTGTTTATTTATAGTGGTTGGCTAGTTAGTTGGTTTGGTAGTTATGCAATTTACATATTCTTTTATATTGTTAAAAGTATGGTGGATTTGTATTGGTTTTACTTTTTGGTTTTGTTTGTGTTAAGAATTTTTTTTATTTATTAATAATGTTAATGTTAAAATGCACTATTGAGAATAAGGACGGAACTACCTTGGGGCTGAGGGGGGCCATCCCCCCCCCCCCCCCCCCAGCCTTCGGAAAAAAATTCCCTAATATATATTAGCATAAAAAATATACTTTTGGCTCTAAAATTAATATACTTGGCCCCCCTCTCCCAAAAAATTTACGAGTTGACCCATGAAACCAAAAATAAAAAAAAATTATCAAATCATCCCTTGTTTGGTTGTCCCAAGAATATCAAGAAAAACATTTAGCTAAACATTTGGACAATTTACAAATCCGGACAACAAGGAAAGTCTACAAAACAATTCACATATTCAGATAATAAAAAAAATCTTTGGACGTGGTCTAAGTAAAAAAAAAAAATTATAAATCCTAGCCAAAAAAAAAAAATCACAAAAACCCAATAATCTTTATCCAATTTTTACCTCTCATTTTAGAGCTCTTTGTCCCTCTCAAATAACTCCACTCCATAGTCACAGAGACAACTCCTATGTTGCTAATCACTTCATCCACACACCAATTAGTGTCACTAGCAACTTAGATAAGTTGGTGCCGTTAAATCAATCCATTAAAAAAAATTATTTTTTTAAAGAGCTGTTGCTCTTTAACATAACCCGTGGATTTTTTTTTTTTTTTTTTAATAATAGAATTTTATTAATTTTTAATGTTTTATTAACTTTGGGACACACTTGGTATGCATGCATAAATGTAATACATGTGTGAAATAACAATAATCTACTATTTTGTGCCTTACCTAAACTATCACTAGAGCATGTGTGTGATTAGTTTATTGGCAATAAACTTTGTGCCTTAACTAAATTAATGTAGTGATGGGAAAAGCTTTATTATTTATATAGTTGAAGACTCAAAGTTACCGTTCATTATCATGTGATTGTTTAATAGATTTCTTTTTCTTTTCTTTTTTTACTACTTTTCAAAATGGCAACTTTTTAAAGGAAAAGATCTCACATCTTTATGCTACCTCAACCTTAACCAAGTAATTATAAATAATAATAAAAAATCCTTAACCAAGATGCCAATAATTGTTTCACCCTTTTTTTTGCTGAATATTAGTGCATGATGTTGATTAATCATTATTTTAGTTGTTTTATTAAAGTAATACTAGACATGGATTTGAACTTTTAACTATAGTTTTTGTATTTTGTTTTTTTTTTTAGAATCTTTTATATACAACATTATGAAGTTATTAGGTATAGAATTATGTGAAAAGAATAAATAGATTTTAAAAAAATATATATATATATAATGTGGATAGAATAAACAATTGGTCTAACCTCATTCAGACCTTGAAAATATCAAGACGTGCCAATTGACTTACAGAACTCATGATTATAAATATCTATTATTGATTTTTAGAAAAATAAAAAATACAAAAAAAATAATGCTAATAATGCATCGCTTTCAACTTCTAGTATTAATATTCCAACTTTTTAAACTTTTTGTACAAAGAACTTTGGCCCCCCCTAAGTTGAATCCTAGCTCCATCCTTGGTTGAGACCTTCGAAATCGACACGTGGGTTTTAGGATTAGGATCTGGTGTTGTTAGGAAATAACTTTCAAAATGGATGGATGGATAGGATTTTAGGAGCCCAGTATATGAAAAAGATTTGAACTTTATTTGATTAGGTGTTAGATCGGATCATCATGTGCAATTAAATTTGTGTCAAGAAATTTATACTTTGGCAACTGTTTTTCAAATCCTAAAGTATCTTAGTTTTGGATTTTTTTTTTTTTTTAATGATTTTAATTTTAGGCTAGAGCTCAAGTTTGTTGATTTAGATTGGTTTAGTGGGGTTTTTATAGACTTGGGCATCCTTCAGATGGTTTTCGCCACGTGAATTTTGAACTTTCTGTATGTTGATTTTTTGTTTTGATTTCTTTTTTTTTCTTTTTTTTTTCAACTATATGCCGAGAAAAAATTACATAATGATCATAGAGCTGTTGTAGAAGTTGTTGGCTTTAGTTGTAAACAACGTCTTTACATTGTGCGGGGAATTTTCCGGTCTACAGGAAGTTGGATGGTTGTATGCTAGTAGTTTCTGGCTCAAATGGACTTCCACCTATTATAAAAGTAGTCGGAGGGAGAGGGTGAGGTTGTGGGTTCAAAAAACACTGGGTGCAGGTGTAACTTACATTTAAATGAAAAAACACTTAGATGGTTGTATACTTTTTTATTTTGGCATTGGAATTTAATATTCTCATTGTTTGCAGATCGGGTTGTTTTCACGTTTAGAAGTCTGATTTACTCAAATTATCTTGAGCAATATCGTGTGGGGAATTGGTGGTCATTTGTAATGGAGGCTGGAGAGAATACCGTAGACATTAAAATGGATCGTCTACCAGGAGAAGCAAAGGAGATTCTAAAATCATTGGCTTCTGAATGGGAGGATGTGCTTGATGTGAATGAATTTCAAGTTATCCGACTTAAGGGTGCAATGACCAATCAGGTTTACCAAATAAAGTGGCCAACAAAGACGGACTCTAGAAATGTTCTAGCTAGGACATATGGTGAGGGCGTGGAAGTATTCTTCGACCGGGATGATGAGATTCGGACGTTTGAGTTTATGTCAAAGCATGGGCAAGGACCTCGCCTTCTAAGCCGGTTCCCCAATGGGAGAATTGAAGAGTTCATCCATGCACGGGTATTTTGATTTTTTTTCTGTCTTTCTTTCTTGTTGTCTATCTTGTTTTGAGTTTAAAGTAAGAAGCATGGACACTGAAGAGGAAAAATTATGCATGACAAAGCTATCTGGACGGAGGTGGCATGTACAGACTGAACAGCCACGTGGCATCCAGCCCCTTATTATGTGGTCTTCAAGGAACCTTAAATGGAAAATATTTGCGACACACGATTAGCCTTGGTTTGTAGAATCCCAACATGAGTAGAATTCTAGAATATACACGCATTAATGAGTATCTTTCTCATAAGGAAAAGACTTATTCCGCAAGCAAAGGAGTTTGGCTTTACGTGCCTATAAAAACCCAAAGACCCTCAAGAAAAAGGTACGCACAATTTCACATGTGGCTTGGTACAAAATTTAAGTCCTTCTATCTACGGGTGGAAGGATGAACCAAGTCACTCACAAGTGACTCGGTACAAAATAGAAAATGGGCTTGATTTGATGAAAAGGCTTTCAAATCAACCTCCACAACCTTACCCAAACCATTACCAATATATTTTCCTACTTCCTCAGACAAAAGATGAAGTCCCCAAACCTGGACCCACATTGGTATTGAAGTAAAACGAACAGAAGTAGCAGTCATACCCCGCTCCCATCTACACAAAACCAATGGATGATCCTCAAAACTCCAAGGACCATTTGCTAGCACCCACTTCAACTGGCTCTACATGGAAAATTTAAATTGAAATACACCATCTCCAACATCAACAATACGTACATCAGAACCCATCTTCCACATAGATTGCAGTAAAGTCTTGGTGGCACGTTGGTTAAAAGACCTATTGGTGAGAAATCTTCCCAACAGACTGAGAGAGCATTCTTCTAACATCCTATTCCTATGCACAGTTCCAACCCTAATAACCACTCCTTCATCATCCGTCAACTTAACGTTTTGTAGTTTTTGAACAAAATCCGAATCCATAATTGAAACACGCAAAACAGAAAGAAGTTTAATAAAATTAAACTTCTAGAGAAAGACCAATCAAACTATATGTCTCACCAATAACGTGAGAAGGATACTCCCATGCAGAGAAGGAAACTCACCTTACGTGAGAAGGAACGAATTGAAGTGTTCATATTCCCTTCCTGAAATAAATATAATATGTCTGCTTTATTTGTGATTTTCAGACACTGTCAGCATCTGATCTGCATGATCCAGAAATATCTGCTCTTATAGCATCTAAAATGAAGGAGTTTAATGATCTTGATGTGCCTGGCCCAAAGAATGTTCGCCTGTGGGATAGATTGCGGTATGTTTGCCCCCAATACAGAATTTTCTTTTCTCCAATCAGTTCCAGTTGCATGTATCTCAACCAAAGCAAGGTTATTTTTGCGCCCGCATTGTTTGTTCTACAATTTAGATGCAATAACCTTTTTTTTTTCAATGCATCAGAAATTGGCTAGGTGCAGCCAAGAGTTTGGCCCTCCCTGAAGAAGCTAAAGCCTTTTGCTTAGATACCATTGAAGAGGATATCTCGATATTGGAAAAGGAGCTTCCAGGGGCACATCAACGTATAGGTTTTTGCCACAACGATTTGCAATATGGTAACATAATGATTGACGAAGTGACAAATTCAATAACCATCATTGTAAGTTCCTCTTTGCTGGTTATCTAAATTTATGGTTCTTTGGGAAAATCAGATTTTCTGGGTGACAAAACCATGTTTTGGATTTTTCATAAAACCTCTACTGTCAAGATTAAAATTTACAATTGTTTGGTCTACTCAGTGGAATGCAGCGCATAGGAGATTTGATATACCTTAGGTGTCGATCTCTTCATACCCTAACTTTTGTTCCCTAAATTTGTTAGTTCATGGTAGAAAGAATGAGAGATTTCATATACCTTGTAATTCTGAATTCTGCATTTCTTTTCCAACTTTACTTTGAGATACCTCATTAACCTTTATAGGTTTTCAAGGTTAGTACATATAACTGGAAGTGAATTTAAGAATAAATGTTAATGGGGGGTAATCAGTTTAGAGAAAGTGGTCAGGTTAGTATTAGTAGCTGCTTGGAAAGATCATTTTCAATTGTTAAATTTTATGGTTATTGTTATTATTTCTTATATGCATCATATGCAATTTTTGAACCAACCCTGCTGATGAAAAAGAGTGCAATTATGTCTGTAAATTATTGTAGCAATTGTCCTTATGAACCTCATATTCATAGGTCTAGCTATCTGTTACCTGTATGATGTATGAGTTTATAGTGGTTCTGTTTTCCTATACAACAAATATGCCTAGACTAAATCATATTGAACTATTTTTTTTGGATAAGTCTAAATCATATTGAACTTTGACACAAAAATTCGGAAATGTATGGATTACATTGAGAAAGTTTTGCCACTTATCTTGTTTGGTTTGAAAATCTTGAGTCTTATTGCATCCTTTGTCCTCTTTTTCCTTTCTTTTACTTCCTTTTATCCCCTCTCCCCCTTTTCTCCTTAATTGTAATTCTATGATACCCCCAAACTAAAAGATCAAAAACCAAAAATTGTGAAAGTAATGGGATCTGAAGAGGATACTTTGATATTCTTAACTAAATATATGATCATGAGTAATAAAACCATGTCATGCCTCGTAGTGGGATTTTCTGGATGGAATCCACTAACTTTCATGGTTTTTATGGATGGAATCCACAAATTTGCACGCAACTGCTAGTCCTGCATTTATACACTTGGGTTGTTTTCTCAGTAATTTGTTTATATACCAAAATAAAAAATAAAAATCAGATTGTCATCTTTATATGTGAATGTTATGACTTATGAGAACATCTTGTTTGATATGAATTGAAATATCTGATTTTACCCTTCACACAAAATTACTTCCCCCATGAACGCGCAAAGATATTATATGATATAATCAGCTATCATTAATTGTAATTCCATCATTACCAGGATTATGAGTATGCAAGTTACAATGCTGTTGCATTTGACATAGCAAATCATTTTTGTGAGATGGCTGCTGACTATCACACGGAAACTCCTCATATTCTGGACTACAGTAAATATCCCAGTGCGTGGCTTGCTGAGGGTTTTTGTTTTTGTTTTTGTTTTTTTTAAACATCTTTCTTTGCTTTTATTTCCTCTGATTGAAAAGGAATTCTTTTTGCCTCCACTAGGTTTGGAGGATAGTCAAAGATTTGTTCGTATATATTTGAGTTCTTCTGGTAATAAAACATTTATCCTTCATTTTATTTGTACAAGTAATTTTTGTCATGTCTCTCTTTTTTATATATATATATATTTTTTTACTATGAATTTCACATGAATGATCACTATTGTCGCTGCAGTTAGTGTTCATTTCCGTCGATAGGAAAACCCAATATTGTCGCTGTATATTTTCCTTTGAATTCTCATATTTCATTGGCTTAAATATGTTAAGAGCCGTGTAGTAGCTCAACTGACACCTCTTGGCGTTTCCAATAGATACGTCAAGGATTCAAATCCCTCTTTCCCCAACTATCTAATTATCCAAAAAAATAAAACAGAGCTTAAATATAAGGTAATTGTTGAACAATCTAAATCATGTAACCAAGTTATGTTAGTGGCTAGAATTATACTTCACCTGAGAATTTGCATTTTGCTTTCATCATCCTCTGATCTGAATCTCTAAATGCAGGTGATGAACCTAGCGATATTGAAGTCAAGCAGTTACTTCAAGATGTTGAGAAGTATACTCTTGCAAGCCATCTGGTTTGGGGCTTATGGGGAATAATATCGGTACTTCTAACATTCTCATCTTAGCTTTCATGATTAGAACTTGAACACTGAAATCCTACTAGAATGTCTCAAGATGACCGAGCCAATATTTTTACCAGGAAGTTTCCTAAGGTTGCTGAATGTAGAGTTTGACTTACCTCTTGGATATCTGTACATATTATTACTTAATTTAACTTTTTATTTTCTTCTTCTATAAACATCCTTTTAAACGCTTCGTCAAACATTTCTATTCTTCTATTTCATTCAACACCCCCCCCCCCCCCGCCCACCCCCCAACCCCAGTTTTTCAAAACATTAATGGCATTTCTAGCCCCATACATATAATTCGCCGGGTGCCTCATCAGGGACATGCCATTAAATGGCTTAAATAGAAGCTATTCTGTGTCTAGTTTTAGCTTTTATGCCTGGTTTTAGTTTCAACGAAGTTGATCTCCTACCACAGTGACTTTTTCTAGTTTTCAAAACATTATTTTATTGGCATTCTAGCCTCATATAGCTGATAGGGACCTCACCATTAAAGGGTTTAAAATATAAGCTATTTTAAAAAAAAAATTTATTATATGCTTGGTTTTAATTTCTACCTAGCTGCTCTCCTACATTGTACCTAGTAGGTATGTTATGGGAAATTGCAAGGAAATAAATTTTTTTATGCATTCATTTTCTGCAAGCTCATTAGTTTTATCTTCTGATATCTTGTTCAGGAACATGTGAATGAAATCGACTTCGACTACATGGAATATGCAAGGCAAAGGTTTCAACAATACTGGTTAAGGAAGCCTGAACTATTAGAGATGGAGGTAAAACCCCTCTTTTGCAGCACTTTTCCTCTGTTTAGTTTTGCTCTTTTTTAATAAAGTATTATTAGGCACCCAAAAAAAAAAAAAAAAAAAAAGATAGAATTATTGTGGATAAATTTCATTGCAAAGCCATCTCCCATAAATTTTATGACAGTCATAGCTAACTTAACAATAGAAAAATAAGACAAGTGAATGAGGGTTTGTGGATTCTTTACGACAAAAAGGTATTCAAAAATTATTAGGCAGGACTGCTTATAACACAGAGAAAGTAAGTTAGCAAATGCAATATTAAAGAGTGCTTTACTGAAATTTAATGATGTAAACAGCCAACGGTTGCATTAAGAAGCATAAGTCAATTGAGAACATGAGAACATGATCCAATCAAAGATTATCAATGATGAAATTGACAAAACTTGAGAACATGAGTCTTTAGGACTTACAATTGGTAGCAGATGTTGTGCAATTGTTGGAAAACCACTCTATCTTTCATTTCCACTGCCAAGTGCCAACCAGTATCATATGCTTCAGAGTGATGGTGATTTCACCTTCAAAATGAGTTAATTTCATTAGCATATCATCTCTTATTAGCTAAAAAGCCCTTTTTCTTAGACTGGATTGCTATGATAGAGAATACTATTAATATGGGCATTTACAACACAAGAAATATTATCTCTCATTTTAGTTTGTAATTTTCGAAATCAAAATTAATATGATAGGATAATCGAAATATCATTAAAAATGCTGAATTATAAAAAATTAGTCCAGTGCCTCTTTCTGTTAATGAATATTCAAGATAGATCTAGATTGCTACTATATGTTTCTTTTAACCTTGTCTATGTTTTATATTTCTTTATTCAGAGTTTTTTTACTTCTAATTATTTCTGGTTGAATGTGTGCTCTTCAAGCAGTGTAAATTAATTAAATGGCAAGCTAGTAATAAGGAAGTGCATACATAAAATAATGCTGAAGATCTCTACTTCCATTCCCAAGAAGCATCTTCCTCAAACTATCTTTAACTCTTGAACCTCTAACTTGGAATATATGAAAAAACCATCAATTCCCATTTAGGTAAAGCAGAATTGGTAAATAACGAACAAGCTAATGCAGCCTTTACTTTTACTCACATTCACAAAGTTGAAAATTCTTTGTCTTACACTTCATCTATATCTCAATAGCTAAAATTAATTCAAATCTCAGCAATCTGCTGTAAAAGGTAATTTACTGGAACATGTTCTGTCTTGCTAACCATGATGTTTATTGACACCAACTAAGAAGCAATGAGTTCCATGATGAAAAATCAGGAGCAATATCCTTTTCTAACATTTGTGACAAGAGCCCAAAAGCCTTTTGAAAATCCCCCTTCCTACAAAGAGCATCAACCAAGGGATTATAACTTCCTATATCAAGTTTGCAACCCCTCACAACCATGTCGTCAATGAGCTTCAAAGCACTAGTGACCATTCCTTGCCTGCAGAACCCACCAATCAGAGCATTGAATGTTGGTGCAAGTGGATAATAACCACATCCAACCATCTCATTCATCAGCTCAAATGCTTCACGCATATACCCTCCTTCACAAAATCCATGGATTAAATGGTCATAAACAAGAACATTTGGAACTCCCCCTTCTCCAAGTATCTGACCAAAAACCTTCTTTGCATCCTCAATAGCACCCTCTTCACAAAGACTTAAAATTCTCAAGCTCCAATCAACTGCTCTAGGGAAGAACTTCCCCATCTGGGTCAGAAATGTGAGTGCTTCATCTAACTGATTCTCCTTATACAGACCATATAACACACTATCATAAGGGCTTAAACGACCCCTAGATCCCTCCTTACTCTCCTCCATTATTTCCAAAATCTTAAACCCATCTTCCATCCTCCCTCCTGAACGCTTAACGTATCACATGTAACAAAATTCCAATTAATTCCATATGTTTTCATCTCATTAAACAGATCAAGAGCCAAATCCAACATTTCAGACTCACAAGAACCAGAGATCAATATATTGTATGTGTCCACATTTGGAAGGCAGCCCTTCCTCTCCATCTCCTTCAAAAGGCGATGCCCAACTTTCACCTTCACTAATCTACAAAAACACCTTATCAAAGTGTTATAAGCCACAACATCCACCACACTTCCCTTACTCTCCAATCTGTTCAAAATGTCAACGGCCTCAGTTACACGACCAACATTGCAAAGAACTTCCAGCACCTTAGTCCCTGTTACAACATCAGGCACAAACCCCAGATTGAAGCACTTCTCTAAGAGAACAAGAGCTTGAACCAAATTCTCTTCTTTACAATACGCAGATATTAAGATATAAAAGTCACATCATTAGGCTCCTCCATATCTCATTCATCAAGCTCCTTGCTCTCCCAACTTTCCCATTCCTGCAAAGTGCATGAAGTAATGTGTTATAAATCACAGTATTTGGTATGATTTCCCTAGACTTCATCACTTGCAACAATTTGAAACCATCACCAATCCAGTTAGTCAAGCAAAGCCCCTTCATTAAGATCCCGAAAGTGTATTCATCGCCTTCAACACCGCTCCCCGTTGTCTTCTTCCAATAAAACTCTTGAGCCAAATCAATATCTTCCTTGACAAGAACATCAGGTACGGAATTGAAAATCCTCAAAGAAGGTTTCTTTCCAAACTGATGAAAATGTCTTCATCAGGGGCTGACCTGATTGCGTTGGGCATTTCAAACTCTCTCCAATTCTATTCCTATTTTCTGAACTATAATTAATCTTCATTTTTATCATTCATAGTAATAAATATACTATGTTTTTAATCTCTCTTGCGCGAGCATCCCCCAATAATGAACAAATTAAACCCTCCACTCTTTTCCTCATTTGCCTTCTTAATGTTGTTTCTAATTTCACATTTTTATTAGTGGTTTTATTTTTTCAATACATTTAAATTTGCAATCTTTATTTCATGAGCTGTTCATCACCTTTCACTCTTAATCCTTCATAATCCCCAGCTTCAACAAGTAATGCAAAAAAAAAATTTATAAATGTTTTTCGTCCTATTTTGTTCTTCGTCTAATTCGAAATCCTCACTCAGAACTGACAACAAACACCTTACCTACACTATATAAACAAACAAACAAAACCCATTTTTCTCAAAATCAGCCAGGATCAATAAAAAAGGAACCTTGAAGATAACATTCATTCGAAATCGTCACGCAGCTCGAGCCACCACAGAGTCGTCCCAGGAATGCAATGCAAAGCTCTGTTTCTGATCACTGTGTAGTATAATAAAGCATAAAGTGCTTGAGACGGTTCGGGCTTTGTTAATGTTAATGTGGATCAGTGACAAGAATTGAGTGGGCTGCTGGGTTTGAATAACAAAGAATTTATAAAGCTTGGTTGCTTCAGATTAAAATTTTGATTGAAACGGACATTAAACCCAACCCAAATACTTTAGGCCCAATTGCAATCTCTTAATACATGGATTATTGTTTCTAGCTCTCCAAATCTGGGGCAAAGCTTCAGTGTAAAGGACCAGGGTCTAGGGGTAAGGATGTCTCCAGTGCCCAGTTGCATTGCACTCGTAAGAATGGAGACACATTCAAAAGTGTTCTAATTTAATATTCATTGTTCAATTACATTGAATTTAGGGGCGTGCAGCCAACCCGACAAAACCAATCCGACCTGAGGTTGGGTCGGTTTTTAGGCCTTGGTGAGTTGGGTTGGGCTACAAAAATTTTTTTGATAGCGGGTCAGGTTGGGTTTGGGTGATAAAATTTCAAACCCGCCAAACCCAACCCGACCCATCCATATATTTAATATATATATAATATATTATATATTTAATAAATTTTTAAAAATAACCAACTCTTCCTATCCTATATAAAAGCCAATTAGTTCACACAAACCTTAGTAAATTACTATTGTTGTTTAGTCATTAGTGTTATTTACCTTTAAGGAGTTACATTGATACTAATTTTAGGATTTTTTTAATATATTAATATTAATATTTTTTTTACTCAATTTAATAATAATAACAATAATAATAAAAATTTTGTACAACCAATGAGTTCAACTCGATTCAACCCAACCCATGTGGGTTGGGTTGGACTTATGTGATGGGTTGAATTTTTTTTGACCCACCATGGTGGGTTAGATTGAATAATTCTTTCAATCTAACCCAACCTGACCCATACACACACCTAATTGAATTAATCAGAATGGTGACACATGTATAAGCAGGACTTAAGCCAAGTCCAAAGTTTGGTGGACAAAAATAAACTTTTAGTTCGAATCTTATCTGAACGAATTTTCATATGAAGTAAATATATTTTATTAGGGACACTCTTTAATATGTTGCATTATCCTTTGCAAAATTGTCTATACCTCAACTTTTTGTCTTAAATAGGTCTATGCCTCAACTTTGGTCACCTTTAGTGTTTGTTTGGGAAGCGTGTTTTGCGCTTCATAGCGGCACCTTTTTTTCTTTAGTGGGTCCATGCACTATTCATGGAACCCACAAACCTCTTTTGTTCAGCAAAAAAAACATTAAAAATGGATCTCATGGTACTATTCATACATTTAAAAATTATTTTGCTATAGTATTTTCAGTTTTCAACAATAAGTGGTATCCAAACAAACCTTTAATCTCATGGGATTAATAGTAATAATTTATATCTTTTTTTTTTTTTTCTTTGTTGAGAAACTTCTATTTCATGTTATAAGAACATTTCCAATTGTTAATAAATTTATATTTAGACAATTAAAAGCACCAACGAGATAGATACAGTGAGTGCTCACAAATAGTTGGAAGAAATAATATTTAAAGGAAGAAGGATAGAAAATGCAGCACTCCATGATTGAGATTGACTGCTTTTAGAAAGCTTCATTAATGCTTTACTTTTGTAAAGAAACCATGATTAAGTTTCTTTTCTTTTTTGTTTTCTTTTTCTTTTTTTCCATGAATAACCATGATTAAGTTCCTTTTTTTATCAGTAGGAAGTAGGAAGCTTCAAACCTCAATTCATTCAAACAGTACATATATTGGACCTTTACCTCTGCAAAAAATTTAAAAAATGTAATATATTAAAGTGAAAGTTGAATAAAATTTCAATTAGATTTTAATTACACTATAATTTTATACCAATTGTCATCTCAAATTATATTTCAAATACTTTCAATTTTATGTTAAGTATCTTTTAGTTCATCTAAAAAGTATTTTCGACTCATTTAATGATGCTTCTAACCGATTTTAAACTAATATAACTTCAAAATTTATTATTAATGTCAAGTATAAATTACAATGAAAATTTTTTCATGTCCTAAAAAAATAAATGGTTCATTTTAAATATTTTCATAATAACTCAATTAATTGTATCACAATTAAAAAAAAATTACTTTAAGTAGTATAAACTAAGTCTATAAATAAGCTCATTCTCAATAAAAAAAAGAAGTATATAAATAGGCTAACAATCTGCCTTCTTTAATAACTAAAAATAGATCAATCAACAATGAACAATTTGCGTACTCTTTTCAATATTATCCTTACAAGATTTTTTAAGAGTCAGTAAAAATTAAAAAATAAAAATGATAGCGTTAAACTTAAGTACCGTACCGTACCCCCTTTTTCTTCCTTATCCCCCCCCCCCCCCCCACCCCACCCTCTCTCTCACACACACACACACACACACACACACACACACACACACACACACACACACTCACAAACACTCTCTAGGACATCCTAGGCTTAGTTTCTCCAAGATTTTAAGGTAAAATCCTAAGTCCTTTTATTTTCATCTTGTTTGTTAGTTTTTATTATTCTTGATAGATATCCTTGAGATTATGAGTGATTTTGGGTGTTGGTAGATTTTTATGACAAATGGTTAAGGGTCTTCACAAAAGGTGGTCCTTTGAGGTTTCTCAATAATTCAAATTTGGGGTTGGATTCTTAACATTTAACGGTCGATAAATCTAATTTTAGTAACTATTGAGTTTATTTGGGCTAGTTGAGGATTTGATGGCTTATTGTCTTGAATGATGTTGTGATACTAATTGCTTTAATTAATCAAAGGAATGAACTTTAAAAAGACCAAAATTCTTAATTTCTAAAGGAATTTTGGGGATTTCAGAAAATTGTTTAATATAAAGTTTATTGCTTAATTGTGGACCCAATGATTTTAGACACATTTGTATGGGATTGATTTAAAGATGGGCTTCATAAGCGTAATACAAGACTTTTGTCTAACCATGTAAAATTGATGTCCTATTAAGATTTCAAAAAAAAAAAATATGGGTTAAGTTTGTGGTGGCCTTGTGTCAATAAGAGAGTGGTCTCAAAGGAAGTTGATAGAACTATGCCAAATTCTAAGGCTTAGGCTAGCCTAAATCAATCACTTCTCTTGAATTTACAATTAATTAACCAAACATAGCTTCAATAGGGTGAAACACTACTTGATTTTTGCAGTCTTTGTGACACGACAAATTACACAACACTTGAGTCTTTATGACATGGTGGTTTATATCATGACACATAAGCTAGTGTAACACATAGGCTTGTGTAGCATAGTATTCATATCCCACAACCAATTCTTGCAGTCTTCATGACACAACCAGTAGTACAACACCTAAATTTTTATGAAACGTTAGTTATCATGGTACTTAATAAGATTGGGATCTCTTTTGAATGGAATTCTTATGGAGATTTCCTTGTTATTGGGTGGGAAATCTTTTGAAATGGATTGTCTTAGAAAAAAAATTTAAACAAGTTCCTCTGGTCTATAGCCTTCTCATGCATTAAACCTTTGACCATAACTTTCTATAGATACGTAAGTCATATCTTGTTTTAAGCAAAAAATTTCTTGGACATCTTTAGCAGTTAATAGTACTATTATATCTTATAAAAAAAAATAGTACTAATTATATTAATAGTAATTACTAAGCAGCTACACATTCAGAATGGGCGGCAACGGTGGTGGCAAAGGAGGAGGAAGTGGTGGCAATGGAGGTAACAAAGGAGGCTGTGGCACCTACGGTGGTGCAGCCAAAAGTGGTGGGGGTGGTTCTATGGGGAGTGGCAGTGGTGGCAGGATGGTTGCTCCAGGGAGTGGAGGAGGATCACACATTTCAAGGGACTCTTTTCAAAGTCATCCCCAGATTTATTTTGATGGACTGCATGTTGGTCAAAAGGGAAAAAAATAGTGATGTTCTTGTTAGGAGCTACATGGGAAACTATCTTATTAATTCTGCTTTATATATATTATATATAATATGTGATTGAATAAAGTTAAAGTATATAATGGGCTTGCTATCCATATGAATCGTGTGCTTGTTAGACATATGAATCATATGCTTGGGCAAATAGCCTTCTTAGATTGTGTGATGAAAGTAGTAACGTGTGTTGTGTAATATATGGTTTTTGTTAATAAAATAGTTTTAATGTCCTACTTGCTTTTGTTTCTGTTTTACATTATTATTTCTTCAATCTAGATAATTACTCGTAATAAAGATTACAAGTGTAAACAATTGAACAATTGACCTAGCATGAGTAGAGGTTGAATAATTGAAGTATTAAACCATGTCAAAGGATTGCACATCTGAATATAATAATAGTAATACTAGCAAAGTACAAAACGAAGCATGACTCAAAACTTTATTTGACATTGTAAATGATTTTTATACACAAAAAAAAGGGTTACTATCTACTTCGACAAATGCACAAGTGCATTGAGCTTTTTCGTTTAGTTTTCTTCCTATTTTGTTAATATATAACTTTATAAAACCTTACTTTTTTAAATATAACAATATTTTAGTCCAATTAGAAAAAACTTAAATAAGATAATATCAAACAAACACTAAGTTAACAATATAGAACTTATGCGGATTAAATTATTAACTTCACATATATGCCAGATAGATCCTTCTGTCACATTGTCATCCATGAGCTAATGTCCTAGTCACATCACATGCAAGGACATAAAATTGGCAAAATAAGATTGGAGTGATCAGATTGAAATGAGTTGATGCATATGTAACTTATCAATAAATAAAATTAATATTGCGAAATTGAAATATATTCTTGAATTTGGTCGGTTTAAAATTAAGGTAAGTTATATATATAAAGTTCAAGGTTTTACTCTTTTCCTTAATTTAATACAATACATGAGTAATCACCACATACCCTTGGTGTGATAGTCACTCCACAAGTATAAGTATTTGTAAAGTGTGGGGGGGCAAGAGCCGGGATTTAAGTCTCCAGGAGGGAACTTCACACACATATACACTTAGATTAGGCTAGAGTATAAATTTTATATAATAAAAAAAAAATACAATACATGAGTACATTACACATTTATCTCATTCAAACTTGCAAGATATATCACACTATAAATTTTATATTATTTACATAAAACTCTGGGAAATGATTAAATATAGGTTTACAACAAACTTTTTTTTTCTAGTCCAAATGATGCATATAAATACATATGAAGAATATGCCCAACAAAAGAAATAATTTAGAAAATAGAAAGAAAATAAAACCAACAATTACGTAAAGGAAGAATCACTAAACTGTCTAAACATGGTATTATCTTATATCCAAGTGATTCTTTTATTATTTATCACAAACATTCGTAAGTTCATATATTATTTCCACTTCTATCTTGTATATTTTTTTTCTTCATACTCCCATTTAAGACATTATAAGACTTGTTGTGAAGTGGTAAGATGAAAAATAAATAAATAAATAAAAGGGTCATGATAATGGATGTCCTTAGGGCAATTGTTAATAACCTATTTTAGAAAAGCTTTGATATCATTTTTATGAGAAATAAAAAAAGTTGTTAAAATATTAATTGTTTTTTTTTATAAAAAAATTTATTGACAATTGCTCTAAAAACATCCATTAACATTTCTCATATTGTTTATAATAAATTGACAAAAAGCCTTTACTATTTTTCATGGAAATACTATTCTTTTTGTTTAATTAGATCTTTCATTTTGTAGACCAACCCACAAGAATTAAAAGGCACCCCACTCTCACTATTAAGAACACTAGCATTGGGGGTGTAAAAACTCCCCCAGTTGCTATTTTAGCAACTAGACCTTTAAAAGCAAGCTCCATCCAGGTATGTAAACTCAAAAAATTATCCATCCTAACCACAGTAAGGTTGTATATTTGTAACCTTAGAGCACTAGTATCTGGGGATTAAAATAAAATAAAAAACTATTTTGCATCCTCAAACACTACTTTATTTATTTTACCAACTCAATTTACAACTCCTCCTACATCCCAATTTTTATTTTTACATACAACCCAATAAAATAATATAAACTACCTTATAAAATAATAAAAGTATTATTCACTCTCTCTTTCCTCCCACTATCTTTTTCTCTTCACACACAACCACTAGATTAATTTCTTTTTTTTTTTACAACTTATGAATAATAAGGTTGTATATATGCAACCTTACTATTCATAAGTTGCAATTATTTTTTTTAAGTATACAAACTCGGATGGAGTGAGTTTTTGCTGTCTTAGGTTGTAAAATAGCAACTGAGGGTGTTTACACCCCCCAATGCTAGTGCTCGTATTTATGAGGTTGTAAAGAAAAAACTACTTTTTTAATCTCACACGCACTCTTTCTTCCTCTCACTCTCTCTCTCTCTCTTCTTACTTTTTATTTTTTTTTATTAAGTAGTTTATATTATTTTATTGCGTTATATGTAAAAATAAAAACTGTGATATTATTTGATGGGTTGGTAAAATAAATAAAGTAATGTTTGAGAATGTAAAATATGTGTTTTTTTACATCCCATTGCTAGTGCTCTAAATGCATTTAATATACATAGTTATGAGTTTGGATAAAGTGTATGTATGGAAGAACAAGGGAAAAATGTTCATAAACCCCCTAAACTTTCAGGTATTGGCCATGACACCCCCTGAACTTTTATTCTAGCCAATTTTCCCTATAAACTATGTATTCTTGCCAAATCAATACTTTTGCTAGTCTCCCGTTAAAACACAAACAAAATACACGTGCATTTCACGTGAACTTTAGAATCACCAAATATCCAAGTGGTTCAACCCTTTCATATTTGGTGACCTCAAAGTTCACTTGAGATGCAATTGTATTTTGTTTGTGTTTTAATGGGAGACTAGCAGTTTATGGGGAAAATCGGTCAAAATAAAAGTTTAAGGGGTGTCATGACCACTTGAAAGTTTAAAGAGTGTGTGAGCATTTTTCCTGAAGAATAATGATGACATGACTATAAAATTAGGTTGGGTACTATCAGTTCATGGGATTTTCAAGATGTCTCATGGACAAAGAATAAAATAGTCTGACCAAAAACTAGAACACCACTTATATATTAAAAAATAAATTCAAAAATCTCTCACCCCACTTTGATTATTGATCTAGTCTATCCTAATTCCTAATTGCTTCCCCTTCGTTTTAAGGGTATTATGTTATTTCTTCCAAATCACAACCAAACTTTTAAAGAAGTAGATACAAAAATATCACGTATCACACAATGATGCGATTCCCACCAAAATCCCATGGTGTCAATGTAATTACATCTTCCTGATTGTAATTAATTGAAAAAGTTCTAAGAAACAAATATTAGAAAAAAATTAAAGTAGACATGTCTATCTGACAATGAAAAAAGTGAAATGGGGGCTAATGAACAAGTGTACCACCTAGCTACTTTTAAGTTACATTTTGATGATGCAGTTAGGTAGGTAACATCAGTGGATTTAGAATACAGAATGATTTTCAATTCAGCTAAATACCTGTATATATATTGATAATATCCATTTGGTCACCAAGAAGATAGATAGAATCATAGAGGATAGAAAAGATTAAATAGAAATGAATATATTTGCAATCTTGCTTCTGGTATAGATTCCAATTATAATCTAGATATTTGAGAAAGTCTTCAGGTTGTAGCTCCACTATGGCTTAGTTTTAATGGTCAAAGGAATCAACATTCTAAAAAAAGAGTATTCATGTAATGCCTTTTAAAAAGAATGGAATAAGCTTTTACAAGTGTAATCATCATATTGGATGAAGAAACCAAGTGCTCTCTACCTTTTAAGAATTATTCAAGATAGTGGTTAGGGATATGATAGAAAATAACCAATACATGTTTGCGCAGCACTTCCATAAATTCAAATTTTTGTTTTTCAAAAGTACAGTTATAATTAATTAAAAGCACTAAAACTAAGAGTATAGATCCATTTGGCCTCAAAATTAGGTTCCAAACTTCTTGTGAAGCTAATACCAAATTTAATTTTTTTTTTTTTTTTGGAGAATATGCAGCAAACACAAGTACACACCTACAAGAATAGATTTTATCAGATATAGTAAGTTGTCTCATATAAGTAACCATCTTGCTCACCAATTAAAGAAATCCTCCCAAGGGATACAAAGTAGAAGATATGAATGCTCATCACTCTAAGGAATGCACCTAAGAGATACAAAACACGAAACTCGCCACCTATCGGAATCTACCTAATGAGAAAAGATAAATAAGGAGAAATTCGAAATCCTTCTAAAAAAATCACACTCTCAATTCTCTCTATATTTTAGATCCATAAATGAAGTAGGACTTGTATAAGACCATCTTCGAACAACCCTCCAAGCATGAGTAATAACAACTTACATTTACAATACCAAAACATTTAACCAAAATAATGATTGAACTAATACAACTAACATGACCCTCTAATTGGGAATAGAAAAAAAGCATTTTGGAAAGCAAATACACACAATTAAAGTAAGAGAATTCAAATTTCGTTTTTTCTAAAATGCATTCTGCCAGCACAAACAATCTGTTGTAAAATTACCTTAACTCCTAAAAATAAATAACAAATAAATAAAAAACCACAAAATTGCACTCCATTTGATGTATTGAAAACTAAAATTAATTTTGAAAATGACCCAAAAATGCTTACTCCAACTTCTTTGAAATTTGCACAAACTAAATTAGAAAAAAGAAAGAAAGAGTAACCAACATAATTGGTCGTACTAGGACAAATAACCTAGCCTTTACTTAAATTAGGTTAAGGTTAGGCTGGATTTTTCTATGAATACTATCTAAAGTACAATATTGTGTCATGAATATCAGTTTAATTTGCTCTCTTCTTTCAAAGAGCATAAGATGCTTTATTATTTTCTACAAAAGGATTTGAAATTGTAGGAGAAAAACTTCAAGTTTCAACCCATTCTAGCACAAAGACTGTTTATTCATCAACTTCTAGTTAGTTTGGTTAAAGGGCAGGACATTACTAACAATATTTTTTCAAATCTCATCTTTGATTGCAGAGGTTTATTGTGAGCTTTCCAAGTGAGCCAAATGGAGTTAAGAAGGGTAACAAACCATAGAACATGATTTAGTTGTTTTTTGAATTCCTAAAATAATCGAATTTGAAAGTCCTTTGTCTGAAATTTGTCTAAATTATACTGTAATAAGAAGATACTCGCACAGTGAGAAACACAAGTCATAATAATTTCCCTGTGAATTATGATTTTCTAGAGTTCTTAGGATAGCTCCTATGTTGAATAGTTAAAATTCTATCCATCCATTTTGAAATGAGTGAATTAGCTTTTGCTTATCATCACCATTTGATTAGATATTGATTATCACCATTTTAATATCTATTTAGATTATTGAAGATGTGACTTGCTTCAAAAAAATATATATAGTCACTTCGAAAAAATTTATTTGCTAAGCAAGAACTTTTATTGGAACACACTACTAAACTCAGTTACAGAGTTCCAAACCCAAAGACTTGTCTAAGTTTGTGCACAAACTCAATTACAGATACAAAGAGAAACACAGCTAAAACTACAATTCAATCAACTCTAGAATATATAACAGACACAGGAATACCCCTAATATCAGCATAAATTTCTATTCAGTACAGAATCAATAACCTTCCTTTAGCAGCTAGTCGCGCTTTTATCTCATTTGATGGACTGGACTTCTCCAGACTTGACCACTCACTTCAAAATTGATGGATATGATTATAGATTTCCATAGTGAATTACCCTCAGCACTCTAAAGAATTGTAATCCTTGTTCTTATTGTACAAAAGCCTAAAAATTGAGGAAAGGTATCATTCTCTTCCCTATTTCCTAAACCAATATATTGGTCATGATATCAAGTATCAACCTTCAAGACTCTAAAAACATCTAGAGAGATTACCTTTCTCTTTTTAGCTCACCAACCACTATCATATCGTTTAGATGAAGTTAAATTCATCACCATCTTGTCCTAAGGCTAAAGCCTGCAAATAATATGATAATATATATTAATATTGCTTTTCCTAAAATAAACTTATTCGTAGTATTGCCAAGTCCATGATGAGGAAATAGAGACCACAAAAAAGAGAAAAGAGTTTACTAGTATACAACATATTTTCAGATAATTCTGATTTTAAACACCACAAAGTTGTTGCAGAACTAATAATGAACAACACAATAATCACACAAGCGTGCACAATACTTTTTTTTTTTTTTCCTCTTTCCTGATAGGTAAACGTACATGATACTCAACCATTGAGGTACTACTTTGACAAAAAAAATGAAGACATCTGTAACAAGTAATAAAATAGAACTTACATTGTGGCATGACTAATTGACGAGACAGAGTTGTAAAAGCATAAAACTTAAATCACAAGGCCACTTCAGTCAAAGCATATCAAACTGCCATAATTTGCGATCCAAAATAAACATATCCAAAATATTTTTGCAGTAATTGCATATACAATATATGCAATATTCAAGCAACACCAAACAATAACACTATAACAGAAAACAGAATATGCATTTCAGAATATGTGTAAAGCGAAAACCAGAAAAAGAAAGAAGTCCAATCTTTCTCTAAATCACAACCCATAAAAATTTTTACATTGATTTTTTTTTTTTGCTGAATGAAGGCCTTGACTTACATTAATTTTCACTAAATGTCTTTATATACAGTTGGAGCGCTTGCTTATAAAGTGTCCAATTATCTGGGTTCACTCCCCTTTGGCAGCTTGGCCAATCAAATTTGAAGAGATGAATTGGGCCAAGTTAGTTCTCCAACCTGAAGATAAGCTGATAATTCCAATAGAAGGAGCGAGGAACTTTAGACTATTTGCAGCCATTAGCAACAACATAATATGGATTACTAGGAACAAGCTTATGAATTAGCAACAAAGGGAAGTTCTCGATCCCATTCTCTTAAATTTTTAAATTAAATAGGTATACACTGATCATGTTTCTTCTTGGGAATTTGTAGGTGGAGATTGCAGAAAGAAGTTTCATATGGAATCCACCACTTCCCCACTATGTCAAGATTAATTTCGATGCGGTAGTTAGAAAGCAAAAGACATGTGCAGTAGCAGTTGGACCCAGATAAAAGAGAATCAAAGCCCCTGGCCTAAGCTCATGTGGCTCTCCAAGTGATAACAATAGCAGCGGAAATGGGATATGGAAATTGGGTTCGTGAAGGAGACACTCTAAATGTTATTATCTAGTTACAGAACCACTCTCTGGAGCCTGATTGGTCTATTGAGCACCTAATTGAGGAAGCTAGATAATTTTTCAATTTTTATCTAATTAGAGAAACTAATATTGTAGCCCATAATACCGCTAAGTGGGCCATTTTTTGTAATATGTCGGGATTGATCCCCATCTCATCCATTCCAGACTGTTGCTTTTGTCCTGAGGATAGAGATGGAGGTAAAACCCCTCTTTTGCAGCACTTTTCCTCTGTTTAGTTTAGCTCTTTTTTAACAAAGTATTTCTAGGCACCAAAAAAAATAGATAGAATTATTGTGGATAAATTTCATTGCAAAGCCATCTCCCATAAATTTTATGATAGTCATAGCTACCTTAACAATAGAAATCAATAAGACAAGTGAATGAGGGTTTGTGGATTCATTACTACAAAAAAGGAATTGAAAAGTTATTAGACAGGACCGCTTATAGCACAGAGAAAGTAAGTTAGCAACTGCAATATTAAAGAGTGCTTTATTGAAATTTAATGATGTAAACAGCCAACAGTTGCGTTAAGAAGCATAAGTCAATTGATTGCCTAACCAAATTAATGGAAAATTATGGAAGTCCCTATATTTTTTAATTGTAGAAATGATCCAATCAAAGAATATCAATGATGAAATTGACAGAACTTGAGAACATGGGTCTTAACCAGGACTTACAATCGATAGCAGATGATGTGCAATTGTTGGAAAACAACTCTTTATCTTTCATTTCCACTGTCAAATGCCAACCAGTATCGTATGCTTCAGAGTGATGGTGATTTCACCTTCAAAATGAGTTAATTTCATTAGCATATCATCTCTTATTAGCTAAAAGGCCCTTTTTATTGGACTGGATTGCTATGATAGAGAATACTATTAATAATGGCAAATTACAACACAAGAAATATGATCTCTCATTTTAGTTTGTAAGTTTCGAAATCAAAATTAATATGATAGGATAATCAAAATATCTTTAAAAATGCTGAATTATAAAAAATTAGTCCAGTGTCTCTTTCTGTTAATGAATATTCAAGATAGATCTGGATTGCTACTGTATGTTTCTTTTAACCTTGTCTATGTTTTATATTTCTTTATTCAGAGTTTTTTACTTCTAATTATTTCTGGTTGAATGTGTGGTCTTCAACAGGTGTAAATTAATTAAAAGGCAAGCTAGTAATAAGAAAGTGCATACATCAAATAATACTGAAGATCTCTACTTACATTCCCAAGAAGCACCTTCCTCAAACCATCTCTGACTCCTGAACCTCTAACTTGGAATATTTGAAAAAACCTTCATTTCCCATTTAGGTAATGCAGAATTGGTAAATAACGAACAAGCTAATGCAGCCTTTACTTTTACTCACATTCACTAAGTTGAAAATTCTTCGTCTTACACTTCATCTATATCTCAATAGCTAAAATTAATTCAAATCTCAGCAATCTGCTGTAAAAGGTAATTTACTTGGAACATGTTCTGTCTTGCTAACCATGATGTTTCTTGACACCAACTAAGAAGCAATTAGTTCCATGATGAAAAATCAGGAGCAATATCCTTTTCTAACATTTGTGAAAAGAGCCCAAAAGCCTTTTGAAAATACCCCTTCCTACACAGAGCATCAACCAAGGGATTATACTTCCTATATCAAGTTTGCAACCTCTCACAACCATGTCGTCAATGAGCTTCAAAGCACTAGTGACCATTCCTTGCCTGCAGAACCCACCAATCAGAGCATTGAATGTTGGTGCAAGTGGATAATAACCACATCCAACCATCTCATTCATCAGCTCAAATGCTTCACGCATATACCCTCCTTCACAAAATCCATGGATTAAATGGTCATAAACAAGAACATTTGGAACTCCCCCTTCTCCAAGTATCTGACCAAAAAACTTCTTTGCATCCTCAATAGCACCCTCTTCACAAAGACTTAAAATTCTCAAGCTCCTACCAACTGCTCTAGGGAATAACTTCCCCATCTGGGTCATAAATGCGAGTGCTTCATCTAACTGATTCTCCTTATACAGACCATATAACACACTATCATAAGGGCTTAAACGACCCCTAGATCCCTCCTTACTCTCCTCCATTATTTCCACAATCTTAAACCCATCTTCCATCCTCCCTCCTGAGCACAAACCTTTAATTAATGTATCATATGTAACAAAATTCCAATTAATTCCATCGGTTTTCATCTCATTAAACAGATCAAGAGCCAAATCCAACATTTCAGACTCACAACAACCAGAGACCAATATATTGTATGTGTCCACATTTGGAAGGCAGCCCTTCCTCTCCATCTCCTTCAAAAGGCAATGCCCAACTTTCACTTTCCCTAATCTACCAAACCGCTTTACCAAAGTTTTATAAGCCACAACATCCAAGACACTTCCCTTACTCTCCAATCTATTCAAAATGTCAACAGTCTCAGTTACACAACCAACATTGCAGAGAACTTCCAGCTCCTTAGTCCCTGTCACAACATCAGGCACAAACCCCAGATTCAAGCACTTCTCTAAGAGAACAAGAGCTTGAACCAAATTCTCTTCTTTACAATACGCAGATATTAAGATATTAAAAGTCACATCATTAAGCTCCTCCATCTCATTCATCAAGCTCCTTGCTCTCCCAACTTTCCCATTCCTGCAAAGTGCATGAAGTAATGTGTTATAAATCACAGTATTTGGTATGATTTCCCTAGACTTCATCACTTGCAACAGTTTGAAACCATCACCAATCCTATTAGTCAAGCAAAGCCCCTTCATTAAGATCCTGAAAGTGTATTCATCACCTTCAACACCACTCGCCATCATCTTCTTCCTATAAAACTCTTGAGCTAAATCAATATCTTCCTTAACAAGAACATCAAGTACTGAATTGAAAATCCTCAAAGAAGGTTTCTTTCCAAACTGAGCAACCAAGTCAACCACTTTGATCACCCGTTTAACCATACGTGCCCACCCTAGAGCAAGACGATCGTGATGAAAATGTCTTCATCAGGAGGTGACCCGATTGCATTGGGCTTTTCTTGAAGCAATTCCTTTACAATATCGAAGCGGTGGAAAGTACAAAGCTTGTGGATCAATGCACGGTAGGTGGATTGAGAGTGGATAAAATTGGGGAGTTTGGAAGCCCATTTGAAGGTTTGAAGGGCTTGGGAGAATGACTTTTGGTCTAGTATTAAATGGGCAATGTGCTGTTGGGATGGAACAGGAGATGATGAGGATGAAATGCATTGTGATTGCAGGCTGCAAAAAAGAAATCTCTGATAAGTTAGCGAGAAGAAGATTGGAAGCGTTGAAGGGTTGGAGATTTGGGGCATGAAGTGCTTTGTTTCCAACACCAACTAATTTATTGTCATACTGGGTGCTGAGTTACTAACCATTATACTTGATCCAATGTCACATCACAAAATCTTATGCCCCGCACCAAGAAAGAAGCATTGTAGATAATGCAAAACAGTATGATCAAAGTGCTTACATTTTACACATGTGTAATTCAAAGTTTAGCTTTTTTTACATTGAAAGTAGCTTTCCTCTCCATCACATTTAAAAGGCTATGCCATTGGGTATGAAATATAGAAGAAAGTCAAACTCTCTCCTATTCTATTCCTATTTTCTGAACTATAATTAAGCATCATTTTTATCATTCATAGTAATAAGAATACTATGTTTTTAATCTCTCTTGCGCGAGCATCCCCCAATAATGAACAAATTAAACCCTCTACTTTTTTCCTCATTTGTCTTCTTAATGTTGTTTCTAACTTCACATTTTTATAAGTGGTTTTAATTTTTCAATACATTTAAATTTGCAATCTTTATTTCATGAGTTGTTCATCACCTTTCACTCTCAATCACCCATAATCCACAGCTTCAACAAGTAATGAAAAAAAAATACAATTTAAAAATGTTTTTTGGTCCTATTTTGTTTTTTGGTCTAATTAGAAATCCTCACTCAGAACTAACAACAAACAACTTACCTACACTATATAAACAAACAAACAAACCCATTTTTCTCAAAATCCCCAACTTCAAAATCAGCCAGAATCAATAAAAAAGGAAACTTGAAGATGCCATTCATTCGAAATCGTCCCGCAGCTCGAGCCACCACAGCGTCGTCCCAGGAATGCAATGCAAAGCTCTGTTTCTGATCTCTGTGTAGTTAGTAATATAATAAAGCATAAAATTTCTTTGTTAGGCTTAAGATGGTTCGGGCTCTTTGTTAATGTTAATGTGGATAAGTGACAAGAATTGAGTGGGCTGGTTTTGAATAACAAAGAATTTATAAAACTAGGTTGCTTTAGGTTAAAATTTTGATTGAAACAGACATTAAACCCAACTCAAATACTTTAGGCTCAATTGCAATCTCTTAATACATGGATTATTGTTTCTAGCTCATCAATTCTGGGGCAAAGCTTTAGTGTACAGGACTAGGGTCTAGGGGTAAGGATGGGGTCCAGTGTCCAGTATCCAGTTGCATTGCACTCATTAGGATAGTGACACATATTCAAAAGTATTCTTGTTTAATGTTCATTGTTCAATTGAATTGAACTCATCAAAATGATGACACATGTATAAATAAGCTCAAACCAAATTCGAAGTTCAGTAGATAAAGATAAAACTTTTCTTTCGAATCTTATCAAGAACGAATTTTCATATAAAGTAAATATATTTTATTAGGGACAGCCCTTTTTTTTTTTTTAATTAGGGACACTCTTTAGTACGTTGCATTATCCATTGCAAAATTGTCTATGCCTCAACTTTTATATATATATATATATATTTAAAAAAATAGGTCTATGCCTCAACTTTGGTCAACTTTAATCTCATGGGATTAATAGTAATAATTTATATATATATATATATATATATATATTTTTTTTTTTTTTGGGTTGAGAAACTTATATTTCATGTTATCAGACTATATTTTTTTTAAAGAGTTTTAATTATGACGTCCGCTTCTGGTGATATTCTTTATTATCAGATCAAGATATTAATTAGTTTTTAGTGTAAGCGGGTACTGAATCTCAAATCTCTTATTCAACCGTCAAAGACTTTACTAGCTGAACTAACTGAAACATACTGTTAACATACAATTAAAAGCACCAACGAGGTAGATAAAATGAGTGCTCACAAATAGTTAGAAGAAATCATGTTGATAGGAAGAAGGATAGAAAATGCAGCACACCATGATTGAGATTGACTGCTTTAGCAAGTTTTATTAATGCTTTACTTTTGTAAAGCAACCATGATTAAGTTGCTTCTTTTTTTCCCGGAATAACCATGATTAAGTTACTTTTTTTTTCGGTAGGAACTAGGAAGCTTGAAACATCAATTCATTCAAACAGTATATATACAGGACCTTTACCTTTGCAAAAAATTTATATAATGTAATATATTAAAGTGAAAGTTGAATAAAATTTCAATTAGATTTTAATTACGCTATAATTTTATATATAATAATTGTCATCTCAAATTATATTTCAAATGCTTTCAATTTTATGTTAAGTGCCTTTGAAATTTAAATTACTTTTAGTTCATCTAAAACTAAAAGTATATTCAACTCATTTGACACTACTTCTAACCGATTTTAAACTAATATAATTTCCAAATTTATTATTAATGTCAATTATAATTTACAATGAAAATTCTTTCATGTTCTAAAAAAATTAATTGTTCATTTTAAATATTTTCATAATAACTCAATTAATTGTATCACAATAACAAAATTTACTTTAAAAATTATAAACTAAGTATATAAATAGGCTCATTCTAAAAAAAATAATAATAGTATATAAATAGGCTAACAAGCTGCCTTCTTTAATAACTAAAAATCGATCAATCAACAATGAACAATTTGCATACTCTTTCAAATGTTATCATTACAAGATTTTTCAAGAGTCGGTAAAAAATAAAAAATAAAAATGATAGCGTTAAACTTAAGTACCGTACCCCTTTTCCTTCCTTATTTTACCCCCCCCCCCCCTTTCTCTCTCACTCACGCACTCATACTCACAAAACACTCTCTAGGACATCTTAGGCTCAGTTTCTCCAAGATTTTAAGGTAAAATCCTAAGTCCTTTTATTTTCATCTTGTTTGTTAGTTTTTATTATACTTGATGGATATCCTTGAGACTATGAGTGATTTTGGGTGTTGGTAAATTTTTATGACAAATGGTTAAGGGTCTTCACAAAAGGTGGTCCTTTGAGGTTTCTCAATAATTCAAATTTGGGGGTTGGATTCCTAACATTTAATAGTTGATAAATCTAATTTTAGTTACTATTGAGTTTATTTCGGCAAGTTGAGGGTTTGATGGCTTATTGTCTTGAATGATGTTGTGATATTAATTGCTTTAATGGATCAAAGGAATGAACTTTCAAAAGACCAAAATTCTCAATTTCTAAAGGAATTTTGGGGATTTCAAAAAATTGTTTAATATAAAGTTTATTGCTTAATTGTGGACCCAATGATTTTAAACACATTTGGATGGGATGGATTTAAAGATGGGCATCATAAGCGTAACATGAGACTTTTGTCTAACCATGTAAATTGATGTCCTATTAAGATTTCAGGAAATTTTTGGGTTAAGTTTGTGGTGGCCTTGTGTCAATTAAAGAGTGGTCTGAAAGGGAGTTGATAGAACTATGCCAAATTCTAAGGCTTAGGCTAGCCAAAATCAATCACTTCTCTCGAATTTACAATTAATTAACCAAACATAGCTTGAATAGGGTGAAACACTACTTGATTTTTGCAATCTTTGTAACACCACTAATTACACAACACTTGAGTCTTTAAGACATGGTGGTTTAATTCATGACACATAAGTTTGTGTAACACATAGTTTGTGTAATGTGGTATTCATATCCTACATCTAGTTCTTGCGGTCTTCATGACACAACCATAGTACAACACCTGTTGGGTGGGAAATCTTTTGAAATGGATTGTCTTAGAAAAAAAATTTATACAAGTTCCTTTGGTCTATGGCCTTCTCATGCACTAAACCTTTGACCATAACTCTTTATAGATACTTAAGTCATATCTTGTTTTGAGAAACAATTTTCTTGGACGTCTTTAGCAGTTAATAGTACTAATTATATCTTACCAAAAACAAAAAGTACCAATTATATTAATAGTAATTACTAAGCAGCTACACATTCAGAATGGGCGGCAACAGTGGTGGCAAAGGAGGAGGAAGTGGAGGTGGGGGAGGTGGCAAAGGATGCTGTGGTAGTGGCGGTGGTGCAACCAAAAGTGGTGGGGGTGGCTCTATGGGCGGTGGCAGCGGTGGCAAGATGGTTGCTCCAGGCAGTGGAGGAGGATCACACATTTCAAGGGACTCTTTTCAAAGTAATCCCCAGATTTATTTTGCTGGACTGCATGCTGGTCAAAAGGGCAAAAAATAGTGATGTTCTTGTTAGGAGTTACATGGAAAATTATCTTATTAATTTTGCTTTATGGATATTATATATATAATATGTGATTGAATAAAGTTAAAGTTTATAATGGGCTTGCTATCCATATGATTCATGTGCTTGGTAGACATATGAATCATATGCTTGGGCAGATAGCCTTCTTAGATTGTGATGAAAGTAGTAATGTGTGCTATGTAATATATGGTTTTTGTTAATAAAATAGTTTTAATGTCCTACTTGCTTTTGTTTCTGTTTTACATTATTATTTCTTCAATCTAAATAATTATTCGTAATAAAGATTACAAATGTAAACATTGAACAATTGACCTGGCATGAGTAGAGGTTGAACAATTGAAGTATTAAACCATATCAAAGGATTGCACATCTAAATATAATAATAGTAATACTTGCAGAGTACAAAACGAAGCATGACTCAGAACTTTATTTGACATTGTAAATTATTTTTGTACACGAAAAATGGGGTACTATCTACTTTGACAAATGCACAAGTGCATTGAGCTTTTTCGTTTAGTTTTCTTCTTATTTTGTTAATATATAACTTTATAAAACCTACTTTTTTAAGTAATATTTTAGTCCAATTAGAAAAAACATAAATAAGATAATATCAAACAAACACTAAGTTAACAATATAGAACTTATGCGGATTAAATTATTAACTTCACATATATGCTAAATAGATTCTTCTGTCACTTCGTCATCCATGAGCTAATGTCCTAGTCACGTGACATGCAAGGACATAAAATTGGCAAAATAAGATTAGAGTGATCAAATTGAGATGAGTTGATGCATGTGTAACTTAACAATAAATAAAATTTAAATTGCGAAATTGAAATATATTCTTGAATTTGGTTGGTTTAAAATTAAGGTAAGTTTGGTAATTTTTGTAAAGTCATTAGTCAATTTGTGAATCTTGAAGTGGTAAATGGTTAGGATTTTCTCACTGGGCGAGCAAACCCCCTTGTGTCCATGAAAACTCTTCATTACTTATAGCATGTAAAAGAAGGCACATTGGCTTTTCTTATTCTCTTCTGACATTTAAATTTCCTTAATGAATGACTATGTCAACATTGGTTTAGATTCATGCCCATAATTGGTTTATAGTCTGGTATAGTTTTGTTTAGATGCTTGTTACCTTTCATATTTGTATCCATGAAGATATAAGGTGTTTATTGTTTCTAGGGAAGTATTTATTAATTTAAAGGGTGTTTAAAATTATATAACCAAAGGTCATTATAGTACATAGTCTATTTGAGCACATGCCCCCAACATTCTAATAAAAAAGGATGGACATGGAGTGTATTTATGAGTTAATTCATGTTATGTTCTTCCCAAGAAGGTATTTCATGCACCAAATGCACGAGACCTTTGTCTCATTGATAGAAAGGGCGTATGAGCGCAGCGCATACAAAAATTTTGCCTTCTTCCCTTATTTGCCAAAAGATATGTGCATTGGTTCGCTTTACCATAAGGATGTTGATGGACCACCCTCCACTATCTGTTCAATAGTTTCCTACATTCAAAATGAGATTAGGCAAAGTTGGAGAGGCATAATGGTTAAAGGCTATAGAAATCACGAAGGTTGAATCCGACTCTTAAAACTTCATCTTTGCAGCCCCTTAACCAAACCATGTTGAGACCATTGTGGGATTTTGTTGTGAAGATGTAGGGAAGGTAAGAAAATCTTTTTAGCAAGTTTTGTGGTCCGAAAGGCTATTTGAGTTTGTTTTATATGATCTTACATAAAAATGAGGGCATTGCGAAACTAATGGATATTCCTTTTTATTGGACTGGATTGCTATGATAGAGAATACTATTAATAATGGCAAATTACAACACAAGAAATATGATCTCTCATTTTAGTTTGTAAGTTTTGAAATCAAAATTAATATGATAGGATAATCAAAGTATCTTTAAAAATTTTGAATTATAAAAAATTAGTCTAGTGTCTCTTTCTGTTAATGAATATTCAAGATAGATCTGGATTGCTACTGTATGTTTCTTTTAACCTTGTCTATGTTTTATATTTCTTTATTCAGAGTTTTTTACTTCTAATTATTTCTGGTTGAATGTGTGGTCTTCAACAGGTGTAAATTAATTAAAAGGCAAGCTAGTAATAAGAAAGTGCATACATCAAATAATACTGAAGATCTCTACTTACATTCCCAAGAAGCACCTTCCTCAAACCATCTCTGACTCTTGAACCTCTAACTAGGAATATATGAAAAAACCTTCATTTCCCATTTAGGTAATGCAGAATTGGTAAATAACGAACAAGCTAATGCAGCCTTTACTTTTACTCACTTTCACTAAGTTGAATATTCTTCGTCTTACACTTCATCTATATCTCAATAGCTAAAATTAATTCAAATCTCAGCAATCTGCTGTAAAAGGTAATTTACTTGGTACATGTTCTGTCTTGCTAACCATGATGTTTCTTGACACCAACTAAGAAGCAATGAGTTCCATGATGAAGAATCAGGAGCAATATCCTTTTCTAACATTTGTGAAAAGAGCCCAAAAGCCTTTTGAAAATCCCCCTTCCTACACAGAGCATCAACCAAGGGATTATAACTTCCTGTATCAAGGTTGCAACCTTTCACAACCATGTCGTCAATGAGCTTCAAAGCACTAGTGACCATTCCTTGCCTGCAGAACCCACTAATCAGAGCATTGAATGTTGGTGCAAGTGGATAATAACCACATCCAACCATCTCATTCATCAGCTCAAATGCTTCACGCATATACCCTCCTTCACAAAATCCATGGATTAAATGGTCATAAACAAGAACATTTGGAACTCCCCCTTCTCCAAGTATCTGACCAAAAACCACCTTTGCATCCTCAATTGCACCCTCTTCACAAAGACTTAAAATTCTCAAGCTCCTACTAACTGCTCTAGGGAATAACCTCCCCATCTGGGTCATAAATGTGAGTGCTTCATCTAACTGATCCTCCTTATACAGACCATATAACACACTATCATAAGGGCTTAAACGACTCCTAGATCCCTCCTTACTGTCCTCCATTATTTCCAAAATCTTAAACCCATCTTCCATCCTCCCTCCTGAACACAAACCTTTAATTAATGTATCATATGTAACAAAATTCCAATTAATTCCATCTGTTTTCATCTCATTAAACAGATCAAGAGCCAAATCCAACATTTCAGACTTACAACAACCAGAGATCAATATATTGTATGTGTCCACATTTGGAAGGCAGCCCTTCCTCTCCATCTCCTTCAAAAGGCGATGCCCAACTTTCACTTTCCCTAATCTACAAAACCAAAGCCAAAGTGTTATAAGCCACAACATCCAAGACACTTCCCTTACTCTCCAATCTGTTCAAAATGTCAACAGCCTCATTTACACGACCAACATTGGAGAGAACTTCCAGCACCTTAGTCCCTGTTACAACATCAGGCACAAACCCCAGATTCAAGCACTTCTCTAAGAGAACAAGAGCTTGAACCAAATTCTCTTCTTTACAATATGCAGATATTACGATATTAAAAGTCACATCATTAAGCTCCTCCATCTCATTCATCAAGCTCCTTGCTCTCCCAACTTTCCCATTCCTGCAAAGTACATGAAGTAATGTGTTATAAATCACAGTATTTGGTATGATTTCCCTAGACTTCATCACTTGCAACAGTTTGAAACCATCACCATATGATTTCCCTAGACTTCATCACTTGCAACAGTTTGAAACCATCACCAATCCTATTAGTCAAGCAAAGCCCCTTCATTAAGATCCCGAAAGTGTATTCATCACCTTCAACACCGCTCCCCATCATCTTCTTCCTATAAAACTCTTGAGTCAAATCAATATCTTCCTTAACAAGAACATCAAGTACTGAATTGAAAATCCTCAAAGAAGGTTTCTTTCCAAACTGAGTAACCAAGTCAACCACTTTGATCACCCGTTTAACCATATGTGCCTGCCCTAGACCACGGATGATCGTGATGAAAATGTCTTCATCAGGAGGTGACCCGATCACGTTGGGCATTTCTTGAAGCAATTCCTTTACAATATTGAAGCAGCAGAAAGTACATAGCTTGTGGATCAATGCACGGTAGGTGGATTGAGAGTGGGTAAAATTGGGGAGTTTGGAAGCCCATTTGAAGGTTTGAAGTGCTTGGGAGAATGCCTTTTGGTCTAGTATTAAATGGGCAATGTGCTGTTGGGATGGAACAGGAGATGATGAGGATGAAATGCATTGTGATTGCAGGCTGCAAAAAAGAAATCTCTGATAAGTTAGTGAGAAGAAGATTGGAAGCGTTGAAGGGTTGGAGATTTGGGGTATGAAGTGCTTTGTTTCCAACACCAACTAATTTATTGTCATACTGGGTGCTGAGTTATTAACCATTATACTTTGATCCAATGTCACATCACAAAATCTTATGCCCTGCACCAAGAAAGAAGAATTGTAGATAAAGCAAAATAGTATGATCAAAGTTCACACATTTTACACATAAGTAATTCAAAGTTTAGCTTTTTTTACATTGAAAGTAGCTTTCCTCTCCATCACATTTAAAAGGCTATGCCATTGGGTATGAAATATAGAAGAAAGTCAAACTCTCTTCTATTCTATTCCTATTTTCTGAACTATAATTAATCGTCATTTTTATCATTCATAGTAATAAAAATACTATGTTTTTAACCTCTCTTGCGCGAGCATCCCCCAATAATGAACAAATTAAACCCTCTACTCTTTTCCTCATTTGTCTTCTCAATGTTGTTTCTAACTTCACATTTTTATATGTGGTTTTAATTTTTCAATACATTTAAATTTGCAATCTTTATTTCATGAGTTGTACTTCTTCATCACCTTTCACTCTTAATCATCCATAATCCACAGCTTCAACAAGTAATGAAAAAAAAAAATACAATTTAAAAATGTTTTTTGGTCCTATTTTGTTTTTTGGTCTAATTAGAAATCCTCACTCAGAACTAACAACAAACACCTTACCTACACTATATAAACAAACAAACAAAACCCTTTTTTCTCAAAATCCCCAAACTCCAAAATCAGCCAGAATCAATAAAAAAGGAACCTTGAAGATACCATTCATTCGAAATCGTCACGCAGCTCGAGCCACCACAGAGTGGTCCCAGGAATGCAATGCAAAGCTCTGTCTCTGATCTCTGTGTAGTATAAAGTGCTTGAGATGGTTCGGGCCTTGTTAATGTTAATGTGGATAAGTGACAAGAATTGAGTGGGCTGGGTTTGAATAACGAAGAATTTATAAAACTGGGGTTCCTTCAGGTTAAAATTTTGATTGAAACGGACATTCAACCCAACCCAAATACTTTAGGCCCAATAGCAATCTCTTAATACATGGATTATTGTTTCCAGCTTTGCAAATATGAGACAAAGCTAATTTTGTACTAAATTTACTTTACTCTACTCTACTTTCCCTCCTTCTCCCTCAACTCTCAATCCAAACGGACCATTAGTGTACAGTATTAGGGTCTTGGTGTAAGGATTGGTACAATACCCAGTTGTATTGGACCCATCAGGATGGTAACACATGTTCAAAAGTGTTTTGGTTTAATGTTCATTGTTCAATTGCATTAAATCTTATCGGAATAGTGACACCTGTATAAACAGGACTCAAGCCAAGTCCAAGGTTTGATGGACAAAGATAAAACTTTTAGTTCGAATCTTATCGGAACAAATTTTCATATAAAGTAAACATATTTTGTTAGGGACACTCTTTTTATTATTATTAGGGACACTCTTTAATATGTTGCATTATCCTTTGCAAAATTGTCCATGCCTCAACTTTTTTTCTTAAATAGGTCTATGCCTCAACTTTGGTCAACTTTATTCTCATAAGATTAACCGTAATAATTTATATTTCTTTTCTTCTTCTTCTTCTTCTTCTTTTTTTTTTTTTTTGGGTTGAGAAACTTATATTTCATGTTATAAGAACATTTCAATTGTTAATAAATTTGTATTTCATGTTATAAGACAATTAAAAGCACCAACGAGATAGATAAAGTGAGTGCTCACAAATGGTTGGAAGAAATCATGTTTAAAGGAAGAAGGAGAGAAAATGCAGCACACCATGATTGAGATTGTCTGCTTTAGCAAGCTTTATTAATGCTTTACTTTTGTAAAGCAACCATGATTAAGTTGCTTTTTTTTCCATGAATAACCATGATTAAGTTACTTTTTTTTTTTGGGTAGGAACTAGGAAGCTTCAAACATCAATTCATTCAAACAGTAGATATACAGAACCTTTACCTTTGCAAAAAAATTATATAATGTAATATATTAAAGTGAAAGTTGAATAAAATTTAAACTAGATTTTAAGTACACTATAATTTTATACCAATTGTCATCTCAAATTACATTTCAAATGCTTTCAATTTTATGTTAAGTGTCTTTGAAATTTAAATTATTTTTAGTTCATCTAAAACTAAAAGTATTTTCAACTCTTTTGACGCTACTTCTAACTGAATTTAAACTAATATAATTTCAAAATTTATTATTAATGTCAAGTATAAATTACAAAGAAAGTTTTTTCATGTTCTAAAACAATTAATTGTTCATTTTAAATATTTTCATAATAACTCAGTTAATTGTATCACAATAACAAAATTTACATTAAGAAGTATAAACTAAGTATATAAATAGGCTCATTCTCAAAAACAAAACCAAAAAAAAAAAAAAAAAATTAGTATATAAATAGGCTAACAATCTGCCTTCTTTAATAACTAAAAATAGATCAATCAACAATGAACAATTTGTGTATTCTTTCAAATGTTATCATTACAAGATTTTTCAAGAATCGGAAAAAAAAAAAAAAAAAAAATGATAGCGTTAAACTTAAGTACCGTACCCCCCTTTTCTTCCTTATTTTACCCCCCCCCCCCTCCTCTCTCACTCACACACACACACACACACTCACAAACACTCTCTAGGACATCCTAAGCTCAGTTTCTCCAAGATTTTAAGGTAAAATCCTAAGTCCTTTTATTTTCATCTTATTTGTTAGTTTTTATTATAATTGATGGATGTCCTTGAGATTATGAGTGATTTTGGGTGTTGGTAGATTTTTATGACAAATGGTTAAGGGTCTTCACAAAAGGTGGTCCCTTGAGGTTTCTCAATAATTCAAATTTGGGGGTTGGATTCCTAACATTTATTAGTTGATAAATCTAATTTTAGTTACTATTGAGTTTATTTGGGCAAGTTGAGGGTTTGATGGCTTATTGTCTTGAATGATGTTGTGATATTAATTGCTTTAATGGATCAAAGGAATGAACTTTCAAAAGACCAAAATTCTCAATTTCTAAAGGAATTTTGGGGATTTCAAAAAATTGTTTAATATAATGTTTATGGCTTAATCGTGGACCCAATGATTTTAGACACATTTTGATGGGATTGATTTAAAGATGGGCTTCATAAGCGTAACAGATGAGACTTTTGTCTAACCATGTAAAATTGATGTCCTATTAAGATTTCAAAAAAAAAAAAATTTGGGTTAAGTTTGTGGTGGCCTTGTGTCAAGAAGAGAGTGGTCTCAAAGGAAGTTGATAGAACTATGCCAAATTCTAAGGCTTAGGCTAGCCTAAATCAATCACTTCTCTCAAATTAACAGTTAATTAACCAAACATAGCTTGAATAAGGTGAAACACTACTTGATTTTTGCAGTCTTTGTGACACGACAAATTACACAACACTTGAGTTTTTATGACATGGTGGACTATATCATGACACATAAGCTTGTTTAACATGGTATTCATATCCTACATCTAGTTATTGCAGTCTTCATGACACAACCAATAGTACAACACCTAAATTTTTATGAAACATTGGTTATCATGGTACTTTATAAGATTGGGATCTCTTTTAATGGAATTCTTATGGAGATTTCCTTGGTGTTGGGTGGGAAATCTTTTGAAATGGATTGTCTTAGAAAAAAATTTATACAAGTTCCTTTGGTCTATGGCCTTCTCATGCACTAAACCTTTGACCATAACTCTCTATAGATACATAAGTCATATCTTGTTTTAAGCAACAATTTTCTTGGACGTCTTTAGCAGTTAATAGTACTAATTATATCTTATCAAAAACAAATGGTACTAATTATATTAATTGTAATTACTAAGCAGCTACACATTCAGAATGGGCGGCAACGGTGGTGGCAAAGGAGGAGGAAGTGGTGGCGGTGGAGGTGGCAAAGGATGTTGTGGCACTGGCGGTGGTGCAGCCAAAAGTGGTGGGGGTGGCTCTACGGGCAGTGGCAGTGGTGGCAAGATGGTTGCTCCAGGGAGTGGAGGAGGATCACGCATTTCAAGGGACTCTTTTCAAAGTAATCCCCAGATTTATTTTGCTGGACTGCATGCTGGTCAAAAGGGCAAAAAATAGTGATGTTCTTGTTAGGAGCTACATGGGAAATTATCTTATTAATTCTGCTTTATGGATATTATATATAATATGTGTTTGAATAAAGTTAAAGTTTATAATGGGCTTGCTATCCATATGAATCATGTGCTTGGTAGACATATGAATCATATGCTTGGGTAGATAGCCTTCTTAGACTGTGATGAAAGTAGTAATGTGTTGTGTAATATATGGTTTTTGTTAATAAAATAGTTTTAATGTCCTACTTGCTTTTGCTTTTGTTTTACATTATTATTTCTTCAATTTAGATAATTACTCGTAATAAAGATTACAAGTGTAAACAATTGAACAATTAACCTGGCATGAGTAGAGGTTGAACAATTGAACTATTAAACCATATCAAAGCATTGCACATCTGAATATAACAATAGTAATACTTGTAGAGTACAAAACGAAGCATGACTCAGAACTTTATTAGACATTGTAAATGATTTTTATACACGAAAAAAGGGGTACTATCTACTTTGACAAATGTACAAGTGCATTGAGCCTTTTCGTTTAGCTTTCTTCTTATTTTGTTAATATATAACTTTATAAAACCTTACTTTTTTTTAAGTATAACTATATTTTAGTCCAATTAGAAAACACTTAAATAAGTTAATATCAAACAAACACTAAGTTAATAATATAGAACTTATGCGGATTAAATTATTAACTTCACATATATGCCAAATAGCTCCTTCTATTACTTTGTCATCCATGAGCATTACACAGGGACATAAAATTGGCAAAATAAGATTGAAGTGATCAAACTGAAATGAGTTGATGCATGTGTAACTTATCAATAAATAAAATAAAAATTGTGAAATAGAAATATATTCTTGAATTTGGTTGGTTTAAAATTAAGGTAAGTTTGGTAGTCACTAGTCAATTTGTGAATCTTGAAGAGGTAAATGGTTAGGATTTTCTCATTGGGCGAGCAAACCCCCTTGTCCCCATGAAAACTCTTCATTACTTACAGCATGTAAAAAAAGGCACATTGGCTTTTCCTATTCTCTTCTGACATTTAAATTTCCTTAATGAATGACTGTGTCAACATTGGTTTAGATCCATGCCCGTAATTGGTTTATAGTATGGTATAGTTTCGTTTAGATGCTTGTTACCTTACATATTTATATCCATGAAGATATTAATGCAAAATCATTGATGAATATAAGGTGTTTATTGCTTCCAGGGAAGTATTTATTAATTTAAAGTGTGTTTAAAATTATATAACCAAAGGTCATTATAGTACATAGCCTATTTCAGCACATGCCCCAAGATTCTAATAAAAAAGGATGGACATGGAGTGTATTTATGAGTCAATTCATGTTATATTCTTCCCGAGAAGGCATCTCATGCGCCAGACACATGAGGCCTTTGTCTCACTAACAGAAAGGGTGTATGCGTGCAACGCATACAAAAGTTTTGCCTTCTTCCCTTATTTGCCAAAGGATATGTGCATTGGTTCGCTTCACCATAAGGATGTTGATGGACCACCCTTCACTATCTGTTCAATAGTTTCCTACATTCAAAATGAGATTAGACAAAGTTGGAGAGGCATAATGGTTAAAGGTTAGCATAGAAATCACTAATGTTGAATCTGACTCTTAGAACTTCATCTTTGCAGCCCTTTTACCAAACCATGTTGAGACCATTATGGGATTTTGTTGTGAAGATGTAGGGAAGATATGAAATTTTTTTTTAGCAAGGTTTGTGGTCCGATAGGCTATTTGAGTTTGTTTTATATGATCTTGCATAAAAATGAGGGCATTGCGAAACTAATGGATATTACAAACTAACCAGATTGTCTCTAACTGAGCAAATATTAATGTAATGGAATCATCTATTTTAGCCATTTGAATGTAAAGAAGTGAGTTTTACTTTGGGTGCAAAAACAAGTGAGTTTTACCTTCTTTTATATACACAATTGCAAAAAGGAACACCGGTGACATTACATCTGAGTAGATAAGTAATAATAGATAGCATGCAGAGAATCTATGATATAATTTCTAAAGATTGAATTGTAACCTCAATCAAAATAAAGAAACTAATTTCAGAATTCAGGATTCCATTACTATTACCAGGTAGCAAAAGTAAAGGTCAATTTTCAAGGCATTAACGATATCTTATTAAATTTACATAAGGTCAAGTTTCTGCTGTGAAGCCATTTATATAGGGGAGTTTTAGTAAAAAATTTGATGGGAATGGACATTCAACCCAATCAAAACACGTTAGACCCAATAGCAATCGATTACTGGACAAAATTTCCAAATGCCCATTTCGGGCAAACTAATAAGCCTTTTGCCCTTCTTCCCAAACTAAATAGGGAAATGCTCCTCTTTTGAAAATCGAGTTTCTTAAAATCGAGTTAAAAAAAAAAAAATTTCCGGAGCCCTATAGCGACGTTTTCAAGGACCTATAGTGACGTTTATAAGGACCTATAGTGGCGTTTTGTAACTTGATATCCATGAAATCGAGTTATAGGCAATTCTTAAATCGATTTTGAAAAACTCGATTTTTAAAAGAGGAGCATTTCCCTATTTAGTTTGGGAAGAAGGGCAAAAGGCTTATTAGTTTGCCCGAAATGGGCATTTGGCAATTTTGTCCATCGATTACTACATGGATGTTTTGGGACACTTTTACTATATGTTGCATTGTCAACCACTACAATCCTAGACAATTCTTTTGCATTATGCATGAACTAAAAAAAAAAAAAAAAAAAAAATCTAAATAATTGTAAGGCAATTTTCATGTTTTTAAAGTTGACTTAGCCTCCCTTTAAATCTTAATTCTTATATACTATATAAACCTTACTGCAAAATAAAACTGCAAATTTCATATAACTAGTCGCTGATTCATGCAATGTACGGAAGAGTCGAATAAAACTTGTAAATTTTCACTTATAAAAGTTACAATTTAAGAGGAAAAAAAAAAATACAAAGACCAATAGTGATAACTCCAACACCAATAATGTTGTATAGTCTCAACCTTCAGATGAATAAAATAACTTTATTGGAGAGTGAAAACAAATAAATGTACCGAATATAAAGTAAAGGTTGCTTTAGTCATTTAGCTTAAATAGTTATAGTAGAATTATTATAAAAAAATTCCTTTGAACACTTTTAAGCCAATGAATAAAACAAACCCTCGTCACACACAAAAATGAGAGAAATTTGGAAATAATAGATTTTGAAATATCTAAATGTAAAAAAAGAATATGAAATACCTGCTGAAAGGCAAAAGAGCATTAATTGAGTAAAAATGAAAAAAGGATCATGTAAATCATAAAAAAACAAAGAACGTATTTTATAATTCTTAAACCACCCTAATTCAAATAGTAAGGCAGTGTGCGAACTTTGGCAATCATGCGTTGGATTGTGATGCCCTCATTATATATCTTCTCTTTTCCTTCCCCCATTACTTATTTGTCTCATCGATTCAAGGCTTTTTTTTTTTTTTTAAGCATTTAAGAAAAAACAATTTTTGTATAATTTAAAAGTTACCAATTAACAATTCAACTTTGTTTTAAACTTTAACTTTACTAAAGCTGTTAGTAATCCAAATCCTGAAACCAATAATTCAATTTTTTTTATTTAATTTTTAATAAAGCGTAATGCAAAGAACACAAACTGAATTTGGAAATTATCACAAAAATTCAACCACAAAACTAAATATTTGAGTATTTAGTTCCCAAAGTTTTTTTTTTTTTGTGGAAGTATCACAATAATACCTCATACGTTTACAATAGTGCATATACCTTAATTGGTGTTGTAAAAGGAATTTTCTATAATCTCACTCCAATGAGAATATAAATCTATAGAAAAAGAGAGGCAAAACTTCATGGGTTTATATTTCTTGAAATTTTTGCTATATAATTTTAGTTGAAGTAGAATTTTCAAGCTCTTGAAACATATATCTAATAGAGTTTTACTTAAACTAAACTATCGTAACACTTGATAAGATAATTACATGTTGAAGAGAAATAATAAATATATAAGATATAAAACCTAAAATAAAAATAATCTAAAATAAAAATAAAAATAAAATAGTGGTGACATGGAAAATTGTGGAAGCTTTAAAGGTTTTGGTTTTATATATATATATATATATATATATATATATATATATATATATATAAATGATAGATGATTTTTTCCCCCTTACTAGGTGTATAATGAAAATATTGCACAAAATTCAGACTACACTTTTAAAACCGAAGTCTCTTCTTAAAAACTAATAGATGATAGCATGAACTTTGAGTACAACAATCGAAATGACAAATAGTGCCACCGCAATCGATAGTGAAGCTGTTTTTCATATCTACAACACAGTGCTTCCTAACAATGCCAATGCCAGGGCCGACTCCAACACCTCCTCTAGTTCAAGCTCCAACTCCTCCTCCTCCGCCTCCCTTTCCGTGGCAAAATTTGATGCCTCTGCCTCTTCCATGGTAGATGCATCCACCTCCACCACAAATGCATCTGCTTCCGTCTCCATGGCAAGTACACTCGTACAACAGAAAATGCAATAACGAAAAACAAAATAGGTTAAAGAAGAAAAAGAAGCTACCATGGGGAATTGGAAATGTACATGTAAGGTAGAAGAGTTGAGAGTTAAGTTAGAAAGTGCTTACTCAAAAATTAGATTTTTAGAACTCGAAATCTTTGAGGAGGCAAATGCAAAGATGGATAGGATATCCAACGAAAACCTATATATATATATATATATATATATATATATATATATATTGGTTATATTATTGTGAGAGACGAGTCCCTCAAAAAAAAAAAAAAAAGAGATTCGTGTACCTTTTTAGGGCACCTCTCTTTTTGGGTATGTGGTATGGAGTCGCCACTTATTTTTATTTATACAAAAGAAAAAAAAAATACTAATTACAAAATACATGACTAAATAGTTCCATTCATTGATTGAATAAAATTATATATCTAAAAGAAGATTATAAAGTTACATAGCTTTGGGTCCTAGTTACAATCTACCAAATATTTACATGGCTTGTTATCCTAGTTACATTCTACCCAAAAAAAATGAAGATAAGGCTAGATCTACTAAACCAAAAACCTAAATTCGGAGGCTAGGTTATAGAATGGGAAGGTGTTAGGCACTCATTCCGCCTAGACAAAGTCTGGTTTTTTAGACTCTTGTGACCAATGTACTATGCTATGCATGTCATGCATGATAAGTTGAACATGTGAATGAAAAATTAAATCACACAAATTTATGTATGGATGAAATTTCTTCTTTTTGTTAAAAAAAATCAGATATGTTTTTATTGTTAAAAAAATGATTTTGATTTGTCAAAATATCATATCTGCTTTGTGGGATGTAAAAAAAAAGGTTTTGTGATGATAAAAATTCAGATCTATTTTGTTATATTAAAAAGAATGATTTTTTATGACAAAAATTCAGATCTGTTTTGTTGTACATTTAATAAAATAAAATAAAAAAATCTAAGAAAGCTTCACTCATAATCTAAATTTATGCAATCATGAATTAAAATAAACACAAACACAACAATACATGATCTCTTTCTTTATTTCAACAATTTGCATGTATTAAGAAAATCAGATTTGACTTAAATCTACATCTTATAAAGATACAGATCTATTTTGTTTTAAGAAAAAATTCAGACTACATCTTATAAAGATGCAGATTTGCTTTGTTTTAAGAAAAATTCAGATCTACATCTTATAAAGATGCAGATCTATTTTATTTTAAGAAAAATAATTGTTCACATGCAAATTTTATTGACATTCAAGAAAAAGATTATAACAATCATATAGAAAATATCATGCTTTAAACAAAAGGACAATTAACAATTCATAGATATTTGAAAAAGAAAGAGATATAATATGCATCATCATATCACAAGAGAAGGGTGAAGGAAACAACCTCTTGCATGAGCACACTTTGTTCTTGAGAGGATGTTTTAGGGTTTAAAGAAATTTGTTCAATTCTCTTTGAAACCTAAAAACCCTAATTTTGCAGCAACACTTAGAGAAAGGATCAGAAAATATGTGTGGTTTGAGAGTTAAAAACGTATGCCTCTCAAAGCGTAAAAAAAAAAAAGATGTTGAATTATGAGGTCGCATCCTTTTGCGAAAAGGTCGAAAAGGATGTATCTTATCATCACCCGAAGGTCGTTGGGCCAAAGCCCACATGATGGCAATTTGGCACTTTTAGAGTGCCATTTGGCACTCTAAAAGTGCCGAATTGGCTCTTGGAGGCCAAACGCGCTTTCATGTTTAGGTGCCATTTGATCTCTCCTTCTAAGGTTTTTTGGCCGGTCCTTGTACCTAGACGTGTTTTCAACCTTTGTTTATGATTTTTTGGTCTCTTTTCTAGATAATTCAGGTTTTTTTAAGAGTAATTATCTTGACGATAAATACCTTAAAATAAATCTTGATAATGTTCAGATTATCCCCAATTTTGTTGTTATCCAATCATCCCTTTTATTCTCATGCATGCATCCCTATTTTAAACACTAATTATTAACCAATCACAAAATTATTTAATTACTTTTAATTATTTAACCAATTAGAATTAATTTAAATTGATCATGTGTGGTCGATTCTACCTAAACACAATGCATGCTGACCGTGCAAACTTGATCATGCGATATTTTTCGATCCAATGGTCCGATTCGGAAACCGGAAACACCGTTGCGACCCTTAGAATCTCAAGATCATTTTTATGATATGTAATGAACGAATTAATGCATGTAATGCAAAGGCAAAATGATGCATGTGATGCAAGAATGACTTTTTTTTGGGTACATGGATGGTCACTCCAGTCATCTTCCTTGATTAAATCATGGGTGCAAAATTGAGTGTCTACAATTATATATGACAGGACCGTGCATGCTTGGTAGATGCAATCACTTTTACATTGGAAGTTTTATACATTGGCAAGTTTGGTCTAAAATTCTTCATAAAAACAAGTATATAGAAAGAAAAAGTAGAACTAAGATAAAAATTTAATGAAATATACTACATTTATCATACTTTTTTGGGGTCCAATATATGCAAAATTGGCCTATACTATGGCAGTGACTGAAAAAAGTGATGCTTATAACTTTAGAATGGTGACACTAGAAATATTAATAGGGAGACATTCAAAAGAACTCTTGACTGCACTATTATCTTCATCTTCCTAAAATCTGATGTTAAATGAAATATTAGACCAACGCTTGTCACCTCTAAATCGTTGAATTGCACAGGATATTTACTTTGTTGCAGCTATAGAATTTGCATGCTTAGACACAAAACCAAAGTCTAAGCCTACAATCAAATGGGTGTCCAAGAATTTCTTTCTAATAAGAAACGAATAGCCAAACAATTACTTGTAGTTTCAGTACTGTGGCAGTTGAAGAACCATGAAACATATACGATTGGAGAGAGTGAAACTTAATCATGAAGTGATTGTTATGAAATTGAGTGTCATATTGTTTGATGAACTTAATTATATGAAAATGAAATGTTGAGTACGGCAATAAAAATGCTCTAAAAGTCGTGTAATTTGGTACGGTATATATTCTTCTTTACAATTTGAAGCATGAACTATGCATCATAAATACTAGCATGTAACTCTTACAAACGCATAGATGCATTTAAAATTAAATACAATTTTTATTATAAAATATAAATAATTAGTCAAATTATTTTTTAAAAAGTAAACGTAATTAATTACATATTAAAATTCTTACATAAATTTAATACTATTTATGATCTTTTTTTCTTTTTTTATTTACGAAAACACCATTTTGGCCCCCATATTTTCGGGTCACAATCAATTTTGTTCCTACATTTTAACAACAGTCAATTTGGTTCATGTTATTTTCAACTTGCAATCAATTTGATCCCTACCATTAACTCAATAACAGAAAATGCCTATGTGGCAAACGATTTGTATTGTTGGCATGATTAATGTTAAAATATTAAATGAGATGTTGACATGTCAAAACTTTAGATGGCAAAAAACCACGTCTTAAAAAAAAAAAAATTTTCTTTTCTTTACCAAAACTTTTCCTTTCCTTTTTTTTTACTTTTAATTTTCTTACAATTTCTTTAATCAATTATAATTTCTTTTTAAAACTCATTCACTGTTCTTCCCTAAACCAGATTTAGCAGTTTAAACAAATCAAAAACAAATTTCAAATCTATCATAAAATATTTTCAAAATTTAAACGACATCAAGGGATCAAAGTGAGCCCAAAAATTAAAAGTGACAATCTTGCTTGTTTATTCAAAACCATTCCTAGATCCATTGCTATCTCTATGAAGGCGTTACATCTAGTTGTTTTTCTTTGTTGTTTTTGGTCTTTGTTTCTTAGATCATCAATGACCCTGAATCCTATAGATCTATAGGATTCAGATTCGTCACTTTTAACAACAAGAAATCGATGAGACGTCGAAGTTTAAACAAAAATCTAACTTTGTGGCGACTTTAAGTTTAAACCCAACAAAGGGATTTGAAAACGTATGAGGTTGTCTTCTTCTTCAAGGGTCGATCATGAACTGATTTTTGTGAAAGTCGAGTTTTGATGATGGGTTGGTTGGAAAAGAGAAAGAAGGGGGAGGAAGGGAAGTGACTGTTGACCGTCAGTGATTGTGACTTTGTTGGGGAGTGAAGGTGGATCTCATGTCGAGAGTGTGAAGATATCAAAGGTGTACTCTGATTTGCTGCCAAATGAGGGGAAGATGATGATGGAGGAGGTGCTTGAATATTCAAACAAGGGTACTAGAAAATTAAGCATGAGATAGAGAGTCATATTCTTGGGTTTCATTGTGACCGTAAAGTGTGAGACTTTTGTGGTGTAGAGATGACATTAAACTGAGAACAGTGAAATTCTAATTGGTTAAAGAAATTGTAAAAAAATTAAAATAAAGAAAATTAATTTTTTGGTAAAGAAAAGAAATTTAAAAAAAAAAAAGTTGATGTGGCTCTTTTTTGACATCTAAGCGCTGATGTGGCCACTAAAATTTTGACATGTCAGCATCTTATTTAATATTTTAACATTAATCATGCCAACAATACAAGTATTTTCCGTTAGTGAGTTAAAGGTAGAGACCAAATTGACTATAAGTTGAAAATAACAGAGATCAAATTAATTGCTATCAAAATGTAAGAACCAAATTAACCATGACTTCAAAATGTAGGGACCAAAATGGTATTTTCGCCTAAACTTTTTTATAGGTACAGATTTCTATTTAATGGGATAAATTTTCATGCTAAGCACACTATATCCAATGCCTCGCTTGTCCAAAAAAAGGGTTCTAAAAACCTGAATTGAGCAACCAATGAATAGAACCTTGGTTTCTCAAAAAAAAAAAAAAAAAAAAGTATAAAACCTTGAACTCTTATATATGATATGGGTTCAAGTTACACCTGGTGTAACTCTAAAGAGTTACACATTTTTTAAACCATTGGATTTAAGTAGATCCAATGGTTAAAAAAAAACTATAATTATTACAAATATTCTGATTACAATCTAATTAATTACCCTTATTTATTATCTTCTAAACTTATCTCTAAATCTAAAAAAAAGTTTGACTTCTAACTCTCTCTCTCTCATTTACGTTTCTCTCTCTATGTTTCTCTCTCTCTTTCTTCTCCACCACCTCCATAGGTTGCCGGCAAATTCTTAGCAATGGTAATTCCAAATTCTATGAATAGAGTTTCTTCTGGTCCGACCAAATATCTTAGCAACATTAACATGGCTATATCCACTTCCAATCACAAACTTCCAAATATCACCGCTATTGCCACCATTATTGCATGACGCTTACTGATGCAGGACTTGTTATTTCAAAATGTACAGTCTATGGACTAATATTCACTTTTATTATTATGTTATCCTCTTGGTTTCTTGATATTTAGGAAGTTCCCAAGTATATCTCAATTTTAAAAGGTTGAGACGTGTGTTGTTGGCTTCAAAGGGTAGGGATTAGAAAATATAGGAGTATCAATGATTTCTTATGGATTTTATTTGTATAGTTTTTATTTTTTGTTTTTATTTTTTAAGTTGAATCCATGTCAAGTTTGTGGTTTGAGTGATTATTATGTTTCTCTAGGAAACATTCATACTGAATTTTTTGTTTTTTTGTTAACTGAATGAGCACCCCTTTTTCCCTAATAAATTAAAAAAGAAGAAGGGCGGATTCAGATTTGGAAGTTGGAACCTATTGAAGCAATTGTGGTAGGCAGCTCTGAGATGGGCTGAGGATATGGCTGTTATGCCTTTTTTTTTTCTGCCATCAACCTGTGGAGATGGTGGAGGAGAAAGAGAGAGAGAAACGTAGAGAGAGAGAAAGAGAAAGTAAATGAGAGAGAAAGTCAGAAGTCAAACCTTTTTTGGATTTAGAGATAGGTTTAGAAGATAATAAATGAGGATAATTAATTAGATTCTAATCAGACTATTTGTAATAATTATAGTCTTTTTTTAACCGTTGGATCTACTTAAATCCAATGGTTTAAAAAAGATGTAACTCCAAAAAGTTACACCAGGTGTAACTTGAACCCATCTCCTTATATATATATATATATATATATATGAGATGAGTTCAAGTTACACCTAGTGTAACTCCACAAGAGTTACAACTTTTTTAAGCCGTGGATTTATGAGAGATCTAACGGATAAAAACAAAATAAATATCATTATCCATTACAACATTAGATACTTACCTAATTAATAGTCTCCTCATTATTTCTCTCCTCATTAAATATTTATTATGTCTCTTTTTCTCTCTCCTTATTAAGTCTTTCTTTCCATTTTCTTTGCAATTTCTCCTATGTTTCTACTTTCTTAGTTTTTTTCTCCCTGAATATCACTTTCCTTATACCTGTTTTACAAAATGTTCAAGCAAAAATATTCATGGCAAGATTGTAAGAACTTATAGGCCTCTAGCCATACTATTGTCATACGATGAGCGTAAACATTAGGATGAATTTGAATTACAAACAAATAGAAACTTTCAGCACAACATTATCACTCTTGATCAGCTCAAAGACGCAAACATCTCCCACTTTCAAATTATTTTCATTTGCAAATGTAGACCAACCATTAGAAAATGAACCTCGTCGTCCAGTCCTAGGAATTGAAAACCACACCTCCCATGATTGATCACCAACTTTAAGCATCACATCTTGTCCATTTTGAATATACATTTTCTCCGCAAAGGGAACTGGTACACTCTGCACAAATTACATATTATTAATTATACTCATAATTAATTAGTACCATATAATATATATAACAAAGTACAGTAAAACCTTGACAACGTTGCTCTAGTATGCAAGCTTTGAATTGAAAGCTTACCATGTACCATGCCTTAACGAAAGATGGTTGCATGACCACTATGACAATAGTATTTTGCAGCTCCTGCCATGAATGTTTTTGCTTGAACATTTTGTAAAACAGGTATAAGGAAAGTGATATTCAGGGAGAAAAAAAACTAAGAAAGTAGAAACGTAGGAGAAATTGCAAAGAAAATGGAAAGAAAGACTTAATAAGGGAAGAGAAAAAGAGACATAAAAAATATTTAATGAGGAGAGAGATAATGAGGAGACTATTAATTAGGTAAGTATTTAATGTTGTAATGCATAATGGTGTTTTGTTTTTATCCGTTGGATCTCTCATAAATCTACGGCTTAAAAAAAGTGTAATTCTTGTGGAGTTACACTAGGTGTAACTTAAACCTCTCTCTCTCTCTCTCTCTCTCTCTCTCTCTCTCTCTATATATATATATATATATATATATATATATATATATATATATATATATATATATATAAACTATAAAACCTTGCCTTAATTTAATACAATACGTGAGTACATTACAAATTTATCCCATTCAAACTTACAAGATATATCACGCTATAAATTTTATATTATTTACATAAAACTCTGTGAAATGATTAAATATAGTTTTGCAACAAAAAAAAAAATTTCCAGACCAAATGATGCATATAAATACATATGAAGAATATGCCCATCAAAAGAAATAATTTAGAAAATAGAAAGAAAATAAAACCAACAATTACGTAAAAAAAGAATCACTAAACTGTCTAAACATGGTATTATCTTATGTCCAAGTCATTTTTTTATTAATTATCACAAACATTCATAAGTTCATATATTATTTCCACTTCTATCATGTTTTTTTTTTTTTTCATACTACCATTTAAGACATTATAAGACGTGTTGTGAAGTGATGAGCTGAAAAAATAATAATAATAAAAATTAGTAAAAATTTATTTATTATAGCATTGATATAACATCATATTCATTATCACATTAATTTGTAAATGTTTTATGAGTCCTGTTAACTAATGCCCCTAAAGCAATTGTGTTAACAACTCATTTTAGGAAAGTTTTGACACAATTTTAATGAAAAAAAAAAAAAAAAAACTATCAAAGCATTAATTTTTTTTTCTTTTATCATAAAAACTTTCTTAAAATAATTTATTAATAATTGTCCTAAAGTATCCATTAATATTTATCATTTTTTTAATAAATTGACAAAAAAAACCTTTAATATTTTTCATGGAAATACTATTCTTCTGTTTGGGGACGGAGGGAGAGGAATCTAATAGACAGAAGAAGAAGAAATTCTGGACCTCTATTTGGAACTTAAAATGTCCAGGTAAGGTTAGACACTTCTTATGGAGGGTTTGCAAGAACATTCTCCCCACCAATCTTAGTCTTTGGCTTAGAAAGGTGTCTAAAGATAAAGGATGCGGGATATGTGGTTTGGCTGAATCCTCGGGTCATGTTTTGTGGGAGTGCGGTACGGCAGAAGCTGTTTGGAAGGAAGCAAAGTTCTCGGTGAAGGGGGGCTGTCTTCCTCTCCGGGACTTCACTGACGTGGTCTGGTATGTATGGGAAAAACAAATGGAGGGAGAATTAGAGAGGTTGGCGTGCCTAGCTTGGGGTATTTGGAAAAATCGAAATGTTGTTAAATTTGGGGGAAAAGGCAAAGATGCGAGAAGTATTGTGGCGGAAGCTAATGCTCTTGTGGAGGAGTTTGGTCTGCTACCAGGGGTCCCATTACAATCTGCTCCACCGACAACTGGATCTTGGTCTCCGCCGCGGGATGATTGGTACAAGATAAATGTTGATGGGGCGGTCTTTATTGAATCTAGCAGCTGTGGTATAGGGATTGTAATTAGGAACGGAAGGGGAGAGCTTATGGGCGCGATGTGCAAAAAGCTGGAGTTCCCGCTTGGTGCTTTGGAAGTGGAAGCAAAGGCTTTTGAGGAAGGCTTGATCCTAGCTAGGGACTTGGGCCTAAGACAAGTGGTGCTGGAAGGGGATGCTAAGGCAGTAACCGATGTGCTCAGGGGCTGCTGCTCTCCTCCTCTCTCTATTAAGATGATCACAGATGGGATTTTGGGACAGAAGCATAATGCTTCGGCCTGGGAAGTTTGTTGGGTTAGTAGGAATTGTAATAGGGCTGCCCATTTGCTTGCTAGGAATGCTCAGTTTGTTAGGGAGAGCATTGTTTGGGTTGAGGACATCCCCCCCTGTATTGAAATTCAAGTGTCAAAAGATGTATCTGATTTGGACATTGTCCAGTTAATTTGAATAGGTTGGAAATGTGAACATCAAAAAAAAAAAAAAAGTATGAAGAATTTTATTATTACAGTGGAATATATGGAAGGTATAAATGGCAACTGGCAAGTGCAAAAGATTTCACGTACCCAATTGTTGCATAAAAGGTGGCACCTAATTATGGATTTGTGTTAAAATATTTGTCCAAAATCTATAATTTGACCACGTGGTCCTTTAAACAAAGAATCCCTGTCTTCTTGGAATATGGACTGCCTGTTGGTGGTGTGTTTTTTGGTTGGTGGTGTGTTAGTACATTTAACATAGTTCTATAAATTATTGAAAATTAATATAATTAAAATGTTGGTACGTGTTACCATCTTGATTGGAAAATTCCCCTGCTATAGCAAATTAATATAATAAAGTCTATAGGCTCTTTCTCAAAAAAAAAAAAAAAAAAAAAAAAAAAAGTCTATAGGCTCAAGTCTTATTATGTTTAAAAGAAATAATAAATAAATAAATCAAGGTTCACATTCCATTTTTCTCATTTGAAATAGGTTTGTATACGCTTCTCAAAAAAAAAAATTAAAAAAGAAAAAGTTTTGTATATTGACTGTCACATCAAATATTAAATAAAATCTTGAGCATAATATAAACCCTCTCAAATGAAATGGAGAAGATTGTGTTTCTTTAATAGGATATGTTTTGATTAAGCACATATGACAAATTTTTAAAATTCTATCCATCTATTTTGAAATGAATTAATTTTATTCTATCACATCATCAATAATTTTAATTGACACGTAAATTGTGAGAGTCATGTTCGTTAAATGTCAAAACCTTGATTTTTTTTTTTTCTCTATTGTTACAATAAAAAAGTATAAAATCATTGATTTATCTTCAAAATGATCAATAATCTCTTCTTGTTCTTCAAGAACATCTAGAGGTTCCAAATTTCATCCATCATACTATCAATTCATGGGATTTCCAAGATGTCTCGTGGACAGAGTAAAATAGTTTGACAAAAAACTAAGACACAACTACCTTATATATTAAAAAATAAATTTAAAAATCTCTCTCCCCACTTTGATTATTGATCTAATCTATCCTAATTCCTAATTGCTTCCCTTTCATTTTAAGGGTATTATGTTATTTCTTCCACATCGAGACCAAACTTTTAAAGAAGTATGAGTAGATACAAAAATATCACATATCACACAATGATGCCATTCCCACCAAAAACCCATGCTATCAATGCAATTACATCTTCTTGATTATAATTAATCGAAAAAGTTCTAAGAAACAAGGATTAGAAAACGATTGAAGTAGACATGTCTATATGATAATGAAAAAAGTGAAAAGGGGTGCTAATGTACAAGTGTACCATCTAACTACTTTTAAGGGTTTGTTTGAATACCATTTATTACTGAAAACTGAAAACATATTGCTGAAAACACTATAGCAAAATAATTTTTAAATGTGTGAATAGTGCTGTGAAACCCAATTTTACCTAAAAATTTGCGTTTAGCAGAGTTTGGTGGTCTATGAACAATGTTGTGGAACCCACCATTTTTAAGCAAAACGCACAAACATTTTCATCCCAGTGCTTCCCAAACGCACACTAAGTTACATTTTGATGGTGTAGTTAGGCAGATAACATTAGTGGATTTAGAATACAAAATTGAAATGAAAATTTTTCAATTCAGCTAAGTACCTGTATATAAACTGATAATATCCATTTGGTCACCAAGAAGATAGATAGAATCATAGAGGATAGAAAAGATTATATATAAATGAATATATTTGCAATCTTTGCTTCTGGTATAGATTCCAATGATAATCTAGATATTTGAGAAAGTCTAAGATTATAGCTCCACTATGGCTTAGTTTTAATGGATGAAGGAATCAACATTCTAAAAAAAGAGTTTTCATGTAATGCCTTTTAAAAAGAATGGAATAAGCTTTTACAAGTGTAATCATCATATTGGATGAAGAAACCAATTGCTCTCTACCTTTTAAGAATTATACAAGATAGTGGTTAGGGATGTGATAGAAAATAACCAATACATGTTTGCGCAGCACTTCCATAAATTCAATTTTTTGTTTTTCAAAAGTAAAGTTATAATTAATTAAAAGCACTAAAACTAAGAGTATAGATCCATTTGGTCTCAAAATTAGGTTCCAAACTTCTTGTGAAGCTGATACCAAATTTTATTTTTATTTTTGGAGAATATGCAGCAAACACAAGTACACACTTACAAGAATAGATTTTATCAGCTATAGTAAGCAGTCTCCTATAAGTAACCATCTTGCTCACCAATTAAAGGAATCCTCCCAAGGGATACAAAGTAGAAGTTATGAATGCTCATCACTCAAGAAATGCACCTAAGAGATACAAAACGAGAAACTCACCACCTATTGGAATCTACCTAATGAGAAAAGATAAACGAGGGGAAATCTGAAATCCCTCTAAAAAAATCACACTCTCAATTCTCTCTATATTTTACATTCATAAATGAAGTAGGACTTGTATAGGACCAACTTTGAACAACCCTCCAAGCATGAGTAATAACAACTTACATTTACAATACCAAAACATTTAACCAAAAAAATAATTGACCTAATACAACTAACATGACCCTCTAATTGGGAATAGAAAAAAGCATTTTGGAAAGCAAATACACACAACTAAAGTAAGAGAATTTTGTTGTTTCTCAAATGCATTCTGCCAGCCCAAACAATATGTAGTAAAATTACCTTAACTCCTTAAAAATAAATAAATAAATAACCTCAAAATTGCACTCCATTTGATGTATTGAAAACTAAAACTAATTTGGAAAATGACCCAAAAATGCTTACTCCAACTTCTTTGAAATTTGCATAAACTTGCTTAGAAAAAAGAAAAAGAAAAAGAAAGAGTAACCAATATAATTGGTCTTACTAGGCTTCCTCATAGGAGTGGTCTTTTGAGGGATCTCGGTACTTCTTCCATACACCCCTTTTAAAGCCCAGGCCTCTGTAGGCATGCATTTGTAGGACAAATAACCTAGCCTTTACTTGGATTAGGTTAAGGTTAGGCTAGATTTTTCTATGAATACTATCTAAGTACAATATTGTGTTGTGAATATCAGTTTAATTTGCTCTCCTTTCAAAGAGCATAAGATGTTTTATTATTTTCTACAAAAGGATTTGAAATTGTAGGAGTAAAACTTCAAGTTTCAACCAATTCTAGCACAAAGACTGTTTATTCATCAACTTCTAGTTAGTTTGGTTAAAGGGCAGGACATTACTGACAATATTTTTTCAAATCTCGTCTTTTGATTGCAGAGGTTTATTGTGAACTTTCCAAGCAAGCCAAATGGAGTTAAGAAGGGTAACAAACCATAGAACATGATTTAGTCTTTTTTTCAATTCCTAAAATATTCGAATTTGAAAGTCCTTTATATGCAATTTGTCCAAATTATTCAGTCATCAAAAGATGCTTGCATAGTGAGAAATGCAAGTCATAATAATTTCCTTGTGGATTATGATCTTCTAGATTTCTTAGGATTACTCCTAAGTTGAATTATTAAAATTCTATCCATCCATTTTGAAATGAGTGAATTAGCATTTACTTATCATCACCATTTGATTAACATTGATTATCACCATTTTAATATCTATTTAAATTATTGAAGATGTGACTCGCTTCAAAAAAAAATTATAGTCACTTCAAAAAAATTTATTTGATAAGCAGGAACTTTCATTGGAACACACTACTAAATTCAGTTACAGAGTTCCAAACCCAAAGACTTATCTAAGTCTATGCACAAACTCAATTACAGATACAAAGAGAAACACAACTAAAACTACAATTCAATCAACTCTAGAATACATAACAGACATAGGAATACCCTTAATACCCTTAATTTCTATTCAGTACAGAATCAATGAACCTTCCTTCAGCAGCTAGTCGCGCATTTATCTCACTTGATGGACTGCACTTCTCCAAACTTGACCACTCACTTCAAAACTGATGGATATGATTATAGAAATTCTGTAGTGAATTACCCTTCGCACTCTAAAGAATCGTAATCCTTGTTCTTATTGTACAAAAGCCTAAAATTGAGGAAATGTATCAGTCTTAGCTATTTCCTAAAAAAATATTGTAGGGGCCTTTTCTGGTAGGATTGGGCTGCCTCCTGCGGTAATGGGCTGGGCTGCCTCCTGCGATGATGGGCCCTAGTGTTTCTGAGTAAGGGAGCTGGGGCCGGTCCAATTGTAACTCAACTTGGGCTAGTTTGTGCACAAACTTATGCCACGCCTGCTAGGAGCAAGTTTACGGCAAGCAGAATCGTAGCAGGCAAGCTATGACAGGCTGGACTGTTGCAGACAAGTTTATGGCAGGCAGATATAATAATGACTAAAACAGAGTATTCTGTCTGCTTAAACAGATTGCTATGTATTTCCTGCTAGTAAAACATGATTACAGTCATAATGATATCAATCACCAAGGAAAATAAAGAGGATAATACTGATTAATTTAAATGGGCAAAAAATTAAGTTTTTAGCTTTGTCTGCCGCAGAAAAGCCAAAGAGGGGAGAACGCCTCTTCTCAATGCAAATAATCCCCCAGGAAGAATCCTGTCATGGGAATTAATGGCTTTGAGGGAGTCGGCCCTGAATGGTTATTGTCCCAATGGGAAAGTCCTTGTTTGCGTTTTTTTTTTTTAGAAATGTAAGATTTTGAAGGGGGAGAGAGGGAAGCCGATCTATTGATGCATGCTCTTTGAACTAACTCTCTTCTTTCTTTCTTAGTTTTCTTTCTTTTTCTCTCTGTTTTCGTTCTTATCTTTTTTCTTTTCCTCTTGCTCTGTTTTTCTCTTAACGTTGTGAAATGTGCTTTCTGTTTTTCCACCCTTTCTACAGGGCACGGCAAGGGCCTCTTTATAGCGCCTGCCGTGACTAGTATTTTACTGTCTTGCCCCTTAACCGCCTTTGTCTGGTCTGGGTGTACCTGCCGACCATACTGTGCGACACAAAACCCCTGCCAGACAGAGGCGGACTTGTTTTGTCCCTCTGTGCGTCGCGGCCTTTCCTGCCACGATGTTAATCTCTTCTCTCCTCACACTCAGAGCATGCACTCAACGGTTCCCTATCAAATTGCCTCTTTTGGGTGGTCTATCATCCCAGCAGGACGTACCTCCCAAAAGAGACTTGAGCAGGGGCCGTGAATAGATCTTTTCCCCTCTCCCCACCACCAAACCACACCCCCCTTTACCCCTTACCTCTGGCCCATGGCCCCACCATGTCCTATATTGGCTGGGTACAGGCTGGTGGCGCCTGGGCCTTGCGCGTGCTTCCCTTTCCAATTTGTCCAAGAGTCTGCCTGCTGCTCATGTGTCTACCGCAACCTGGAGACTCTCCGTCTGCATTTCCTGGCCTTTCATGCGGGCTTTCTTTTGGTCTTTCGCTCCAATCAGAAGCTGGGCCTCGTATGATAATGGGTTTTATACTTCTTTGGCCCACTTTTGGTTTTCTTTACTGCCTGCCGCGTTGGACTTGTAATTTCTGCCGTAATGACTCAATCCTGCTGGACCCCTTTTTGGGCCGGCCGTTTTATTCCTTTTTTCAGTGGCCTATCACAGGCACTGTTTTGTTCTTTTTCACTCATGGGCTCCTATGTCCCTTTGGTTTTTCCTTTTGGGCATTCACGGCCCGTTTACTAATTCTTTTGGGCTTCCTCGGCCTGTTTGCTAATTCCACACTCCCATGGGCTTTGTTACTAACTTCATTGGGCTTCCCCGGCCCAGTAACCTTATCCTTATCTTTGGGTTTTATGAGCCTGCCATAAACCCCTTACTCTCTTAGTTTATACTACCTTGGGCCTGCAGCGACCCTTTCTCACTTTTCTAACTCATACTCTGCCCATGGGATGCTATTTTTTTCTTTCCTGGCTTCTTTGAGCCCGCTTGCCTTTTCAAGGTCCATGTATACATTTGTTGGGCTAGTGACCCATTATTCCTGCCGCTTGGGCCTAATGGTCATTTTTACTATTTATATAGTCAATTTCTTGTGGCCCTCATCATTGGGCTTTTCTATCCACTGGGCTTCCACAAATGGCCCTCAACAAATATATTAGTCATGATATTAAGTATCAACCTTCAAGACTCTAAAAACATCTAGAGAGATTAACTTTCTCTTTTTATCTCACCTACCACTATCATATCGTTTTGATGAGGTTATACTCATCACCGTCTTGTCCTAAGGCTGAAGCCTGCAAATAATATGATGATAATATATATTAATATTGCTTTTCCTAAAATAAACCTATTAGTACCAAATCCATGATGAGGAAATAGAAACCCCAAAAAAGAGAAAAGAGTTTACTAGTATACAAAATATTTTCAGATAATTCTGATTTTAAACACCACAAAGTTGTTGCAGAACTAATAATGAACAACACAATAATCACACAAGCGTTCACAATACTCTTTTTTTTTTTTTTTTTTCTTTCCTGATAGGTAAACGTTCATGATACTCAACCATTGAGGTACTACTTTGACAGAAAAATGAAGACATCTGTAACAAGTAATAAAATAAAACTTACATTGTGGCATGACTAATTGATGGGACAGAGTTGTAAAAGCATAAAACTTAATGACACCTCCTTTAAGTGTAAAGACCATGAAATTTTTTTAAATCGCAAGGCCACTTCAGTCAAAGCATATCAAACTGCCATACTTAGCGATCGAAAATAAAGATATCCAAAATATTTTTGCAGTAATTGCTTATACAACATATGCAATATTCAAGCAACACTAAATGATAACACTATAACAGAAAACAGAATATGCATTTCAGAATATGTGTAAAGCGTAAAACAGAACAAGAAGTCCAATCTTTCTATATAAATCATAACCCATAAAAATTTTTACATTGATTTTTTTTTTTTCCATTTTGCTGAATGAAGGCCTTGACTTACATTAATTTTCACTAATAGGTCTTTATATACAGTTGGAGCGCTTGCTTATAAAGTGTCCAATTATCAGGGTTCTCTTACCTTGGCGGCTTTGCCAATCAAATTTGAAGAGATGAATTGGGCCAAGTTAGTTCTCCAACCTGAAGAAAAGCTGATAATTCCAACAGAAGGAGTGAGGAACTTTAGACTATTTGCAGATTTTAGCAACAACATAATAGGTATTACTAGGAACAAGCTTATGAATTAACAACAAAGGGAAGTTCTTGATCCCATTCTCTTAATTTTTTAAATTAAATAGGTATACGCTGATCATGATTCTTCTTGGGAATTTGTAGGTGGAGATTGGAGAAAGAAGTTGCGTATGAAATCCACCACTTCCCCCCTACGTCAAGATTAATTTCAGCGCTGCAGTTAGAAAGGAAAAGACATGTATAGTAGCAGTTGGACCCAGATAATAGAGAATCAAAGCCCCTGGCTGAAGTTCATGCGGCTCTCTTAGTGATAACAATAGCAGCGGAAATGAGATATGGAAATTGGGTTTGTGAAGGAGACACTCTAAATGTTATTATCTAGTTACAGAACCACACTCTGGAGCCTGATTGGTCTATTGAGCACCTAATTGAGGAAGCTAGATACTTTTTCAATTTTTATTTGATTGGGTGTAAATCACACTTTTAGAGAAACTAATATTGTAGCTCATCTTTTGTAATATGTCGGGATTGATCCCCATCTCAACCATTCCAGACCGTTGCTTTTGTCCTTAGGATAGAGATGGAGGTAAAACCCCTCTTTTGCAGCACTTTTTCCTCTGTTTAGTTTTGCACTATTGTGGATCAATTTCATTGCAAAGCCATCTCCCATAAATTTTATGATAGTCATAGCTAACTTAACAATAGAAATCAATAAGACAAGTGAATGAGGGTTTGTGGATTCTTTACTACAAAAAGGAATTGAAAAGTTATTAGACAGGACCGCTTATAGCACAGAGAAAGTAATTTGCAACTGCAATATTAAAGAGTGCTTTATTGAAATTTAATGATGTAAACAGCCAACAGTTGCATTAAGAAGCATAAGTCAATTGATTGCCAAACCAAATTAATGGAAAATTATGGAAGTCCCTAAATTTTTTAATTGTAGAAATGATCCAATCAAAGAATATCAATGATGAAATTGACAGAACTTGAGAACATGGGTCTTAACCAGGACTTACAATGAGTAGCAGATGATGTGCAATTGTTGGAAAACCACTCTATCTTTCAATTCCACTGCCAAGTGCCAACCAGTATCATATGCTTCAGAGTGATGGTGATTTCACCTCCAAATGAGTTAATTTCATTAGCATGTCATCTCTTATTAGCTAAAAAGCCCCTTTTTTTGGACTGGATTGCTATGATAGAGAATACTGTTGATAATGGGCCTTTACAACACAAGAAATATGATCTCTCATTTTAGTTTGTAATTTTTGAAATCAAAATTAATATGATAGGATAATCGAAATATCTTTAAAAATTCTGAATTGTAAAAAATTAGTACAGTGTCTCTTTCTGTTAATGAATATTCAAGATAGATCTGGATTGCTAATATGTGTTTCTTTTAACCTTGTCTATGTTTTATATTTCTTTATTCAGAGTTTTTTACTTCTAATTATTTCTGGTTGAATGTGTGGTCTTCAACAGGTGTAAATTAATTAAAGGGCAAGCTAGTAATAAGAAAGTGCAAACGTCAAATAATACTGAAGATCTCTACTTACATTCCCAAGAAGCACCTTCCTCAAACTATCTCTAACTCTTGAACCTCTAACTTGGAATATATGAAAAAACCTTCACTTCCCATTTAGGTAATGCAGAATTGGTAATAACGAACAAGCTAATGCAGCCTTTACTTTTAATCACATTCACGAAGTTGAAAATTCTTTGTCTTACACTTCATCTATATCTCAATAGCTAAAATTAATTCAAATCTCAGCAATCTGCTGTAAAAGGTAATTTACTTGGAACATGTTCTGTCTTGCTAACCATGATGTTTCTTGACACCAACTAAGAAGCAATGAGTTCCATGATGATAAATCAGGAGCAATATCCTTTTCTAACATTTGTAAAAACAGCCCATAAGCCTTTTGAAAATCCCCCTTCCTACAAAGAGCATCAACCAAGGGATTATAACTTCCTATATCAAGTTTGCAACCCCTCACAACCATGTCGTCAATGAGCTTCAAAGCACTACTGACCTTTCCTTGCCTGCAGAACCCACTAATCAGAGCATTGAATGTTGGTGCAAGTGGATAATAACCACGACCAACCATCTCATTCATCAGCTCAAATGCTTCACGCATACTCCCTCCACAAAATCCATGGATTAAATGGTCATAAACAAGAACATTTGGAACTCCCCCTTCTACAAGTATCTCACCAAAAACCTTCTTTGCATCCTCAGTAGCACCCTCTTCACAAAGACTTAAAATTCTCAAGCTCCTATCAACTGCTCTAGGGAATAACTTCCCCATCTGGGTCAGAAATATGAGTGCTTCATCTAACTGATTCTCCTTATACAGACCATATAACACACTATCATAAGGGCTTAAACGACCCCTAGATCCCTCCTTACTGTCCTCCATAATTTCCAAAATCTTAAACCCATCTTCCATCCTCCCTCCTGAACACAAACCTTTAATTAATGTATCATATGTAACAAAATTCCAATTAATTCCATCTGTTTTCATCTCATTAAACAGATCAAGAGCCAAATCCAACATTTCAGACTCACAACAACCAGAGATCAATATATTGTATGTGTCCACATTTGGAAGGCAGCCCTTCCTCTCCATCTCCTTCACAAGGCAATGCCCAACTTTCACTTTCCCTAATCTACAAAAACCCTTTATCAAAGTGTTATAAGCCACAACATCCACCACACTTCCCTTACTCTCCAATCTGTTCAAAATGTCAACAGCCTCAGTAACACGACCAACATTGCAGAGAACTTCCAGCACCTTAGTCCCTGTTACAACATCAGGCACAAACCCCAGATTGAAGCACTTCTCTAAGAGAACAAGAGCTTGAACCAAATTCTCTTCTTTACAATAAGCAGATATTAAGATATTAAAAGTCACATCATTAGGCTCCTCCATCTCATTCATCAAGCTCCTTGCTCTCCCAACTTTCCCATTCCTGCAAAGTGCATGAAGTAATGTGTTATAAATCACAGTATTTGGTATGATTTCCCTTGACTTCATCACTTGCAACAGTTTGAAACCATCACCAATCCTATTAGTCAAGCAAAGCCCCTTCATTAAGATCCCGAAAGTGTATCCATCACCTTCAACACCGCTCCCCATCATCTTCTTCCTATAAAACTCTCGAGCCAAATCAATATCTTCCTTAACAAGAACATCAAGTACTGAATTGAAAATCCTCATAGAAGGTTTCTTTCCAAACTGGGTAACCAAGTCAACCACTTTGATTACCCGCTTAACCATACGTGCTCGCCCTAGACCACGGATGATCGTGATGAAAATGTCTTCATCAGGGGGTGACCCGATTGCGTTGGGCATTTCTTGAAGTAATTCCTTTACAATATCGAAGCGGCGGAAAGCACAGAGCTTGTGGATCAATGCACGGTAGGTGGATTGAGAGTGGGTAAAATTGGGGAGTTTGGAAGCCCATTTGAAGGTTTGAAGGGCTTGGGAGAATGACTTTTGGTCTAGTATTAAATGGGCAATGTGCTGTTGGGATGGAACAGGAGATGATGAGGATGAAATGCATTTTGATTGCAGGCTGCAAAAAAAATATCTCTGATAAGTTAGTGAGCAGAAGATTGGAAGCGTTGAAGGGTTGGAGATTTGGGGCATGAAGTGCTTTGTTTCCAACACCAACTAATTTATTTTCATACTGGGTGCTGAGTTATTAACCATTATACTTGATCCAATGCCACATCACAAAATCTTATGCCTGCACCAAGAAAGAAGAATTGTAGACAAAGCAAAATAGTATGATCAAAGTGCATACATTTTACATATAAGTAATTCAAAGTTTAGATTTTTTAAATGGGTATTTGTACATTGAAAGTAGATTTCCTCTCCATCACATTTAAAAGGGTATGCCATTGGGTGCAAAACAGAAAGAAAGTCAAACTCGCTCCTGTTCTATTCTTATTCTCTGAACTATAATTAATCATCATTTTTATCATTCATAGTAATAAAAATACTCTGTTTTTAACCTCTCTTGCACGAGCGTCCCCCCAATGATGAACATATTAAACTCTCCATTCTTTTCCTCATTTATCTTCTTAATGTTGTTTCTAACTTCACATCTTTTATGTGTGGTTTTAATTGTTCAATACATTTAAATTTGCAATCTTTATTTCATGAGTTGTTCATCACCTTTCACTCTTAATCTTCATAATCCACAGCTTCAACAAGTAATGCAAAAAATATAATTTATAAATGTTTTTCGTCTAATTAGAAATCCTCACTCAGAACTAACAACAAACACCTTACCTACACTATATAAACAAACAAACAAACCAATTTTTCTCAAAGTACACAAACTCCAAAATCAGCCAGAATCAATAAAAAAGGAACCTTGAAGATACCATTCATTCGAAATCATCACGCAGCTCGAGCCATCACAGAGTCGTCCCAGGAATGCAATGCAAAGCTCTGTTTCTGATCTCTGTGTAGTATAATAAAGCATAAAGTGCTTGAGATGGTTCGGGCTTTGTTAATCTTAATGTGGATAAGTAACAAGAATTGAGTGGGCTGGGTTTGAATAACAAAGAATTTATAAAACTGGGTTGCTTCAGGTTAAAATTTTGATTGAAACGGACATTCAACCCAACCCAAATACTTTAGGCCCAATTGCAATCTCTTAATACGTGGATTATGGTGACACAATGTTCAAGAGTGTTCTGATTTAATGTTCATTGTTCAGTTGCATTGAATTTATTGGAATAGTGACACGTGTATAATCAGACTCAAACCAAGTCTATGGTTTGGTGGACACCGATAAGACTTTTAGTTCGAATCTTATTGGAACGAATTTTTATATAGAGTAAATATATTTTATTAGGGATACTCTTCTTTATTTTTTTATTAGAGACACTCTTTAATATGTTGCATTATCCATTGCAAAATTGTCTATGCCTCAACTTTTTTTTCTTAAATAATTTATATTTCTTTTTCTTTTTTTTTTGGGTTGAGAAACTTACTTATATTTCATATTATAAGAACATTTCAATTGTTAATAAATTTATATTTCATGTTATCAAACTATCAAAAGCATCAACGAGGTAGGTAAAGTGGGTGCTCACAAATAGTTGGAAGAAATCATGTTTTAAGGAAGAAGGATAGAAAATGCAGCACACCATGATTAAGATTGACTGCTTTAGCAAGCTTTATCAATGCTTTAATTTTGTAAAGCAACCATGATTAAGTTGCTTTTATTTTTTTTCTCTGAATAACCATGATTAAGTTACTTTTTTTTTTTGGGTAGGAACTAGGAAGCTTCAAACATCAAATCATTCAAACAGTAGATATACAGAACCTTTATATTAAAGTGAAAGTTGAATAAAATTTAAATTAGATTTTAATTACACTATAATTTTATAATTGTCATCTCAAATTATATTTCAAATGCTCTCAATTTTATCTTAAATGTCTTTGAAATTTAAATTACTTTTAGTTCAACTAAAAGTATTTTCAACTCATTTGACGCTACTTCTAACATATTTAAAACTAATATAATTTCAAATTTTTACAATGAAAATTTTTTCATGTTCTAAGAAAAATAATTGTTCATTTTAAATATTTTCATAATAACTCAATTAATTGTATCATAATAACAACATTTACTTGCGGGTTCCAATTAACTCAACTGGTAAAGTCTATGATGATCAAATAAGAGATTTGAGATTCAATTTCCGTCTACACCAAAAACTGATTAGTGTCTTAGTTTAATGATAAAAATCTATCATCAAAAGCGGATGCTATAAGTTGTAACTCTCTTAAAAATAAAAAACAAAAAAATTACAAGATTTACTCTTTCAAATGTTATCCTTTCAAGAATTTTCAAGAGTCGGTAAAAAATAAAAAATAAAAAATAAAAAATCTAGCGTTAATCTTAAGTGTCATACCCCCTTTTCCTTCCTTATTTACCCCCCCCCCCCCCCCTCTTCTTCTCTCACTCACACACACACACACACACACTCACAAACACTCTCTAGGACATCCTAGGCTCAGTTTCTCCAAGATTTTAAGGTAAAATCCTAAGTCCTTTTATTTTCATCTTATTTGTTAGTTTTTATTATACTTGATGGATATCCTTGAGATTATGAGTGATTTTGGGTGTTGGTAGATTTTTATGACAAATGGTTAAGGGTCTTCACAAAAGGTGGTCCTTTGAGGTTTCTCAATAATTCAAATTTTGGGGTTGGATTCCTAACATTTAATAGTTGATAAATCTAATTTTAGTTACTATTGAGTTTATTTGGGCAAGTTGAGGGTTTGATGGCTTATTGTCTTGAATGATGTTGTGATACTAATTGCTTTAATGGATCAAAAGAATGAACTTTCAATAGACCAAAATTCTCAATTTCTAAAGGAATTTTGGGGATTTCAAAAAATTGTTTAATATAAAGTTTATTGCTTAATTATGGACCCAATGATTTTAGACACATTTGGATGGGATTGATTTAAAGATGGGCTTCATAAGCGTAACACAAGACTTTTGTCTAACCATGTAAAATTGATGTCCTATTAAGATTTCAAAAAAAAAATCTGGGTTAAGTTTGTGGTGGCCTTGTGTCAATAAGAGAGTGGTCTCAAAGGAAGTTGATAGAACTATGCCAAATTCTAAGGCTTAGGCTAGCCTAAATTAATCACTCGAATTTACAATTAATTAACCAAACATAGCTTGAATAGGGTAAACACTACATAATTTTTGCAATCTTTATGACACGACTAATTACACAACACTTGAGTCTTTATGACATGGTGGTTTATATCATGACACATAAGCTAGTGTAACACATAAGTTTGTGTAACAAGGTATCCATATTTTACATCTAGTTCTTGTAGTCTTCATGACATAACCAGAAGTACAATACCTAAATTTTTATTAAACGTTAGTTATCATGGTACTTTATAAGATTGGGATCTCTTTTGAACGGAATTCTTATGGAGATTTCCTTGGTGTTGGGTGGGAAATCTTTTGAAATGGATTGTCTTAGAAAAAAATTTATACAAGTTCCTTTGGTCTATAGCCTTCTCATGCACTAAACCTTTGACCATAACTCTCTATAGATACTTAAGTCATACCTTGTTTTAAGCAACAATTTTCTTGGACATCTTTAGCAGTTAATAGCACTAATTATATCTTATCAAAAAAAAAAAAAAAATAGTACTAATTATATTAATAGTAATTACTAACCAGCTACACATTTAGAATGGGCGGCAACGGTGGTGGCAAAGGAGGAGGAAGTGGTGGTGGTGGAGGTGGCAAAGGAGGCGGTGGCACTGGCGGTGGTGCAGCCAAAAGTGGTGGGGGTGGCTCTACGGGTGGTGGCAGTGGTGGCAAGATGGTTGCTCCTGGGAGTGGAGGAGGATCACGCATTTCAAGGGACTCTTTTCAGAGTAACCCCCAGATTTATTTTGCTGGACTACATGCTGGTCAAAAGGGCAAAAAATAATTGTTCTTGTTAAGTACTACATGGGAAACTATCTTATTAATTCTGCTTTATGGATATTATATATAATATGTGATTGAATAAAATTAAAGTTTGTAATGGGCTTGCTATCCATATGAATCATATGCTTGGTAGACATATGAATCATACACTTGGGTAGATAGCCCTCTTAGACTCTCTGATGATAGCAGTAATGTGTGTTGTGTAATATATGGTTTTTGTTAATAAAATAATTTTAATGTCCTACTTGCTTTTGCTTATGTTTTACATAATTATTTCTTCAATCTAGATAATTACTCGTAATAGAGATTAAAAGTGTAAACAGTTGAACAATTGACCTGGCATGAGTAGAGGTTGAACAATTGAAGTATTAAACCATATCAAAGGATTGCACATCTCAATATAATAATAGTAATACTTGCGGAGTACAAAACGAAGCATGACCTAGAACTTTATTTGACATTGTAAATGATTTTTATACACGAAAAAGGGGTACTATCTACTTTGACAAATGTACAAGTGCATTGAGCTTTTTCATTTAGTTTTCTTCTTATTTTGTTAATATATAACTTTATAAAATTTACTTTTTTAAGTATAAATATATTTTAGTCCAATCAGGAAAAACTCAAATAAGATAATATCAAACAAACACTAAGTTAATATTATAGAACTTATGTGGATTAAATTATTAACTTCACATATATGCCAAATAGCTCCTTCTGTCACTTGGTCATCCATGAGCTAATGTCCTAGTCACGTGACACGTAGGGACATAAAATTTCAAAATAAGATGGGAGTGATCAAATTGAAATGAGCTGATGCATGTGTAACTTATCAATAAATAAAATAAAAATTGTGAAATAGAAATATTTTCTTGAATTTGGTTGGTTTAAAATTAAGGTAAGTTTGGTAATTTTTGTAAAGTCACGAGTCAATATGTGAATCTTGAAGAGGTAAATATTTATGATTTTCTCATTGGGCGAGCAAACCCCTTTGTCCCCATGAAAACTCTTCATTACTTAAAACATGTAAAAGAAGGCACATTGGCTTTTCTTATTCTCTTCTAACAATTAAATTTCCTTAATGAATGACTATGTCAACATTGGTTTAGATTCACACCCATAAATGGTTTATAGTATGGTATAGTTTCGTTTAGATGCTTGTTACCTTACATATTTATATCTGTGAAGATATTAATGCAAAATCATTGATGAATATAAGGTGTTTATTGCTTCCAAGGAAGTATTTATTAATTTAAAGGTTGTTTAAAGTTATATAACCAAAGGTCATTATAGTACATAGTCTATTTGAGCACATGCCCCCTAGATTCTAATATAAAAAAGACGAACATCGAGTATATTTATGAGTTAATTCATGTTGTGTTCTTCTTGAGAAGGTATCTCATATGCCAAGTGCATGAGACCTTTGTCTCAATTACAAAAATGGCATATGCGCACTGCACATACAAAAGTTTTGCCTTCTTCCCTTATTTGCCAAAAGGTTTGTGCATTGGTCCACGTCACCATAAGCATGTTGATGGACCACCCTCCACTGTCTGTTCAATAGTTTCCTACATTCAAAATGAGCTTAGACAAAGTTGGGGAGGCATAATGGTTTAAGGTTAGCATAGAAATCACTAGGGTTGAATCTGGCTCTTAAAACTTCATCTTTGTAGCATAGAAATCACTAGGGTTCCATTGTAGACCATTGTGGGATTTTGTTGTGAAGATGTAAGGAAGGTAAGAAATTTTTTTAGCAAGGTGTGTGGTCCGAAAGGCTATTTGAGTTTGTTTTATATGATCTTGCATAAAAATGAGGGCATTGCTTAACTAATGGATATTACGAACTAACTAGGTTGTCTCTAACTGAGCAAATATTAATATAATGGAATATTCTATTATAGCCATTTGAATGTAAAGAAGTGAGTTTTATCTTCTTTTATATACACAATTGCAGAAAGGAGCACCAGTGACATTACATCTGAGTAGATAAGTAATAATAGATAGCATGCAGAGAATCTATGATATAATTTCTAAAAATTGAATTGTAACCTGAATCAAAATAAAGAAACTAACTTCAGAATCCAGGATTCCATTACTGTTACAGGGTAGCAAAAGTAAAGGTCAATTTTCAAGGATTTGACGATATCTTATTAGATTCACATAATGTCAAGTTTCTGCTGTGAAGCCATTTATATAGATGAATTATAGAGGAGTTTTAGTAAAAAATTTGATGGGAATGGACATTCAACCCAGTCCAAACATGTTAGACCCAATAGCAATCGATTACTACATGGATGTTTCGAGACACTCTTATTATATGTTGCATTGTCAGCCACCATAATCCCGAACAGTTCTTTTGCATTATGTATGAACTAAAAAAAAATCTAAATAATTGTAGGGCAATTTTCATGCCTTTAAAATTGATTTAGCCTCTCTTTAAACCTGCAAAATTCATATAATGATAGATAGATGATTTTTTTTTCCCCCTTTACTAGGTGTATAATGAAAATGTTGCACAAAATCCATACTACACTTTTAAAACAAGAGTTTTTTCTTAAAAACTAGTAGATCTATTAACTATGATACTACTGCTATAAAAAATGTGCACGAACTTTGAGTACGACAACCTAAATGACAAATAGTCCCACTGCAATCAATAGTGAAGCAGTTTGTCGTATCTACAACACAGTGCTTCCTAACAATGCCGATGCCAACGCCAACTCCAACACCTCCTTTAGTTCAGACTCCAACTCCTCCTTCTCCTCCTCCGTCTCCCTTTCCATGGCAAAATTCGATGCCTCCTCCTCTTCCACCGCAGATGCATCTACCTCCACCTCCATCGCAACTGCATCCGCTTCCGCCTCAGTGGCAAGTACGCTCGTACAGCGGAAAATGCCATAACGAAAAATAAAATAGGTTGAAGAAGAAAAATAAGCTACCATGGAGGAATTGGAAATGTGCATGTAAGGTAGAAGAGCTGAAATTTGAGTTAGAAAGTGCTTACTCAAAAATCAGATTTTTAGAACTCGAAATCATTGAGGAGGCAAATGCAAAGATGGATAAGATATCCACCTAGAAGTTTGACTCCATGTTAATAGAATACAAACAATTTTTCAATGGCCTAAATAGAGCCTTGACTCTAAAAGTCAAAAATGCATAATAACTACATGAGTGTTACTGGATTTTCTGCCTTTAGCCTAGTTCTCATTCCTACAATCTCATTCCCACATAAAGTGCAATATATTTTATTATTACTTTCCTCCAGTATTTCAATAGTTTCCTTGTAAAAATTGTAGTATTTAGCGTTCAGAATTTTTCTTGTTAAAATTTGTAATATATAGTGCAAATAATAGATAGACAATAAAAGAAATATATTGATTTGATTATACTATATATATTTACAAATTTAAAAATTGCATAATATAATGATTAGTATAGATAGACATTTTTCATGCCTACTAAAAAATGCAAATATAATTGTGATAAGATAAGTATTTATTCTTGTCACAAATTACATCACTAAAGTAATTAGTATGATATAGACGGTAATTGAGAACCATCTAATTCTTTTTTCTTTTCTTTTTTTAAATCAATACTTTTTACACTTGCAATTTTTCTAAATGTTTGTGTAAGTAAGAAAGTAACTTTCAATTATGGGATAATTTATCCAATACAACCAAAGGGTCACGTCAATAATATCTAGTGATTGTCTAACCAATAAAATGCTGCCATGTGTTCTAATATTAGAGGCACAAAGAAGAAAGATATGAACCATTGATTCCAAAGGAGAGAGTACTCATATATAGGAAAGAAAGCAATTGAAATATACACATTGAAACTCAATCATCTTAATTAATATTTACAATATATATATATATATATATATAGAAGTGGTTTTTCGACTGTTGATTGGATTTAATTTACTAATGTTAGAAAATTTGCTATTTAAACTAATACAATAAAATTTAGAGGAACAATAAAATTTATTTAAAAAATTGATTAATTAATTATGAAATTTATAAATAAGAAATAAAAAATACAAAACACAATCATGTCCTTCTATTGCTGAAATTGAAGCAAGCTCCCAAAAGATCATGTCCTACTATCATAAAGAGAAAGAAAAAAAAAAAAAAAAAAAAAACTTCTAAAAGATCTCGTACATTTTTAAATTTCAAATAAAATAACTTTAGCTTAACTAATAACAATTTTTTCTCAAATCTATTAAATTATAAACCTCACATTCAAAATTTCAAATACAATTCTAATAGTTCAGGCTAATAAAGAAAAAAAAATTCCATCTATGAGTGTACAATACGATACATTAATATAAAAGAAAATGTAAAAAATACAAAAAGACCAACAAAGAATATGTAAAAAAAAAAAAAAAACATGGAATAAGGCTTAAATGTTGTCAAAACAATATATATGTTACTACAATGACATACCCATCAAATCAAAACTCTCAAAGTCTATAAGGGATCTTTGTGGCTTCACCCCTTTGTCAAAAAACCAATCACACATCATCATAAACCCAATACAAGCACCGACATCAAAAATCTCAAACAACCAAAGACCCATATTCAATTAAGACCCTCAAAAAACCCATGATGACCTCTAACCTCCACTTCAGAAACACAAGTTGTTACCACTCAAAATCAAAACCACAATAGCTCTTTTGTGGTTTTAGCCAACTCATATGAGTTAGGATGAGATGGGATAACATGATTGGGTTAGACAGCATAGTTGAGGGGTTAAAGCTAAAGCACAATTTGTCGAATCTCATGTGTATTTGAGTTAAGATGATGTGAAAGACTATGGATAAGTGTATATAAAAGAAAAGAAGTGCAAGAAATGAAAATCCAAAGTGAGAGAAGAAAAATATCTTGAAACGATGAACCTAAGAAAATAAAGAGTCCTTGTTTTTTAATTAGTGTTTATTTAGTAATTGAGAGAGAGAGAGAGAGAGTATTGAAACGATGAACCAAAGGAAACAAAAGGTTAATATCTTTTATTACAAGAGAACCTTAAAAGAGAGCACCACATGACAGAACCTTGAATTCTTCCACTGTTTTATATATGTATATAATATAGAATTTACTGGCTTAGCCACACAAAGACAATGTCAACCAAGCAATCAAAAATTAAAAGCGGTTACCCACCTTCCAAATTTACCTTAGCAATGCTTCAGTAATGGGGGTAATCATCGCAAATAGCCATGTTCATCTCTCAAAATTCAGCCCACTATTAATCCAAACATCTTAGTGGTATCCAAATATATATATATATATATATATAAACAACCACACGAGCTTCCACATGAACGCGCATGAAAACATTCATTTAAGTATATTTCAATAATATCAACATCGAATTTGAGAAGATTAAGGCATTCCCTCAAGAAACTTGTCTCATATCAGCGCTTGAGACTAACATTATCGGACATACATTTTTTTTTTATATCTTACTCTTAGACATAAATTTACATAAGACAGTATTGTTCCGAAACATGACAGCAGCTTACAATATGCATAAGGGAAAGTAGAAAATCTAATCCTACCATCCAAGCCTAAAGATTGTAGCACTTACACAGTTACACACCTACAGAGATGCCAAAGTCTAGACATATAAACATCATATGAACAGGGTATCGTACTCACATGTCCATGTCATCAAAAATCTCCCCATCTTCCTCAAACGGTAATTCAGCCATTAGAAATTCCTCAGTCACCAAATTACTGCCGAAGACAGAAACAATTAAGCCACAGACTAACCATGACAATCAACGGGAAATACCATACATGGTATTAAGAAGTATTTCAACCCACCTTAAACAACAAAAACGAAAACTCACGACACGCTTTAGTTTTCTGTGATAGAAGAAGAAATTGAAAGACCATCTGAAGAGAAAAAGTGCCCATGTCATAATTGCAGCTATGTGACTAAAATTAATTGAATAGAGATATCAAAACTTACATGGCTCCTCTCTCTAGAAATGGATCAGCATCAGAGTCTGGATTGTAACTGTAAATTTCACAATCTGCTAGTTTTACAACCTGCATCACAATGTATTATAAAACTGCCTCTTTGTATGAATTGAATAAGATTCTGTAAATTAAGCTCACCTCGTCTAGAGCCTTGTACAAGGAATCTAGCAGGGAACTGCCCCCATTAGTCTCAACCCACTCCTGCAATTTAATGGTCCAACCAACATGTAAGGCTAAGTGATGTATCCTTCATAATAAAGGTATAAGGTGATAAGAAACAGTATTATTAATACAAGCCATCAGACTTTGCATCATCACTACTAGAAACATAAAAGCAAAAGAAATGACTTACCACTTGCCTCCAATTCACATAATAACAAATCAAAACACTGTACCAAATTACTTCAGAAATGGCAAGAATGTCCAAAGGTACATCAGATGTTCTACACCTTTTTTTTTTTTTTTTTTTCCTAATTCAGGCTTTGACATTTCAGACCACCATACTTCAAAATAATTTACCAGTCCCTATAACAGAGAAGGCAATAGTCCTGAAGTATGATAACATAGTGTTCAATAATGGTCAAAGTGGAACTTCAAAATATGAAGAAAATAAGGATAAATTACACTTTTCCACTTACAATGTCCTCCAACCCCCACCCCCCCTAATTGAGAATCCCCCTTACCATTAAAGCTAATCACAAGACCACGTACTGATTTTTCTTTCATCCTTCTGTGATTACATGACAAAAATTATGGAACATTTAACAGTGGGGGGAACATTGCAACTACAAGATTGATTGCTCAAATTAAAGTTTAAGGATGACATTTCAATGACCATATACTTTAGGTTGGGAAAGTGCAATTTACCCAGAAAAAAATTAGTAGTGTAAAATATTAGTTTTTGAAGCCCAAAAGCATACACCAAAGTGACATCTCATTCGGGTCACAAGCTTTAAGGTCATGCAAGAACATGCAATTTTTTAGCTTTTCAAAAAGGGAATGCAATTCCTAGTCCATCACCCAAACCCACCCAAAAAAAATATTGTATGTCTTTGGAAAGAGAAGAGGGGCAACTGCATGTGACTTTCAATGGTTTTGATAAAAAAATAGAAACCAACATCCCTCTAGCTAGACAAAAGTAAAGATCATAGAATAAATTTTTTAGAAATACCTTTGATGCTTCAAACATGTAGGTATCAAAGATCTGCTTAAAACTGTCCCAGCTTTCCTCTGTGAAGAACTGGTGAGCTTTCATCGCACTAGAAAACCGCAAAGATGTAGGCAACATCATAATATAAGGAAACAAAAGCCTGCGGCTACACATCTATAGCACGCACTTAATAGATATGGGTTAAATAGACCAACCATATGAATAACCACATTAGACTTTGGGAAATGGAGAGATTTGAACTCTCAGCTCCTTCTAGAGCAACAGTTCTATGAACCGTCTGTCAAACCCTTTGACAACACTCCCGCAGTAATCAAAAGAGGATTATTAGTGGGTTGCCATGTCGCCCAATAAGCTGTCAATGGCATTACCCATAATCCTCCATTTTAGCAATATTTAAAGTAAAAAAATTTAAAAAAAAGAAAAAAGAAAAAAAGGAGAAGAGGTATTTATAAAACATTAGATACAGGAATACCTGAAGTCATAATCTGGATACATGTGATAAAGCGTAAGAACCAGGTAGATCAATGTCTTCCGGCTGGAACAAACATAAAGGACAACCAATCAAAAAAACATATGAGATAGCCTACACAGTTCCCAAAACCAATCTAGGTTAAATTTGACACCTGGATCTGCTCAACAAGACATCAGCTGGGGACGGAGAGTCGGTGTCTGAAGATTTCCCTAGATAATCAAGCATCTGAAATAAAAAGTAAGAATTAAACACAGATACATATAGAGTATCAAAAAGATTCATGAAGAACCAAATCTGCAGTGTGATTAGCTAAGTAGTGAAGTTCCACATTAAATACCAATGACAAGAATGAGTGAATAATATAACATAATAAGGCCCAAACACATTGGCTTAAGCTTTTGGGTCAAGTTGTGTCCCAATATGTTACATTAACCCCTCAGTTGAAGTCTTCCCAAGGTGTTATCTCCCCCAACAAAATGTATTAACTCTATAGAGCATCACCATTTCACTTATGGAAAAAGAATCATAGAGTGCACACACACCAACACCAAAACCAAGATAAACAAAGCAGCAGAAATTTACTATTAAAAGGAAAAAGATGGTAAAAGAAAGTAAATAAAGTGTGAAGAGTATGATTTTCATGTTATCCTTTTAGAGCTTCACCATCTCAAGGTAAGGAAAAAGAATCATACAGAGCACAAATGGGATTATTAATAAACACACAAAATTTATAAAGAGCGCATTTAGGGAAGTCATCTTATTTTTTTACAAAGAAAGAGGAGCAGACCCACTTTATCTTTTTTGACCTCCTCTTTATAAAAGTAATATTAACAAATATGAACTATTTATGAGAAAAAATACAGCTTAGATGGTCATCCATTAAGAAATAGAATGCTACCAGGACAAAAATGGGGTGGGAAGAGAACCAAAAGGAAAAGGAAAAATGCCAAAGGTTTTAAGAATATTGTTCATCATAACCGTCTTCCAAGGAGTTAAAAGAATCAAACAGGTAATAATTTTAAGTGCCTGATTTACCTCATTCTCCAAGCTGAGAGAGAGTTTCTTATCAGTTCCCGTGTGTTTGCCTAGAGGAAACAAAGGAACACTGAGTCAATCTTGAAAAAATGATCAAATACTTCAAGAATAAATTGTAGACTTGTTCTTACACGAGTAAGCTTCAAGGCATCCTTTAATGGTACGCTCCCCAAGATTTAGACGACTCAAGAAATCATTTAATCTGGAAAAAAAAAATATAAATTAATAATGAATATCAAATTAAAAAAAAAACTTAAAGACTATACTCTTAAAATCTTTAGAAAAGAAGCCAAGAGCCTTTGTAGCTTAATGGCATTGCTCAATTTCCTTTATGAGGAGAACCAAGGTTCGAATTCCCCCTACTTTGTGTAACAATTGAATTATCAAAAGAAAAAAACCTTTAAAAAAGAAGAAGAAGCAGTGGAACTGAAGTGTTTAATTTGTTACTCAAGTTCAAAATTTACCGATCTAGTGGAGTGTATTCTAAGAACTTCATGATGAGTATACTTTGACTTGATGCAATAATTTTGACAAAGCAGATACCGCTTGTACTAGAGTTCTCCCAGAGATCCTGTATGATGAACGACCATGAGCATTTTATCAAAAGTAAGAAAGAATAAAGATGTCCAAGTAATTTTGCTAGGTGAGCCAAAGCTGTTCATTTGATCCCATCAAGGTAAATGGGAGGAAGTCTGAACGCCTATGTGTACCAACAGTACTAAACTCATAAAATAATAGGACTTGAGGTGCAAAAGAAAGATAATTAGACCCAAAAACCTTCCTTTTTAAATTTTTTTTTTTTTAAGAACCAAAACTATTTAAGAATAGGGAGTATCCTTAGTACAAAATTAAAAATATATGCTTCATGAGACATAAATTAGTTCAATATAAAGCCCTCTATAGCCAAATATTACACAATAACAACAAAGCTTTTAGTCCCAAAATTTTAAGGCCAACAATGGAACCTCAACATATTAAATCAGGATCAACCACATGTATTTTTTATCACCATTCTATCCTATCTAAAAGTATACTCTCTACTACCTCTTTAATTAGCCAATATACCACAACAAATAAAAAGTATGGTGTGGAATTTAAAAGAAAATGAAGTAATTTTAGACATAAGCAGAGATACACAACTTATACACAGTTTTCTGTTCTGTTTTTAATCTTGAATTCACCGTAATCCATTACTAACCTACTTTCAAGCAAGAATTGGGCATAGTTCAGTGGTTTAAATGTCCACACCAGCAATCTAACAATTCAACCCCACATGTATATAAACATTTTATAAATCATCTCACTCTGAAGTTTTACATTTAATCATTGACACAAACTTATCCTTCCCCCAAAAAGGATGCAATTCAATTCATTTGAGCATTAGCCTCAGATCATACTAGAGTTTCTCAGAGACCAAGTATCCATCCCAAACTATAAAATTCAAAAATTTGTGTTTTGATAACTAATACACTAACAACAGAATCACTCATAGACCCAGTATGTCAGTATCCATCACACACCATAAAAATTCAAAAAATTGAGTTTTAAAATCTAAAATTACACTAACAACATAATTGTTGAGAGACCCAGTATCCATCCCGAACCATAAAGTCCAAAAAAACTGTCTTTTTAAAACTGATATTGCACTAACAACAGAATTGCTCAGAGGCCCAAGTATCCATCCCACACCAAAATATAAAATAATAATACTAAAAAAACCTGTGTTTTGAAAAGTAATATTACACTAACAACAGAATTACTCAGATGCCCAGTATCCATCCCACGCCATAAAATTCAAAAAATTGTGTTTTAAAAACTAATATTACACTAACAACAGAATTAGTCAGAGACCCGGTATCCATCACACACCAAAAATCCAAAAAACTGTGTTTCAAAACTAATATTACACTAACAACAGAATTTCTCAGAGACCCAAGTATCCATCCCACACCAAAAAAATTCAAAACAAATTGTGTTTTGAAAAGTAATATTATGCTAACAACAGAATTCCTCAGAGACCCAAGTATCCATCCCACACCAAAAAAAATTATGTTTTGAAAAGTAATACTCCGTATTACACTAACAACAGAATAACTCAGAGACCTAGTATTTATACCAGAACATAAAATCCAAAAAAAATGTGTTTCAAAACTAATATTACACTAGCAACAGAATTGCTCAGGTATCCATCCCACAGCAAAAAAAATTCAAAAAAATTTGTGTTTTGAAAAGTAATATTATACTAACAACAAAATAACTCAGAAACCCAGTATCCATAACACACCATAAAATCCAAAAAAAAAAAAAAAAAAGTGTTTTAAAAAATGATATTACACTAACCAGTAACAACAGAATCACTCAGAGACCCAGTATCCATCCGACACCATAAAATCCAAAAAACTGTGTTTTGAAAAGTAATAACACACTAACTACAGAATTTCTCAGAGACCCAGTCTCCATACCAAACCATAAGATCCAAAAAAATGTGTTTTGAAAACTAATATTACATTAACAACAGAATTGCTCAGAGACCCAGTATTCATCCCACACCATAAAATTCAAAAAACTGTGTTTTCAAAACTAATATCACACTAGCAACAGAATTACTCATAGACCCAGTACCCACCCAACCCTATAAAATTAAAAAATATGTGATTCGAAAACAAATATTACACCCAAAAAAAAAAAGTCAAACCCCAACACTGCCCAACAAATTCAACATTAATTAACACTCCAAGTCCAACATAAACACGCCTATTAAATTCATCAACAACAATAAATGATGGGTAATCGTAAATTTAACATTAAATAGCAAAGCACATAGTTAATAAAAAACCAAACATGTTTTCCATAAACAAAGCAAACGAGAATGAACAACTGAACAAAAAGAAACGAAATTAACGAATTGAAGTACCTAAGATTTGGTCAAATTAATGGCAAGGGTTTGATTTGAGCGGGAGAGGAGTGAAATTGGGCACGATGGAATTTTGGGATTTTGGATTTTGGGTATTTGTTTAAATTTAAAGGGATCCAAAAAACTAAAAGGGTTTCGAAGAGCGAATATTCTTCTATGCTTGTTAGATTTTGATTTTAGAGTTCCGAGTAATTATAGGAGACTGGTGGGAATGAATGAGTTTCGTATGGTTTTTGTGGTTGGTACAAATTGTGGCCTGTGTGAGAGACCAATGGGCTCAACTTGAGTGCCATACCAAATGGACCTCCAATTTGTTGGGTCAAATTTATAACACTATTGGTTAGGTGTTGTACCTTGATCTATACAACACAAAATATTTTTTCTTCTAATATGTGAATTAGTTTGTATATTTTCTTTCTGTAATTCTTTTCTTTTTTCCATGTATATGATCATAATTAATAGGCTATTATTTTTCATATGTCAGTCAAACTTCATTTGAAAGGGAAAATAAAATCTTTATTAGTTTTGTTGACGTAAGGAAAAATTTTGTTAAAAAAAAAATAAAGAAGTAAGAGTTTAATTGAAAATAGAAAAAATTATTAAAAAATCACAAATTCATAACTTAATCATTTATTATTCTTATGCAAATTTGTGTTTTAAGTAATGAAATATAAGAATGATTACATGAAAAACTCCAATATTTATTTTTTTTAAAAGTGAAATATGAAATTTAAAATACTATATTCACAATATAGTTTTAAAAGTGTTAGATTAGATTATTTTATTAGTCTATATTAATTAACATATTAAAATTTACATGAGTTTCACTTGAGGTTAGTCCAACAATTAAGTATTAACAACCTTTTTCACATAAATAATACATAAGTGGAATTTCTACTTTTTAAAAAATCACAAAATGACTTGTAATTGTGTAAAAAACCTCTAATTGAATAATACAATACAAATATTTTTTGGCATAAAAATATAGCTTATTATTCACATGAATTGCTTTTTATTATTTAGACCGATCTCAAGTATTTGTGTGCATGTGTCGTAATTTAGAAATTTTAGCTCACTTAACATTAAATCCTGAATCCACCACTAATGTGAGTTATTAACACACTAGCCTCATTACATGTGCTTCGCGCGTGCGATGAGTCTTTTTTTTTTTTTTTTGGTTAGTGGTCTTATTTTGTAGGAAGAAAAAACTATGCTTTTATTTATTATATATATATATATGTATAATTTTTATTTTAAAAATCTAATTTATAAGTGAATAAATCAATTTGAAAATTAATAGGAGAGTGGTCCTATTTTTTAGGCAATATTTTTGAGTTGCATTTTACCATATTGTCCTTTTGTTTTGTCTCTACTTAAACATATGGGTATAGGGGCATTTTTGAACTAAAAAATGAGGAATCCAAATAGAAGAAGCCCCTTAAATAATAGTATAGATAATCATATAGCTAAATTCCCATCCAAAAAAAAAAAATTTCATATAGCTAAATTTAATTGAAAATTTTAAAACACATATCCTAAGCTACAAGATAATAAATTTGAATTTATAGTAAGTGCTCTTAACCCAAACCTGTATTTTCATAAGTGCACAAAAATAGATTGAATTGATCGAAATGAATCAAAATGGACCAAATGAACTGAATTGGACTGAATAAAACCGAATTGATTGAAGTGGAAAAAATAGAACCAAAGTAGATCGAATAGGATCAAAGTCGACCAAATGGATCAAATAGGACTGAATACGATCAAAGTGGACCAATAAGACCGAATATGACTAAATTGGACCGAATAAGACTAAAGTAGACCGAAGTGGACATAATAGGACCAAAGTAGATCTAATAGGACCGAAGTGGACATAATGGATTGAATAGGACCAAAGTGAACCGAATAGAACCCAATTGGACCGATTAAAACCAAAGTGTACTGAAGTGGCTGTTTTCTTTTTATATTTATTTTCTTTTTTCCATGAATATCATAATTAATAGGCTTTTTTTTTTTTTCATATGTCAAACTTCATTTGAAAAGGAAAATAAAATATTTCTTAGTTTTATCAATGTAAGGAAAAAAACTGTTAAAAATAATAAAGAAGTAAGAGTTTTAATTGAAATTAGAAAGAAGAAAAAAAGCATTACTATTACCTTTCAAAAGTGATCAGAAAATTATAAAAAAGCACAAATTCATAAGGTAAAATAAATTGTTTTTATACAAATTTGTGTTTAAGTAATGAAATATAAAAATGAGTACATGATAAACTCCAATATTTAAATCGTTTTAAAGTGAAATATGAAATTTAAAGTACTATAGATATTCACAGTATATTTTAAAAGTGTTACAATTTGATTTATTTTATTAGTGTATATATTAATTAATATATTCGCAACGTTGCTCTGAGGTTAGTCCAAATATTAACGACCTTTTCATATAAGTAGTACATAAGTTGAATTTCGACTTCAAAAAAATCACAGAATAACTTATAATCGTGTAAAAAAGAAAAAGAAAAAAAAAACCTCTAATTGATAAACACAATAAAAATATTTTTTTTGCATAAAAATAACTTTGTTCATTTAGTTTTAGTTTTAGTTTTTTTTTTTTTTTTTTGGCCTTTTTCCGTTTTTCGTTTACTATCCAACACAATATTATTTTGGTAAACTTCAAAGTGCAAAATTTGACAGAACGACAATATATATTAGAAAATGATGATGCAATTGATCACAAACCTTCTCTAATAATGAAAAGCGCCACGTTGGTTCCAGGAATATATAATGATTATAAAGTTATATATATAAAATGGGTTCAAGTTATACCTTTTTTAAGTCATAGATTTCCTAAAGATCTAACGGTAAAAAAAAAATAGCATTAAATGCTAATTAATTTACACATAATTCACTTAATTAATAGTAATTTTGTTTCTCTCTCCATACTTATTGTTTAAAACTTCTCTAGTTTCTCATAAATCTCTCTCGGAAAACACACATACACAAACATGGCTGCCCTTTATGAAAAACCATTAAAGGAGAATGAAGACCTTCTTCATAAGATTTTCTTTCTATTTTTTTTTGTTCATTGAAACTTGATTGATATATAAAAGAAATATATACAAAATAACACATCAAAAATAGATAACAAAAGAGAGAGAGAACATTAATGTATACGGGGATTTTGGTGGGGCTAGGGGCAAATGAAACCCCTTACTCCCTAGCTCCAACCTTGGTTGACGCCTTGACGGAAAGGTAAACCATCTAAATCAATTGACTAGTTTTATTTTTTTTTATTTTATTACTGTAAGAGCCCAGATTTAGGGCGTCGTCCACTGCAACCACTTTGGGAGAGTCGTGTGAGATGAGATCTGATTTAGGTGTTTTCATAAAGGGCAGCCATGTTTGTGTATGTGTGTTTTGCGAGAGAGAAATTAGAGAAGTTCTAAACAATAAGTATGGAGACAGAAACAAAACTGCTATTAATTAAGTGAACAATGTATAAATCAATTAGCATTTAATACTATTTTTTTTACCGTTAGATTTTTAGGAAATCTATGGCTTAAAAAAGGTGTAACTCTACAAAAGTTACACCATGTGTAACTTGAACTCATCTATATATATATATATATATATATATTATTCTTCCCTTCTATATTCCTTTCTCTTACATTTAACATCCAAAAATAAAGAAAGAGATCATTCTGGTACAAAAGAAAAAGAAACCATTAGAATTTGATTCATTTCTTTTCTATTTCATTATACATTTATTTGGTCATTCCTTCCCACTTCTTCAAGCTATATAGATTCTACTTTTACAAAATCCAAATAGAAGTAAGCTTATAAATCTACGCAACCTAAATTCATGCAACCAAACTGACTAGCAAACTTTTGGAGCCAAATCAGAGTTCTTGTTCGAGTGTGAGTATCTTTCTTTTAAAAAAATAAAATAAAAAGATAGCTTGTGTTGTATTGTAGAAGTGAAATGCAATGAGAGTTTGTTTCTACTTTTTCCATTTGAATTTATGATGAGTTAGCATTTTTACTTTGATTCTACTACAATTTATTTTAGTTAATTAAGAGATCTAAACTTATTTTCATTTGGAGATGATCTCCCCTTTTAGTGCAGGGAGTGATTAAAGGGTGCATTCTGTTGAAGTGCACGAAAACTTGTGCTTACTCAAAGCGTTCAATTTCCAGGTTAGTGTTTAAGATAATTCTTTAATACTTTTCCCTTTTTGTTTTAAATTATAATTCAATAATTGAGGAAGGGAGACTTGAATCCTAATAGTTTCTTTTGAAAACATTAGAAGGTAACAATTGAATAAACCTTCAATATTTCTATTATACACATATGAAACATAGAACATCTGCTAAGTTAAAAACATAACACCCACCACAATCAAGTCCAATAAATAAAAGCAGAGCACCTACCACTTTCAAGTCATGTAGATAAATTAGATGTATGTGTCTTTGACACGGAAACATAGAGAAATGGAGCTTCAACACTTAATGCATGAGCATCCTCTGATGATCAATGAATTTCCAGGAAATTCATGATCATTGATATCAAATGTGATTCCTTGCTTCAATGATGTTTCAAAATGTTTGACTTGAAAAAAAAAAAGTACTTCTATTTCCAGGCGACTGGACTAGATTGAAATCATTGAACTATTGAAGTTCTATATGGTTCAAACCTTATCACGGCGTGTCACCAGAAAGGAATTCTTTACTCTACCATTAATAATCAATGGAGATGACCATGATATTAATAAAATAAAAAATTCATGTAAGAATAATTTTAAAAGAATGAGCACATCTTCATATGTTTCTGAGCTCCTTACATGAATAGACATCCTATTCCTATCACCACCTCTCATCTCATTTCGCTTAATTTTTGTATCTTTTGATTATCCTTTCTCATTTCTCACTAAGCAAATACTAGTACTATTCTCTAGTTGTCAACCTATTACTCAATGTCAACCAGCCAATACACCCATGTCTTGGAATAGTTTCAGCAAGGGAACCATATGATCAACTTCCACCATGGAACTTCATTTTCTTTATGTCTGAGTTGCTCCCATGTTGCAGAAGTACAGTTGAATTTTCCTCAAGGAGATGAATTCCAAACAGGCCTGTCCTGTTCCCCCAATCTAATGAGGCTAAGTTTAGTTTGAACAGTGACCAATTCATCAGCTCAAGCTGGAGACCAAGCTCACTGCCCATTAATCAGCACACTCTAGTTTTGCCTCAATGAGGCTTGCTGCATCATACACCATCCCCAATTATGCCATCAATCCATCCAAAGGAAAATATTTTTACCATCTCCCACTTCAAGAATTTCCAACCTCATTCCTTAATTTGAGCAAAGTTTCCATCCCCAAGCGCTTTGTTGTTGGATATTAACATTCCAAAAGCACTTACCCTTCAAAAGAGCCTCATAGTCATGGACCTGCAAATGCAACCCAAAAGAGAACCAGCTTTAGCAAAGAGGTTCCAAATGTGTTTCAAAATAGCAGCCTTAATCCTTATTCCATTCTCCAACCATTTTTAGTCCCCATCCACCTTCCTTTTTTGGAGTATACACCTGCTCACAAGAATAATATTTCCCTTCCCCTCCTCAGTCCCCTTCCACAAGAAGTGGTTAAATTTCTGCTCGATAGCTGCAATAGCCTTCTAAGGAAGGAAGAAGATATATTTGGATACTGTACAGAACTGATTGAAGGAGAAGCAATATACTAGAGAATGAGAGATGCCTTGCTGTGATCTTGTCTATGAGAGGAGTGTTGGGAAAAATTCTATATAATTGTGAATAAATTTTAGCAAACACAGCAAAAGCACAATCACACAATAACATAAAGATTTATGAAAAAACCCTTTCTCCTTGAAGGGAAAAATTACGGGACAAATTTTGAATAATTTCACTATATAAAATAGAGATTACAACACTTAAAAGATACAATTTGAGTAAAAAAACTTTCTTTTTCTTTTCACTCGCTGCTCTCTTCCTCACTGTATATTTTCTCTTACTCTCTCTATTTTTCTCTTCTCTATTGCCTGCTCTCACTCACGCAACTCTTCAAGATTGCACCGAGTCCGCACACTTTTTGGGACTTCACTTCTTTTCTTCACTGCCCAAATGGTCGAATGGCCTCTCTATTTAGGCTGTGTTTGGTTGTTGTAAAATGTTTTCCAGAAAATACATATTTTCCGGAAATGCTAATTTCCGGAAAAGGAAAATGTTTTCATGGTGTTTGGTTGCATTGCAAAAAATTTTCCGAAAAATATTTTCTGGTGTTTGGAAATGAAAAAGGAAAACACAAATCAGAAAATGCAGAGACACAAATCAGAAAAACACAAGCCACAAATCCAGGAAAACACAAATCTAGAATAACAGAAGCAAATTAAGGCAGGTTCATTCAAAGATTTTTACAGAAAATGCATCAAATCAGGCGCGTGAAACCAAAACCCAGCAAAAGAAATGCAACCGGTTCTTCGATCGCGCCGACGAGCGTCGACGAGCGCGCTCGTCCGACGAGCGCCGACGAGCGATGCGCGTCCGACGAGCGCGCTCGTCGATCGATGCGCGTCCGACGAGCGCGCTCGTCGATCGCGCCGCGCAATCGACAATCGCGACCGACGATCGCGTCGCGCGATCTCGTCGATCGTCGATCGCGCCGGCGCGATCTTCGCTCTCTCTTCTCTCTCTCTCTCTCTCTCTCTCTCTCTGATCTGGGCTCTCTCTTCTCTCTCTCTCTCTCTCTCTCTCTTTTTCCGGAAGTTATTTGAAGTGAAAATGAGGGGAGAAACTGATTTCCGGGTCAAAGGTGAAAATATTGGTCAACCGGAAATCATTTTCCGGAAAATGATATTTTCCGTGACAGCCAAACATGCAGAAAAGGGTGAAAATGATTTCAGGAAATCATTTTCACCCAAAACAAACGCACCCTTAATTCTTCATCTTTTCCTTATTTTCTTCCTTTCACACTCTTCACATCTGGTCACAATAAATGCAAGCTACTTACTTTGACTTTGCTTCAACCAAAATATCCTTTTTCTTCAGCTCCTTGGACCGAATGACCTTGCCTTTTACTTCTTTTTTTTCGTTCTTCCTTTAGCGTGTCCAACACGCCTAAGCCAACCAAGTTAACCAACCCATGCTGATGACTTTTGAACATAACGAAGAAAAGTTAAGAAACATAAAGACATGCTCATTCATGCTCATTAAATGAGCATGTCTATTACGTGGGCTGGACTTATGGTGCAGTCCATCCAATAATCTCCCCTTCCAGCCCACTTATGGAGAAGCCCACTTATGGAGAAGATATTCAACTCAACTCTTCAGTTAGAAATCATGCCGGTCAAGTCAATACAAGACTCAACCTTCTTCATTATCTTCATTAACACTGAGAAAATTTCATCAAAATTAATTCCTTTCATTCTCAAAAAATTTATTTCACTTTGGCTATCCTTAATTCAATTTCTTGGCTCCCCCTGCGCAAGACCTTCACAATCTTTCACTTCATCATTCTTCCTAGCATCATGATATTTTTCATCAAATATAGCTTCCTCATTTAAACCACTTTCAAGTAGATAGAATTTTACTCTCTTGGTTGCTACACCATTAATATCAACTCTCAACTGTTGAGTTTTCTCAAAAACTTTGATTGCATTGTACTTTTTCTTACAAGCCCTCACATGAGTTCTGTACATGCCACAACAAGCACGCCCTCTAGCAATAACTAATAATCCTTTACAAAGTTTCCATCTTTCATTGCCAAGATGGTTACTATAACCCGCTTGATCCAAAGCCAAAGTAGACAACACATTCATCCTTAAATCTGGAACATGTCGCACATCTTTTAACATCAACGTGCAACCAACATTTGTCTTGATGCACACATCACCAATTCCTACAATTTTTGAATAACTGGAGTTACCCATCTTCACAACACCAAAGTCGCCTGCTTTGTATGTGGTGAACAACCTTTTTGTGGGGATAACATGGTGGGAAGCTGCTGAATCAACAACCCACTCAACATCATTCTTTGCAACATGCTTATATTTTTGCTCTTCAAGAGAGAGCATCAAAACATCCTCATGATACACAACTGCTGCAGTATTCTTCTCATCATCATTCTTTTCATCTTTCTCTTCAGTTTTTCTTTATTCCAATGCCAACAGTTTCTTTTTATGTGACCCTTTTTCCCACAATGGAAAAACATTCTCTCATCTCTTTAAACTGAGATCTACCTCTTGATTGTGACCTGTCATTAGATTTGGCTCGACCATCAAGCCCTCTGCTTCTATTTCTGCCCCTGTTCTCCATGACAAGAGCTTGATCTTGTGCATTGCTTATACCAACATCTCTTCTGCGAACTTCTTCACTTAGAATCAAATCTCGAATATCATCATATTTGAGTTTGCTCTTCCCTGTAGAATTGCTCATTGTCATTCTCACGGCCTCCCAACTGTTTGGCAAAGAAGCCAAAACAATTAATGCACGGATCTCATCATCAAAATCAATCTCCACGAAGGACAATTGATTTGTGATGGTGTTAAACTCATTCAGGTGCTGAGCCACAGGATTACCTTCCACAATTTTCAGATTAAACAACTTCTTCATCAGATGCACCTTATTGTTAGCCAAAGGCTTTTCATACATGTTAGACAAAGCCTTCATAAGATCCACTGTGGTCTTTTCCTTCATAACGTTGTGTGCAATTGATCTTGTTAGAGTTAATCATATAACTCCTAGCACCTGTCTATCAAGAAGACGTCATTCTTCTTCTTCCATACTATCTGGTTTCCTTCCCAAAAGAGGAAGATGTAATTTCTTCTCATACAGATAATCTTCGATCTGCATCTTCCAATAGTCAAAGTCTGTGCGGTCAAACTTCTCAATTCCTGACACTTTTCCTTCTTCTTCGGCCATTGCTCCCAATCGAACCTACGCTCTGATACCACTTGTTGGGAAAAATTCTATATAATTGTAAATAAATTTTAGCAAGCACAGCGAAAGCACAACCACACAATAACACAAAGATTTACGTGGAAACCCTTTCTCCTTAAAAGGAAAAATCATGAGACAAACTCCGAATAATTTCACTATATAAAATAGAAATTACAACATTTAGAGATACAACTTGAGTAAAAAAAAACTTTCTTTTTCTTTTCACTCACTACTCTCTTCCTCACTGTGTATTTTCTCTTACTCTCTCTATTTTTCTCTTCTCTATTGCTTGCTCTCACTCACGCAGCTCTTCAAGACTGCACCTAGTCCTCACACTTTTTGGGACTTCACTTCTTTTTCTTCACTCTGCCCAAATGGTCGAATGGCCTCTCTATTTAATTCTTCATCTTTTCCTTCTTTTCTTCCTTTCACACTCTTCACATCTAGTCACAATAAATGCAAGCTACTTACTTTGACTTTGCTTCAACCAAAATATCATTTTCTTCAGCTCCTTAGACCGAATGCCTTGCCTTTTACTTCTTTCTTTTCTTTCTTCCTTTAGCGTGTCCAACACGCCTAAGCCAACCAACCCATGCTGATGACTTTTGAACATAATGAAGAAATGTTAAGAAATAAGAGGCATCCCAATAAGGAGTGCAGTGCACCCAATAAGGAGTGCAGTCCCTCATAGTCAACTCTTCTGAAATAAGAGGCATCCCAAGACTTTTGAACGGAGGAGTTCTTGATTCCTTTCTTTTCTATTTCATCGTATTTGTTCGTTAATTCCCACGCCTTTATCAAGCTATCTAGGGTCCGTTTGGATTGAGCTTATTGTTGCTGAAAACTGAAAACTGAAAACTGAAAACTGAAAACACTGTAGCAAAATAATTTTTAATTGTGTAAATAGTATCGTGGGACCCATTTTTAATATTTTTTAATACGTGAACAGTGCATGAACAGTGCTAAATAGTGCATGAACAGTACCAAACAGTACGTGAACAGTGAAACCATGTGAGGTTACTGTTCACGCGCGCAAAAAAAAAAAAAAAAAAAAAAAGGCAGAAAACGTAGACATGACTAAACGCGGAATCCAAACACTCACCTAGATTAACTTTTAAAAAATCCAAATAGAAGTGGAGCTTTAACAATAAATCTACTCAATCTAAATTCATGCAACCAAATAGATCAACAAAGTTTTGAAGCCAAGTCCAAGTTCTTGTTCGTGCGGGAGTATTTCTGGCATCGTCTTTTTCCCCCCAAAAAAAGTAGCTTGTGTGGCTATTTTGCCATTGAATTTATGATGAGTTAGAGAGCATTTTTACTTTACTTTTACTGCAATTTTTATAGTTAACTAGCAGCGAACCCACAGGTTGCGTATAATAATTATTTTTATAATGATTTTATTAAAAAAAAATTTAACAATTTAAACTAATTTAATAATGAGTAATGTATTTCGTAGTCATATTTTTATTTATTATAGGAATAATCATAAATCATAAATATAAATTTTGTTATACCAAAATAATACAATTTTTCTTAGATATTCAAAAGCGAGATAACGAAAATATTCATTTTTAAAAATAAAATAAAGAAGTAAGAGTTTAATTGAAAATAGAAAAAATTATTAAAAAATCACAAATTCATAATTTAATAATTTATTATTCTTATGCAAATTTGTGTGTTTAAGTAATGAAATATAAAAATGTTTACATGATAAACTCCAGTGTTTATTTATTTTAAGTGAAATATGAAATTTAAAATACTATATTCACAATATAGTTTTAAAAGTGTTACGATTTGATTATTTTATTAGTATATATTAATTAATATATTAAAATTTACATAAGTTGCACTTGAGGTTAGTCCAACCATTAAGTATTAACTACCTTTTTCATATAAATAGCACATGTGGAATTTCAACTTAAAAAAAAATCACAAAATGACTTGTAATTGTGTAAAAAACCTCTAATTGAAAAATACAGTACAAATATTTTTTTTTTAATATTAAAAATATAGCTTGTTATTCACATAAATTGATTTTTATTATTTAGATTGTCTCGGGTATTTGTGTGCATGTGTCTGTCTCTTAGAAATTTACCCCACTTGACATTAAATCTTAAGTCCACCATTAACGTGAGTTATTAACCCATAACCATATAGTTGAATCTAATTGAAAATTTTAAAATACATATCCTAAACTACAAGATAATAAATTTGGATTTAGAATAAGTGCTCACAACCCAAACCTATATTTTCCTAAATGCACAAAAATAGATTGAACCGAATTGGACCAATAGAACTGAATAGAACGAAGTGAACAAAATAGGATGAAAGTAGAGAGAATAGGACCAAAGTGGACCAAATGGACCGAATAAAACCTAAGTAGACAAAATTGATTGAATAGGACCGAAGTGGACTGAATTCGACCAAAGTTGAGCGAATAAGACTGAACAAGACTGAAGTGAACCGAATAAGACCAAAGTGGATCGAATAGAACCTATTTTTTTTTTTAGGAACAACCGAATAGAACCTAAGTGGACTGAATAAGACCAAATCAGACTGAATTGGACAGCATAGGCCCAAAGTGGACTGAATAGGCTATTCTTGTAGATTTTCTATCTATATTTCTTTTCTTTTTTCCATGTATATCATAATTAATAGGCTATTCTTTTTCATATGTCAAACTTCATTTGAAAAGGAAAATAAAATATTTCTTAATTAGTTTTATCTATGCAACGAATAAGTGTTAAAAGTAATAAAGAAGTAAAGAAGTAAGAGTTTTAATTGAAAATAGAAAGAAAAAAAAATACTATTACCTTTCAGAAGTGATCAAAAAAATTATTTAAAAAAGCACAAATTCATAAGGTAATAAATTTTTATTCTTATGAAAATTTGTGTTTAAGTAATGAAAGATAAGAATGATTATGTGATAAACTCCAATATTTAAATTGTTTTTAAAGTGAAATATGAAATTTAAAGTACTATATGTATTCACAGTATAGTTTTAAAAGTGTTACAATTTGATTTATTTTATTAGTCTATATATTAATTAATAAATTAGAATTCACATAGATTGTACTTGAGGTTAGTCCAACTATTAACAACCTTTTTCATATAAGCAATACATAAGTTGAATTTTGACTTCAAAAAAAAAATCACAAAATGAGTTATAATTGTGTAAAAAAAAAAACCTTTAATTGATAAACACAATATTCTTTATTTTTTGCATAAAAATGTTGCTTATTGTGGGGCCGAAGGATTTGGCAAGCCCGGCCCATTTCGTATCAAGCCCAAGGCCCACGCCGAAAAAGAAGAAACGTCCGAGGATGAGTAAGGAAGGCCCAAGCTGTTGGGAGTCATCGCTGAGGACCATCCTGTCCTCGACCAACCAAGGTCACGGAAGGAGAAAGCAGCACACCCCCAAAGACAGCCCTCCCAATCGTCCCAAACAAAAGGACCAACACAGTAGGACAGCTATGGGGGCATGGTGGAGGAGCAATTCTAGGAGAGGCTGTCACCTCTGCATTAAATGCCCGCAGCTGACAGTCTGACCGCATTAATGAAAAAATGACCATTGAATAGTATCACCTTGTTTTCTGCAACTCATAGCGAGTTGAGGAAGGCGGCAGATGAGACAAACACTCAAGTAGCGACCTGCATGATCAATAAATGGACGACCAAGATCAATGAGAAGGAGATATATAACGGAAGATGCCCTCCAAGAGTGGGAGGGAGGAGAAAATGAGAGGAAAAAGAAGGAAGACGGTTGCAGTTCTTACCACCCCTGAAAGCTTTTGCCGCTAAGCACCAAGGAACTGAGAAGAAGAAGAATCAGTCCTCGGACAAAGCCCGAGGATAAACTTTTACCCTTCCCCCATGCGTTCGATCATTCCATCTCCACATGATCATGTCCGGCTGTTGAAGCTCTAACTAAAGCCCAGTTCTTGAGCCCATTTTCTCTACCAAGTTTATTGTATCAGGCCCGTTGGGTTTGGGCCTATTCGCCTAAGAGTAAGGAACCTCCCAAAAGTGGACCCTACAATTGGTGCCATCTGTGGGAAGAACTTGTGTGCTAGTGAGAACAACAATTGAACATGGTAGGATTAGACCCCCATAGGGCAGGCTCCCATCAGCCCGAGTCGGCCAGATCCCAACAATAGGGTAATTTCCTAAACCCTGAGCATGGCCGGAATGAAGAGAACAGAAGGTTTCGAAAGGGGAGCGTAAACACCACTCAAACCAGCAGAAGCCATTCCCGTGTGGGCAGTCACGTATCCTAGAGAAGGGATGACGAACAAGCCATGTAGCGAGAAATAAATGACTTGAAGAGAAAGCTACGCCTTGCATGACGAAGACAATCCCCCCTAGCCCGGACACACTTCTTGATGACGAAAACGATGACGACTATAGGCAAAGGTTAAACCCCCCCCCCCTAAGCAAGACTTTCTCTCATATGGAAGAGCATTACCAAAGACTCGAACGCAGAAGCCCATCTCCAAGGGGCTTGGGACACGACGTCATGAGCAGGGCGCTAGACCAGCTCTCTAGGTCACCTTTCACACGTCGTATTGAAAGGGTTGCGCTCCCTCGGCGATTCCAGCAGCCGACCTTCACCATTTATAATAGAAATACGGACCCCGTGGAGCATGTAAGCCAGTTTAACCAAAGGATAGCAGTCCACTCTAAAAATGAGGCGCTGATGTGCAAGGTTTTCCCGTCTAGCTTGGGACCAGTGGCGATGAGGTGGTTCAACGGCCTAAAAGTGGACTCCGTAGATTCGTATAGGCAGCTAACCCAAGCCTTCGACTCTTGCTTCGTCACAAACAGCAGATCCCCTCAGCCCTTGAGTGCATTGCTGTTGTTGTCCATGCATGACGGAGAGACCCTGAAGACTTACTTAGGCAGATATTGGGAGATGTATAATAAAATGGATGGCAACTTTGACAACATCGCCATCAACACCTTCAAGAGCAGCCTCCCAGCCGAGCATGGCTTGAGGAAATCCCTGACTGGCAAGCCTGCCACCAACGTGCGCCAGCTGATGGATCGGATTGATAAGTACAAGCGAGTAGAAGAAGACCAGATGCAGGGCAAGGGAAAGGAGAAGGTTATCCCTCAAGAAAGGAGGGATTTCAAGTCGGACCGATACACCAACAGTCGCCCGATGAGAGATTTCGCAGGGCAATCGGAGACAACCAATGCGCAGAACGTCGAGGCTGTATTCCAAGAACCAGTGCATCAGGTGCTGGAAAAAATCAAGAGTGAACCATACTTTAGATGGCCGAATAAGATGGCGGGAGAGTCCACAAAGCGAAACCAAAACCCTTTATTGCCAATACCACCAAGACCACGGACATACCACGGAGAATTGCAGGAATCTTTGGAATTACCTGGACTAGTTGGTTCGAGAAGGAAAGTTGAGGCACCTTTTGCATCATTCTAGCGGACATCAGGGCCAGACACACCAGGAACCCCGAAGAGATGCTGCACTGAGGCCACCCATAGGGACGATCAATACGATCCTAGCCGTGCCAGGAAGAACGGGAACCTACCCCTCACGAGTATTGTTCGTGACTCAGCTGCCTGCCGAAGAATCCCAACCAGAACCAAAGAAGGCCAGAAGGAATTCTTACCCTGTCTTAAGTTTTTCAGAGGAAGACAAGGTCGGAACCACCCAACCCTATGACGATGCGCTATTGATCACCCTCAGAATCGGAGGCTACGACGTGAAAAGAGTGATGGTGGACGGTGACAGTGCTGCCGAGATTATGTACCCCGACCTCTACAAAGGTTTGAAATTAAAACCAAAAGATTTGATGCCGTACGGCTCCCCTTTAATGAGCTTCGTCAGAAAGCTTGTCATTCCAAAGGGCATGATCAGGCTGCCCATCCAGACTGGCCCAGAGATTGTGGAGGTGAACTTTATTGTAGTTGACACCTATTCTCCATACACAGCAATTGTTGGTAGACCCTGGCTTCACACCTTAGGAGCCGTTGCCTCCTCCTTGCACCAGAAGGTAAAGTTCCTGTCGGGGGATCAGATCCTCGAGATCCAAGGTTGCCAACCCACGGCAAGGCAATGTATGGTGGCTGCTGTCTCACATCGGCTCAATGCGGAGTCCTCGGCCCCTTTGGAAAAGGATTTATAGTAATCAAAAGCCCCGGCGCCACCTCTTGAGATAGTCACCGAGGAGGCAAAATGCGAAGATCTGGAGAAGGTGGTCATCGGAGGCGACGCGAAGAAATTCTTTCAAATAGGAGCCAAGCTACCTCCTCCGGAGAAGGAAGAGTTGGTCGAGTTTCTCAAGAGGAATATCGACGTGTTTGCATGGGATGCCTGCGATGCTCCAGGAATTGACCCAGCCTTCATCTGCCACCACCTCAACGTCAACTCCTCCATTACCCCCAAAAAGCAGCCACCTCGGTACCCATTAGAGAGCATGCTGATGTAATCAGGGAAGAAGTGATGAAACTCAAGCGTGCAGGGGCTATAAAAGAAGTTTTTTTACCCCGAGTGGTTGGCCAACACTGTGGTGGTCAAGAAGAAAAATGGAAAGTGGCGAGTTTGCGTGGATTTTACGGACCTAAACAAAGCATGCCCAAAGGACCCGTTCCCCATGCCTCGGATAGACCAGCTGGTGGACGCCACAGCAGGCCATCCTTGGATGAGCTTCCTGGACGCCTTTCAGGGCTACCATCAAATACCACTGGCCCTAGAGGATCAGGAGAAGACAGCCTTTGTGACACCTACTGGGAACTATCACTACAAAGTAATGCCGTTTGGCCTAAAGAACGCAGGTTCCACCTATCAAAGGATGATGACTAGAATGTTCGAACCATAGTTAGGCAAGAACATTGAAATCTATGTTGATGATATGGTGGTAAAGAGTAAGGTGGTGTCCGGTGAGGGCTGAATAAGCACTACATAATAATCTGGTCCTCGCCCCGCGATCAAGGTGCTAATAGATGAAACTATTCTCCCTATGTAGATAAGTAGGCAAAATTTGGACATGAATTTCAACAAGTCCGCTATCTGATTAGTTATTCTTTTGGCACCTCCCATTATTTTGGAACTTCGGGCCAGAGCCCTGAAAGAAGTTAATGAAATCAAAAATTCGCACAAGTCGTGAACTTAGCCTAAACGCACACCCAGCGCCTCTGAGTTTGGGGTTTCAGGGTTTTAAGGCAAGCATGGTGCATATATATTATCATTTTCGAGTATATGATCCATACTAACGATGATAACATATAATAAAAGCGAGTGAAACAAAAATCAAATGGAAAATTTCATTCATTCAAATGGAGCCTTATTACAGCAAACCACTATATTCCAAAAGATAAGAAAAACAACAACACAACACCATAACAAATACAAAACCGGAGCTACCCTGGGTGGCCTACTCGTTTGACCTGGCCTCGGCTCCCACCTCGGAGAGCTGAACAGGAGAGGTCTTGAGATCTTTGGAGCCCTCGCCAAGAGGAACTGACTAAAGAGGCTCGACGAGAAGAACTGGCCCTTCGGCATGGGAGACCGGAGCGTCATTTATGGACCCTACAGTCTCCTGGGGTGCATCAGGGTTCTGACCTTCATTCGTCTCAGCTGCCCCAGAAGGATCGCTTTCCTTGGCCGGCTCCTTGGAAGGAGTTATTGCCAGAGCAGCTCTGGGGCCGACAACCTCACCTCTTCTGGAGCATTTCTGACCTCGGAGCTGGGGGCGGCATCTTCCCTGATGGTAGAGGGATAGTACACGCGCTCTACCTTTCATAAGTCGGATGAGGCTTCAACCCCAGCCTGCTTAAGAGCCTTGTTCCAAACCTGGGAATAGTAAAGCCTACATACCCCAGGAACTTGAGCCTTTAGAGTAGCCTAGGTCTCAGCCACCCCCAAGTCGTAGGCCTTCTCCTCGGCCTTTTCCTTGGAGCACTCGGCCTCCGACTTGGCAAACACCGCCTCCTCCTTGGCCCTCAGGGCTTCGTCCCTGGCCCATTCGACAACATTCTTAGCCCCCCTGCCTCGGCCAGTTTCTGCTTCAGATCGACAATCTACTCCTTGGCGATCTGTAGCTGCCCCTCAGCCTCTAGCAGGCGCCTTGTCTGATCCTCGGCCTGCTTTTAGGCACTGGTCAGGCCTAATTCGGCGCTATCCCTGGCCCCAGTCACCTCCTTCAAGTCCTCCCTTGCTTTCAGGAGGTCGACCTCGGAGTTCTTGAGGGTTCGCATAGCATCCAAGCGCTTGTCATGCTCAAGGTCTAGGGTCCTGCTCTGGTCGTTGGCCATCTCTTCCATTCTATAAGTGGCCTGGACAGCCTGCCAATAGAAACAAACAAGGTGTAAATTGGAAGCTAGGGAACAAAGGCCAGCAAAGCCACAAATGTTGAAAACCTTACCATGCCTAGGTACCTCTTCATATTAAGGAAAAGCTCCTGTCTCCTCAGGTTCTTCAGGTCTGCCATATCGGCAGGGAGTAGCAGGGACCTCTCCAATGTGTCGGCCACATAAGTGCCCTCATCCTTATTAAAGTCCCTAAGGGAGGCGTCGTCCATCAAAGGCTCCCCATGGAGCATTGGGGCAAGGAGCCAGGCCTGGGGCTCGGGCTGAGCGACGATTTCCTTTTCCTGACCCTGAGGCGCAATCCTTAATTGCTTCGAAGCTCGCCGGCCCTCGTCCTCCTCTTGAGAAATGCAGGATCTCCCCCCGTCCATAGGATCTTTCCCTTTGGCAGACCTCTTCCTTTTGGGGTCAACAGGTTGAACACGGGGGGGGGGGGGGGGAGTTTGGCTGGTTGCGATAAGACAGACGATTACCTGGTCTGGGGGGGGGGGTTGGGGCTTGGGCGGAGGAGGGGGAAGCTTAGGTTGTGATTTCCCGAGCACATCCTTCCCCGGCTGGCCCTCAATTAGGTCAAGGAGGCTGGCGAACGGCTTCCTCTTGAAACCTATGTCGGCCTGCGAAGAAGTTCCTTGGAGATCCGCTTCGTTCAAGCTAGGATCGCCTAAGTCACGAGAAGGATCCTCGGACGGATCGAATTGGTCAAATGAACCGAATTCGTCCTCGGATTGGTCCAATTCAATGACCTACTCTTCGCCTTCTACCCATCCTTCCTCGGTCTCTACGGCTTGTTGAGCGAAAGACCCTTCAAGGAGGAAAAAACCGTGCTCCGCAACGGTGATCTTTTGAAATTGAGGATCTTTGGCCTTAATTACGTACTTCGGGGCCGCGAAAGATTTCTGAATAGGATCATACTCGAGGATCTTGTGAGCAGCTCTGACCTGGAGGTCACCTTCATTCACAAAAACCTCTGCCTGAAGAATGGTCTCTAAATCTGCCCGGTTGACCAAGTGAAGATGGCGCTCAAAGGCGTGAGGATAAACTTTTACCCTTCCCCCATGCGTTCGATCATTCCATCTCCACATGATCATGTCTGGCTATTGGAGCTCTCACTCAAACCCAGTTCTTGAGCCCATTTTCTCTACCAAGTTTATTGTATCGGGCCTGTTGGGTTTGGGCCTATATTCGCCTAAGAGTAAGGAACCTCCCAAAAGTGGATCCTACACTTATTATTCACATTTAAAAAAAAAAAAAATTATTTAGACTAGTCCCAAGTATTTGTGTGCATATGCACTTAGAAATTTTGCCCAACATTAAATCTTGGGTCCAGCACTAATGTGAGTTATTAACCCTTCACCATATGGTTGAATTTAATTGAAAATTTTAAAATACATATCCTTAGCTACAACATGTAAATAATTTTGTTCCCTTCTCGAAGAAGAAAAAAAAAAAAAAAAACAACTTTGTTTGTTTTTTTTTTTTTTTTTCAACCCTCTTAGTGATAGTCTTAGTGTTTTTATTTATTTATTTATTTATTCCTTTACTATCCAACACGATATAATTTTGGTAAACTCAACAGTGTAAATTTGAGAGAATAACAATATATATTAGAAAATGATGATGCAATTAATCACAAAATTGTCCTTGACCCACGAACACTTGTCAAATAATGAAAAGCGCCACATCAGCTGTTGGGTCTAGCAAGGACTCTGAGAGGCCTGAGTAAAAAATGGTGTCTCAAGTCTCAACTAGTCTTGAACGCTTGAATATTATTAGGCGTGTAGAGCGAAATAAATGAATTTCATTCACACGGGATAAAAACACAGTACATCTTAAGCAATAACATTTCCAATTATACTTAGTGTTTCCTCTATCCAAGTCACAAAATAGGCAATGCCTCTAACACATGAGCTACTTTATTTCCTTCTCTAAGAGCAATTACATCAGATTGTGTAAACTTGTGCAAAATAGAAAAAAGTAGTCTTTTTACACATTTTTGCTCAAAAAACACCCACATCAGCTGGGGCAAAATTGTGCATTTATGCACAATTGCTACAGTAGCCGTGCATATATGCACGGCTACTGTAGCCGTGCATATATGCACGGCTACTGTAGCATGTGCATATCATATTTTATTATTTTTTTCTCTCTCACCCTCTCTTCTTCTCTCTATCCCTCTGACTCTCAACTCTTTTGTTTTCTCAATCGGATCAGAATGGCAAACACTCTCAACTCTCTCTTTCTCTCATCTCATTCCTCTAGCTTCCATGATTGCCGATTGCCACCAATCTCTCGCCGCCACTACCACTGATTGCCACCACCACCGATCGCTGATCTCTCCACCGATCTCTAATCTCTCCACCGATCTGATTGCTTTCCTTTATTTCTGGTTGTTTGATCAGTGGGTTTCGGGTTGAATGGGGTTGATTTGGCTTTTGTTTGGGTTGAAGGGATTTCGGGTATTTGGGTTTCTTTTGGGTTGAATGGGGTTTCGGGTATGTGGGTTGAATGGGGTTTCGAGTTGATGATGTTTGGCTGGATGGGTTGATGATGTTTGGCTGGATGGGTCGATGATGGTGGAGCTGTGGAGGTTGGTTGCTTGGTGATGGCGGTTGGTTTGTTGATGATGGTGGCTGGTTGCTTGATGATGGTGGTTGGTTTGTGGATAATGGTGCTTGGTTGCTTGATTATGGTGGCTGGTGGGTTGATGATGGCGGCTGATCACTTTGACGGTGGGTGTGGTTTGGTCGTTGATGGTGGCCAGGTATCGGTGATGGTGGCCAGGTGATTTTGGGTTTTGCTGGGTTTGTGAGAGAGAGATAGGCAGAGAGTGAGAGGGATGTGAAGAAAATAATAAAAAATTGTAAAAGAAAGAATATTTTATTGTATAAATGTGTAGAATAGATAAACTGATGTAGGTGTTTTGTAAAAATGAGTGTGTAAAATAGAAAAAGTAGGTTTTAGAGGTGTAAAATGGAAAACTTTTTGCACCAACTGATGTAATTGCTCTAACGGTATAAGACAACTGAACACTGTGGAGCTGCTGTACCTGAGCCAATGCTCTTGAAATGTCATTCATGATGCTGAGTTGAGGGATTGTGGTACCCTGCTAAACGAGTTAATAACCAGCTGAGAATCACTATCAAAAATCGCATAACGAACACCTTTATTGCGATCAATTTATGACCCCATCAGAACTTATCATTGCCAGACACCAGAAAGTAATTCATGGCTGTAAGCCTCTAACATTAATAACAATAGAAATGATGATATTAATGAAAATAAAAATAATAATGTTAGAATAAAAATTTCTTGGTTCTGCCACTAGGAGTGATAACAAGCTTCTGTTTCTTTTAATAATTTATTAATTGTGATTGCAAGTAGAATAAAAATAGGGATAAAAGAATAACTTTTGTCTTAATTAATGGGGAGAAACCATTTCTTTTTTTTCTTTTTTTTCCAAACAAAAGAAGGATTCCTTGCTTCATACCCTAGTCAGAAACTCTTTCCATATTGCGTGCATCACAAATAGAAATGGAGTGATAGCAAGTCACTATATTTTTTTTCTTCTTTAGTAAATTATTCAACATAATTGTGAATTTGTGATGATGCACGCAAGCAGAGTAAAAATATGGACAAGGGAATAACTTTGGTCTCAATTACCAGAGAGAAATGATTCCATTTTTTCCTTTTCCAAACAAGAGAAGGATTAATTCCTTGCTTCATCTCCCTCGTAAAAACTCTTTCCACATTGCATACATCATCGCAAATAGAAATGAAGTGATAAAAAGTTACTATTTCTTCTTCTTCTTCTTTTTTGTGTGTAAATTATTTGAGACAATTGCATAATCATAATTTGATGAAACACTAATGGGCATTTTTTTTATCTTTGCAAAGTTGCAGTTCATTGAGTTCAACAACATATAATAATAAAAATTCTTAATTATTTTTTGTTTTAGTTTTTTTAAATGTTAAGACATCACATTTTGAATGAAACACTAATTATTAATTTAGTCCAATTAGATTTTTTTTTTCCATTCAATTAATCACAAATAAAAATCAGGGAATATATAATGATTATAATGTTATATATATTATTCTTCCCATTTTTGTTATTTTCTTTTACATTTAACATTCAAAAAAAAAGAAAAAGATCATTCTGATACAAAAGAAAAAGAAACCATTTGAATTTGATTCCTTTCTTTTCTATTTCATTATACATTCATTTGGTCTTTACTTCGTACTCCTTCAAGCTATATAGATTCTACTTTTACAAAATCCAAATAGAAGTGAGCTTATAAATCAACGCAACCTAAATTCATGCATCCAAATCGACTAACAAACTTTTGAAGCCAAATCAGAGTTCTTGTTCGAGTGTGAGTATCTTCTTCTTCTTCTTTTTTTTTTTTTTTTTAATATATATATATATATATATATATATATATATATATAAAAATAAAAAGATAGCTTCTGTTGTATTTTAGAAGTGAAACGCAATAAGAGTTTGTTGCTACTTTTTTCCATTTGAATTTATGATAAGTTAGGAAGCATTTTTACTTTGATTCTACTACAATTTACTTTAGTTAATTAAGAGATCCAAGCTTATTTTCATTTGGTGATGATCTTCCCTTTTAGTGCAGGAAGTGATTGAAAGGTGCGTTTTGTTGAAGTGCATGGAAAGTTGTGCTTACTCAAAGCATTCAATTTTGAGGTGAGTATCTAAGATAATCCTTTAATACTTTTAAAAATAAAGTTATAATTCAATAATTGGAGTAAGGGGATTTGAACCCTAATAGTTTTTGTTGGAAATATTAGAAGGTCACAATTGAATAAACCTTTAATATTTATATCCATATATAGTACATCTGCTAAGATAAAAGCATAACACCCACTACAATCAAGTCCAATAACTAAAAAGCAGAGCACCCATCACTTTCAAGTCATGTAGACAAATTAGCTGTATGTGTGTTTGATCGGAAGAGTTGAGTCTTTTGGCTTAATATTGTCATTTCCAATATTAATTAGCTTTATAGGTACTATTCCAACTTAATTGACAAACTGAGGAGAGAGAAAGAATTTCGGTAACAGTGTTGCCGAAATTCAACAAAAATAGGAGAGAGAAAAAGAAAAAGGGGGAGAGAGAAAGCAGAGGAATTTCGGCAATACTGTTACCGAAATTCCTCTGCCCAAAATGCTGTCCGGTCAGTTAAAAAAAAAGCAATTGCGGTAATGCCATTGCCGAAAAAGGAAAAAAAAAAATTGTTTTGGCAATTGTGGCAATGCCATTGCCGATAATGTAAAAAAAAAAAAAAAAAAAAAAAATTTATTTTGACAATTGTGGCAATCCCATTGCCGAAAATGGAAAAAAAAATTATGAAATCTGTGAATGAGTAAAAAAAAAAGTTGTCACGTCCACAATATTTTTACAATATTTTCACAATAAATCACACGTGATTAATTATTATTAGTTCAAAAAATTTGTGACAAATTAATTGTGGCAATGGCATTACCGAAAATGTAAAAAAAAAAAAAAAAAAAAAATTGGCAATTGTGGCAATCCCATTGCCGAAATTGCCAAAATTTTTTTTTTTTAATATATTTTCTGCAATGCCATTGCCACAATTAATTTGTAACAAATTTTTCGAACTAATAATAATTAATCACGTGTGATTTATTGTGAAAATATTGTAAAAATATTGTGGACGTGACAACTTTTTTTTTTACTCATTCACATATTTCATAATTTTTTTTTTCCATTTTCGGCAATGGGATTGCCACAATTGTCAAAATATTTTTTTTTTTTTTTTTTTTTTACATTATCGGCAATGGCATTGCCACAATTGTCAAAACAATTTTTTTTTTTCCTTTTTCGACAATGGCATTACCGTAATTGCTTTTTTTTTAACTGACCGGGTAGCATTTTGGGCAGAGAAATTTGGGTAACAGTGTTGCCGAAATTCCTCTGCTTTCTCTCTCCCCCTTTTTCTTTTTCTCTCTCCTCATTTTTGTTGAATTTCGGCAACACTGTTGCCGAAATTCTTTCTCTCTCCTTAATTTGCCAATTAAGTTGGAATAGTACCTATAAAGCTAATTAACATTGAAAATGGCAATATTAAGCCAAAAGACTCGGAAGAGTTCCTGATTTCTTTCTTTTCTATTTCATTACACATTAATTTGTTCATTCATTCCTACTCCTTTATCAAGCAATCTAGATTATACTTTAAAAAATCCAAATAGAAGTGGAGCTTTAAATATAAATCAACTCAACCTAAATATTCATGCAACCAAACGGATCAATGAAGTTTTGAAGCCAAGTCCAAGTTCTTGTTATCGCGTGAGTATGTCTTGCTTCTTCTCTCTCTCTCTCTTTTTTTTTTTTTTTTTTTCCAAAAGAAAAATTAAAAAAAGTAGCTTGTGTTGTCTTATAAAAGTGAAATGCAATAAGATTTTGTTGCTATTTTGCCATTTGAATTTATGATGACTTAGAGAGCCTTTTTACTTTACTTTTATTACAACTTCTTTCAGATAATTAAGAGATCCAAACTTATTTTCATTTGAAGATGACCTTCCCTTTTTAGTGCAAGGAGTGACTGAAGGGTATGTTCTGTTGAAGTGCACGGAAAGTTGTGTTTACTCAAAGTCTTCAATTCCCAGGTGAGTATCTAAGATAATCATTTAATACGTATTCACATAAAAGCATAACACCCACCACGGTCAAGTGCAAACTACCCACAACTTTCAAGTCCGGTAGACAAATTAGTTGTACGTGTGTTTGACAGGGAGACAACAGAGAGAGAGGGAACTTCAACACTTCATCCATGAGCATCCTCCGATAATCAATAAATTTCCCGGAAAGTTCCATGTCCATTAGGGAAAGGACGATTTTTGATTATTTTAAACTTATGCCCTCCTGTACTGGGTGTGGTGAAGCAATTGTGGGTTCATGCGTCTGTTGTGGGCAATGTAGCTTTCGTCTTCATAATTCATGCGCCGAACTACCCGTGAGTTGCAACTCCCAATACATGACAAACACCCTTTAGTTCTCCAAATAACTAAAAATGATGATGGCACTTACAAATGCAACTATTGCAATTTAGTTTGCAAACGATTCTTTTACCATTGTCCCCTTTGCAAATTTGTCCTTGATGTCAAATGTGCTTCCTCGCTACAATCCATCCTTGAAGTCGAAATTCATGACCACCCATTGGCCCTCTTCCAAAGGTCAATCTCATTCACTTGTAATTTTTGTGGAAAAAAAGGTGAGGACAAGCCATGCCAATGTGCCTTATGTGGAATTTGGTTCCACCACAAATGTGCTTTCTTACCACACATGGTCAAACATATGCGGCACAAGCACCCTCTCAACCTCACTAAACCTCTCAAGACTGATCAATCTGAGGACCGACTTTGTGAATTTTGTGTAAAAAAGTTGGACACAAACTATGGGATTTATTATTGCTCAAGTTGTGATTATGTTGTCCATCTTGATTGTGCTATTGACGACTTTGGTAGGGAGCTAACATTGGAGTGGGAATCAAAAGATGAGGAGCTTATTGAGTCAACAACCAGGGTGGGGAAGGACAAAATTGAAGTACCCATAGAAATCAAACATTTCAGTCATGAGCATGACTTGAAGCTTACCGATGAGTTTGAGAATTATGAAATATGTGATGGGTGTATAAGAACTATCTTCCCTTCGTTTTATAAGTGTGCTCAGTGTTCTTTCTTTTTACACAAATCCTGTGTAGAATTACCCAATAAAAAGCAACATCCACTTCATAGGCACATGCTCACCCTAAAATCAAGGCGACGTATGCTTGCTCATTGTGATGTTTGTGAACTTTTTACTAATGGCTTTATCTATGAGTGTAGCATATGCGGGTTTGAACTTGATGTTTCATGTAGTTTGATCCCAGAAAAGCTTACTCATGTCGGCCATGAGCATTCCCTCATTCTCTCCGGTATAACATTGGATAAGTGTAGTGCTTGTAATTATAAAATGAGAATATTTCTTTGTACTGAATGTGAATTTACTCTAGATTTTGGATGTGCTACGCTGCCACTAACAGTAAAATATAGACAACATGAGCATCTTTTTACCTTATGATATACTGCTGAAGATGATTCAAGTGAATATTATTGTGATACTTGTGAGGAAGAACGAGATTCAAAGTTTTGGTTCTATTACTGTGATGAATGTAGTTTTCCTGCTCACCCCAAATGTATATTTGGAGAGTTCTTAAATAACAAATATCAAGACTGCCGAAACATCAAGTTTGGAAGCACTTACACATCCGACAACCACCAACATCCCCTCACTCTTGCTCATAAAACTATGGAGCATGCTTCATGTGACAAGTGTGGTAAATTTTGCAATGAAGTGGCCTATGAATGTGCCACTTGTAATTCCATTATTCAGGTGGAGGGTCTGCCGAATTGTGAAACCTCCCTGATGGACTTCGCCGTGAACCAAAAAAAAGTAAGAAAATGTTTGAGTTTATTTTTTAAGGGAAAATTTATGATGATAAAATTTAGAATTGAAGCTCATGTTCCGCATTCATTAATTTTGTATTTATTTCTTTTACTTAGCAATTGCCTATATAATCTAAGATACTTTACCATTGCTCATGGTAACCTCCCTTATATAAATCATATGTTCAAATGCAGTGCGGAGTTTGCAGTTTTCTAAGTCTCACTTGGTATCAGAGCATCACAATCTCTGGAAAATTTTAGCATCTTTTATTTTTTGGTCTGAAGTTTCTGCTAGGACAACCAGATTCGGGTCCATTTAACCCCTTTTTCTTGCACCACTCCAAAAATAATTCTGGTTTGGCACTTGTTTCTCAGCCTCTCATTGGTGAGAAATACAAAACATAAGAGTCAATCCATGATAATGACGCTCACAGCCAAGAACAAGACTAGTTTCATCAACGAGTCCATTATTCCAAAACCTGTTAACAGTTTAGACCCAAATTTCCTTGCTTGGAAACGGTGTAATACTATGATTCTTTCATGGCTTCTCAATTACATATGTTTCGAAGGAAAGTTTGAATACTTGACCAACATTAAACTATTTTACATAGTGAATTAACAACTTTTTGACATTATTTAGGATTAGTCTATCGATTTGCCAAAAAATAAAATGTTGCGCAAAGTTAGGTTGAGTAGAACACCATACATGTTATTGACGGTTATAAGTCAACTAATAACATCTTTTAAGCTGTTGTTCATAATTTTTTTTTTTTCGAAGGTTGAAGCTAAATTAGTGCGCAGAAATCAGAGGGCTGAATTACATCGCTACTATCGGACGGCTCCAGTCCGGCGCCGGCGCCCAAATCGGATGGCTGCATTCGGGCTCGGAAATGAGATGGATGAATTCGAGCAGATATTTGGAGGATATAATAATAAGATAAAAGCACTTACACTCCCCTCCTTTTGGACTGATTATCGGGTGAAATATTAAACAAGGAACGTGGTCTACTACGAGGATTATATAATTTCTCATTAAGCAGAATCAGAATCAAGTTTCTAGCAGCAGCAGCAGCAGGGCTGGGATGCAGAATTGACATCATCCTCGTCGTTCTCTTCACCATCTCCCTCGCTCCTTCGATGCAATCGTCGACGATGACGACAACAACAACAACAAAAACGACAACGTTGTCGTTGTAGTTGATATCTGCCCTCACGATTACGCTTCTGATTTAAACGTCACGAATTTCGATGACGTTCTTAGAGACACCCCTGCCACCTTTGCTGTCTTCGAATTCTTCTTCCACTGGTCATTATTTCATAGCTTTACTACCATTTTGTTAGATCTATACTTTGTTAATGGATATTGGGATTTTTAAGGAAATGACTAGCTGTGGAATTGTTGTTTTAGCTGATATATATGTATTTGTGGAATTGGCAATCCAAATAATTATATAGGTTGTTTCATAATTTTCAAATGAATTTTTTTTTTTTTTTTAAATTATATTAGATTGCAACTAACACATGGTTTACTACTTTGGCTACTAGCTAAATGGATCGGCACTTTTGGTACTTTGGTAAATTTATTGGATTTAGATTTAGATTTATGGTAGAATGAATTCTGATGATTAAGTGAATTTTGAGAGAATACATTTATGTCTTGCAATTAAGAAATGGTTTACTACTTTTGTGATTAGCTAAATGTATTGGCAGCTTACTGACTGATTACATTTTTTTTTTTTTTTTGGTTTCTTATCAAAATGAACTTTTTTTTAAGTCTGTGAATGGCCCCTAATTAGTCCGTTGAAAATCAATAGCAGACCAGCCCGACCCCATGATTTTGGGAATAAGGCTTTGCTGTTGTTGTAAACACGCATGTTTGAAGAAGTTAAAACAAAGGTATGATATGCTAAAACTTTAACATGGTTTAATTGGTCTGGCAGGAGTCCTGCTTCCAGAAATTATAAGGTATGATATGCTAAAATTTGTGATCGATAATTCTTAAGGGGATGCTGTCTTATTATTTGTCGTCAAATTGATTGGAAAATAAATTTATGCAGACCATTTAAGTGGGAATCAAAAGATGAGGAGCTTATTGAGTCAACAACCAGGGTGAGGAAGGACAAAATTGAAATACCCATAGAAGTCAAACATTTGAGCCATATGCATGACTTGAAGCTTACCGATGAGCTTGAGAATTATGAAATATGTGACGGGTGTATACGGCCCATCTTCCCTCCATTTTACAAGTGTGCTCAGTGTTCTTTCTTTCTACATAAATCCTGTGTAGAATTACCCCTTGTACAACAACACCCACTTCACAGCCACAGGCTCACCCTAAAACCAAGGAGACTTTTGCTTGCTCGTTGTGATATTTGTGAACTTTTTACTAATGGCTTTACCTATGAGTGTATGCAATGCCGATTTTCCCTTGATGTTTCATGTAGTTTGATCCCAGAAAAGTTTACTCATGTCGGTCATGAGCATTCCCTCATTCTCTCCAGTACAACATTGGATGAGAAATGTAGTGCTTGTAATTATGAAACGAGAAAAATCTTTCGTTGCACTAAATGTGAATTTACTCTAGATTTTGGATGTGCTAAGTTACCACCCACTGTAAAGCACAAACAACATGAGCAATATTTTACCTTACAATATACTGCTGAAAATGATTTAGGTGAATATTATTGTGATCTTTGTGAGGAAGAACGAGATTCAAAGTTTTGGTTCTATTACTTGATGAATATAGTTATCCTGCTCATCCCAAATGTATATTTGGAGAGTTCTTAAATAGCCAGTATCGAGACTGCCGAAACATCAAGTTTGGAAGCACTTTCACATCCAAAAGTATCCACCAACATCCCCTCACTCTTGCTCGTAAGACTATGGACCATGATTCATGTGACAAGTGTGGTAAATTTTGCAATGAAGTGGCATATGAATGTGCCACTTGTAATTCCATTATTCAGGTGAAGGGTTTGCCGAATTGTGAAACCTCTCCGATGGACTTCGCCGTGCACCAAAAAAAGGTAAGAAAATGTTTTGAGTTTATTTTTTAAGGGAAAATTTATGAGGATAAAAATTAGAATTGAAGCTCATGCACCGCATTCATTAATTTTGTTTTTATTTCCTTTACTTAGCAATTGCCTATATAGTCTAAGATACTTTACCTTTGCTCATGGTAACCTCCCTTGTATAAATCATATGTTCAAATGCAAAGCGGATTTTGCACTTTTCTAGGTCCAACTTGTTATCAGAGCATCACAATCTCCGGAAAAATTTAGCATCTTTTTTTTTTTGGTCCGAAGTTTCCGGTCTTTAAGTCTTTGTATAATCAGTGGTAGGAGTAGGACAACCAGATTTGGGTCCATTTAGCCCCTTTTTCTTGCACCACTCCACTTGTTTCTCAACCTCTCATTGGAGAGAATTACAACACATAAGAGTCAATCCATGATAATGATGCTCACAGGCTCACAGCCAAGAACAAGATTAGTTTCATCAACGAGTCCATTATTCCAAAACCTGTTAACACTTTAGACACAAATTACCTTGCTTGGAAACGATGTAATGCCTTGATTCTTTCATGGCTTCTCAGTTATGTTTCCAAGGAAATTTTGAATAGTATCATCTATGCAGATTCCATTCTTGACCAACGTTAAACTATTTTTTATACTGAATTAACAACTTTTTGACATTATTTAGGATTTGTGTAGAATACCATACTTGTTATTGACGGTAATAAGTCAACTAATAACATCTTTTCGGTTTTGTTTATAATTTTTTTATAAAGGTTGAAGATGAGTTAATGCGAAGAGAAGAAATGATCTCCATTTTGTGGATTTCAAAGTTGAAGAAGTGATGTGGTCCACCGCAAAGACTATATGGCAGAACTGCCAATTTCTCATTTAGCAGAACAAGAATCATGTTTCTAGCAGTAGTAGGACGGTGAGATGCAGAATTGACATCATCCTCGTCGTTCTCTTCACCATCTCGCTCACTCCTTCCTGCGATCATCGACGACGACAACAACAATAACAAAAACGTTGTCGTTGATATCTGCCCTCACGATTACGTTGCTGATTTAAACGTCATGAATTTCGATGCCGTTCTCAGAGACACCCCTGCCACCTTTGCTATCATCGAATTCTTCACCCACTGGTGATTATTTTATAGCTTTACTACCATTTTGTTAGATCTATGCTTTGTTAACGTATATTGGGATATTTAAGGAAATGACTAGCTGAGGAATTGTTGTTTTAGCTGAAATATTTATATATTTGTGGAGATCTGGCCCATCTGGGTGACTTGTGGAATTGGCAATCCAAATAATTATATAGGTTATTTTCTCCATGTGTTGGCTTAAATTCAATAGTACTCCTTTGCAGGGCGGAGGCACGTTATGCCTTGGCCCCCCCAAAAATTTTTATAACCTCTATAATAGTAGGAAAAAATAGGTCTCACACTGTCTCATTTAAGAGCTGGCCCCCCTATGAGAAAAACTTGGCCCCTCCTCGGGTGGGCAAACTTTCAACCCGCCGCCGACCGTCGAAGAAGTCAGTTCGGACGGGTTAGAACATCAACGAGCGGCGGTCGGGTTCGGTCGGAGAAGAGATCTGGAAAATAAAGAAAATCCGGCTAGAAAATGATGAAAATCGGTCAAATCCTTTGAGTTTTCGCCGAAAATAGCCAAGATCTCGACTAGATCTGGCAAAATCTCGCCGGATCTAGCTAAGAACTCAACTAGATCTAGCGAAATCTCGCCAGATCTAGTCAAGATCTAGCCAAATCTCGCTGGATCTAGTCAAGATCTAGCCAAAAAACATCTCAAAACTCGTCGGAATTATCAAATAACGTCGAAATCTGGGTTTTTCTTGCCGGAATCTGGGTTTCTCACTGGATTATAGGTTTTCGCCGGTCGGTTGGGATTTTTTGGATTTTGGGGGGGAAAACCCACCAACCGACCCGCCGGTTATAGGTTCTAGAGGCGGAGAACCGCCACTGACCGTCATCGGCGTCGGGTTAGCCGGTACTCGGGCCGGATCGGACGATTTTTTTGGGTGGGTCGGATACCGGTTTTCTGTGGACAGCCCTAGTCCTAACCCAACCCAAGGTTTACAAAAATTTACAATCCCAACCTAATCCATCAATCCACGCACGCATGCGCGCACGCACATACACACACATACAAAACTACTACTCAAGGCATTGTGGTCACAAGTCTCAATTTTACTTTTTGAGTTACAATTTTTTTTCAAGCAATGTTAGAAACATAAAAAAGTCCACAATTTTTGCCATGACTTGCCACATGATAAGTTATGAGTAGTGGATATAAAATAGTGAGTCCACACTTTCACCACTTACTACTCACCATGTGACGAATTGTAGTTTTTTTGTCTCTAGTATTTTTCATTTTTTTTCTCTAAAAATATATCATAACAATTATGGATTAAGGACAAAATATAGATTTTCAAGAGCCTGTGGTTCCATTGGTTTTTTATTAACCAAAACAACCACTTGATTTGAGAAGGATTGTTTGTATTAATGATTTGAAATGGCATTTTTAATTTTCAGTTTTTTTCCAAGTAAAACTTTTTCAAACAGCTAAAAATAAATTATATCAAATGAACATTGAATAAAATTGAAAAAACACTTTTGAGTTATAATCTTTTCCTTAAATTTTGTCCAAAAAAGAAAAAAAAACCGCTCGTGCTAATACTGTGCATTCATTCATTTTCAGTCAAGTCCAAGGCCAAGGGAGAGAGAGGGACAAGACAACACAACTCCTCCAACCTGAAATTTCACATTCCTCAAACAAACACTGATCGTAAAACACTAGCTAATTTGCTTCTTAGATCTCAATTATTACAAAACACACACACAATCTCAAACGAAACTACCAAACTACATAGTACACAAACCCTAGTCCATAAACCAAAAAAAAAAAAAAAAGGTTTCATTCCCCACATGTCTCAGCTGCTGGTTTTGAATCTGGTTCTGTGTCTCCTGCTCTTCTTGATCCCAAAAACAATATCGTCGTCCTCGTCGTTTTTGTCGTCGCCGTCTCGGTCGCTCCTTCGTTCGATCGAAGACAACAATAAAAACGACAACGTCGTCGCTGATCTCCACCCTCACGATTACGCTGTCGACATAAACGTCACGAATTTCGATGCTGTTCTCAGAGACACCCCAGCCACCTTTGCTGTCGTAGAATTCTTCGCTCACTGGTCTGTTTTTTCAGATCTATGCAATTTTAAATAATTTGTATAATTTTGTTTGATAATTTCAAATGTTATTGTTTATTTTAAATACTAGATTGCAACTAAGACATGGTTTTTTTTAGATTTTGAATTATGGTATAGAATGAATTCTGAGGGAGTGCTTTTTTTTTTTTGGGTGAGGAATAGTGTTTGGTGATTGGTGGTGTTGAAATTTGTACTAAAAAGTAATTATTTTGAATGGAATTGCGTTATCTAGGTAGCTTATGAAATCGGCAATCCATATAAATATATTAGCTGATTAAATAATTTCAAATGGGTTTTTCTTTAATTAAGAAATGGTTTACTACTTTTCCAATTTGTCCGTTGAAGATCCATAGCCGAGCTGACCCCATGGTTTTGGGAATAAGGCTTTGTTGTTGTAATTACATGCATTTGTTAAAAAAGTTAAAATGAATTTGGATATATGCATGTCTTGTGGAGTTCAATTTTTATTTGACATGGTTTAATTGGTCTGGCAGGTGTCCTGCTTGCAGAAATTATAAGGTATGATATGCTAAAATTTGTGATCGATAATTCATAACAAGACGCTGTATTATTATTTGTTGTTGTGTTGATAGAAAATAAATTTGTGCAGCCCCATTACGAAAGAGTTGCAAGGCTTTTTAATGGACCTGATGCAGTGCATCCGGGGATCATATTGATGACTAGAGTGGACTGTGCATTGAAGGTATTTATGCTGCCACTTTTCTTGATTACTTTCTTCACAGGGGTTCATATTTTATTATTTTTTGTGTGGGAAATGGGAATTACTTTCTTGATATTTTCTTTCTGTGGAAGATATTAGTGCCTTTTTCCTATCCTGAGAATGACTACTGAATTTTTTGGAGGACACAATTTTAGAAATCCTCCATCTCTAAGTAAACCCTTGATATATTTTATTATGTATCTAAGTATCCCATATATTTTATTATGCTCGCTTTTTTTAGCGGCTCTCTTTTTGATTGGTCTAGGGCTTGGGGACTCACCTCTAGTGATTCTATCCCTATGTTCCTTAGTTCTCTTCTTTGTAGTTAGTTCTTGTTTGTTCCGTCTGTTTTATTGTTTTCTCTTTTTTGTTTTTTTTTTTTTGTTTTTTGTTTTTTTCTCTTTGTTTGTGTCCCTCTCTGTTCTCTTTCGTTGGCCTCATGTTTTCTTGAGGTTCTTTTAATATATTTTTCTTACTGATCAAAAAAAAAAAAATTTCTTCAGATTTGAAACTGATCCTGCCCATCTTCAATTTCATGTCACCTTGAAATCCTGTAAATTGCAAGTATGAATTATACAATTATACTATTGTTTGATTGCTAGAGAAACTTTAGAATATTTTCTTTTGTTGCTCTGACCAGGAAATGGGTTTAATTCTTTTTGTGCCCATTGTCAGTTTTGTATTTATCTCCTTTTAAAATCCAATTACCGACACTATTGTGGTTATTGGATTTTATTGTTCTTTCTCCACATTGGAATTGATTTCACCCATTAATCATTAACTCCAATCTGATTCCCTAATTACATGGAGTTGATGAATAATAAATAAAAAATGGATCCTGTTTTACAGGGTGCTAAACTATCTTTTATAAATGCAAGGTTAATTAAACTCAAACAAGTCCGGATTAAGTCATTTTCTCCATTTACTGGCTTAAATTCAATAGTACTCCTTTGACTTTTGCTGCCTGTGCTTCTTGGATTTTAGTGTGATCTTTTCATTTGTCCTAATGTGTCTGAAAGTCTGTCAAATCTGCTGATTGTTTGGAACAGATAAGCTTATTGATTGATGGTTATGACAAATTATTCAGACTTCTTTGCATACTCATATCAGTAAAGCCACCAAAGGAACAGAATAACCCTGTCTCAAATTACGGTTGTTTTAATCCAGTTCTATCAGAAAAGCTGTAAAGAAACCTTTAGAAGAAGTTTGGTTGATAATACTGTGCTAATAACTAAACCATCTGATAGACACAGCTCAACTGTAAACTAGAGAACATGGAGTGGAGCTCTTCTAGCAAATAGGCAACGAAGGATGATCTGCAGTGATATATTTTCAACAAGCAGAAATATATCCTGCTGTAAATTTATAATACTCTCAACTGGGTTTGTCATGATTATAAAGAAATTTTAGATTGAAATTAGGGATAAAATCCTAGGTCTATTAGAAGGCAAAACAAGTGGTATAGGGCTTTTGAGGAAGAAACTTTGTGGCTTCTGTCACGCTTAATTGATGGTGGGATTTTTTAGGGGGTGATTTTTGTGAGAAACATGAGAATGATTTTTCAGAATATGCTGGTTTTGTAGGATTCTATCTTGCCTCCTATGCTACATAAGCTCCTGTTTAATATTTTCCTAAAAGTTGTGAATTTCAGAACTGTTTTTTTCCCATTAGGAATTTCTTTTGTCTATGACTCCTGTAGTTGAATTTTGTCTTTGCTCTTAAATACCATTACTTGGATCAAAATAATAGATGAGTACAATGTTAGAGCACCCAATCTAGAAGCCTAAGCTAGCAGTTGGAGAGGCCCAACTAGGTAATAACCACATCAAGTCCCAAACACAACCAATGTGGGATAACTTAATGCCCCTGGTCCAACCAAAACCTAAATCGAGATAAATGGGCCTGATGGCCTAACCAAAGATGAAACAAAGCCTAACAAGCATGGCATGTCGAGTCCAAGAACAATCAAACTGGATTTTGATATTATGTTAGAGTATCCAACTTAAAAGTTTAAGTTAATAGGTGGAGATGTTCAACTTGTACATGAGCCCCCATATCTAAGTCTCAAATAAACCAAAGTGGGAATGTGGTGTCCTATCATGTGAATCTAGATCTCACTTGAAGAATTTCCTTCACTTAATGAGTGGTATCAGAGCTGATGGTTGGCAGAGTGAGTGTGAATAAGAGAATGTAGCTCACATGATGGACCCGACTTGGTAGTCACAGATTCACAGGTTGATTAACCATGGTGAGTCCAAAGTCATTAGCTTGAAATTTGGTTTGTATGCTCTGACATAAAGAAGACAAAAAACTGTGAATTTGGACTTTGTAAAAAATTGCAATCTGGAATAGAAAGAAGTGGGGTGGCAACAATACCTATAGTAATTTGTAATGCCTCCCTTCTTCTCAATTTTTATTTTTGTTTTATTTTGGAAAGATATTTTCCTTAGTCATTTTGTTCCTTGACAATTGGATAATATTCATTAATATCAGTTATCAAATATTAACTTTAATGTTGATATTACTTATTTTAAAAAAAGAAAAAAAAGAAACCGTCAATATTGATATAACTTATGCTGTCTAGGATTGGGCTCTTTTTGGGGAAAAAGAAGGGAGAGAGAGAGAGAGAGAGAGAGACAAAGGGGGGGGGGTGTTTAACCATACCATTAAAGAAGGTAACTGAACTTCAGACAAGTAATCCATAACCATGATTGACCATCAACAATATATTTTTCTATGTTTGATTTATTGCATCCCTCTTATTGGGTTTCTTAAATAACACTTAACTCTATTTATTTTCACTTGGTGGTTAGTCATTCTCCTTTCACTTTTTTGGCAGCACAGATAAATAGTAAACTTTGTGATAAGTTTTCTGTGGATCATTATCCTATGCTCTTTTGGGCCCCTCCTTCTAAATTTGTATCTGGTGGTTGGAAACCTAAGCAAGAGAAAAATGAAATACGTGTTATCGATGATGCACGGACAGCTGATCGATTGCTTAATTGGATCAACAAGCAAATGGGCAGGTATGAGGTATTTACATCTATTTCTTTTTTGAAGGTAATAATTCTATTGTACCATATGTTTTACTTGAAACAATTATGAAGTTAGAATTTACTATTTCAATGTTTGATTTATGACATATACATTTAACTTTTTTTATGGTGTGTTTTTTGAAAGTTCTCATACTTTGTATCTTTTTATCGGTAAGTTACACATGCACCTAGCAGGTGTTAAACCCATGACCTTACCCTTCATCCCACTGGAGGAAGTACCAGTTGAGCTATAGCTCATTGGTCTCATACTTTGTATATTTGTGGTGCATACATTCAATGCAAAGCAAATTTGTCCTTTAACTAATGCCTCCTGCAAAAAGATGAGTGCCTTATTTTGCCCCTAGTTAGAAAAGTTTCTCATGTGCTACTTGATACTAAATAAGGAAAGTTTAAAATTAATAGAAACTTCAATAAGAGATCCACAATATTATCAACCTTTTATTATTATTATTTCCTTTCTTTGTTGACATATCTGGATGCTTAACAATGGGGTTAAGTAGGTCTTGGTTTTTACTTTTTCAACTATGTAAATTGTCAAAGGAATGAGTATCATCAGTACCTGGCCAAATATTTTGTTTGATTTTTTTAACCACTGAAATGTGCCCTGTGCCCCCCCCCCCCCCCCGGCGCCTCTCTCTCTCTCTCTTCTTTTCTGTGATTGTGAGAGGAGTCAGAATTCGTTTAAGTAAAACAAAAAAGAAAAGTATGAGGTATCTAGAATTACTTAAGAAGGTCATTTTTATAACCAGATATTTTAAAAAAGGAATTGAACAAAATACTTGTAAAGATGCGTGCTTATTTACCTTCAAGAGTTGTTCTTGCTACTAATTCTAATGTGCTTTAAACTTTGCAGCTCTTTTGGCTTGGATGATGAGAAATTTGAAAATGAGCATCTTTCATCAAATGTGTCAGACCCTGGACAGGTTGTTTAGGGAGCATTAAATATAAATTTGTCCGCTTGTTTTACAAATTAATGTTGCTTCTCTATAAATTAAGATACTGACTCTTGCAACTTGTGAATTTTGTAAGATTGCACGAGCTGTGTATGATGTTGAGGAGGCAACATCAACGACCTTTGACATCATCTTAGAACACAAGGTATAACCTTTTGCTTTCTGGTCAAGCTTTATTGATTGAGCTCATTGGTAATAATGAATACTACCTCTCTATTTTATGCATTTGTTGCAGATGATCAAATCAGAAACCCGGGGTTCACTAATTAAGTTTCTACAACTTTTGGTGGCTCATCATCCTTCTAAAAGGTATAAGACTGAACTTTGAAGTAAGCCACTTATCTCTGCCCAGCATGCTACTTCATTGTTTCACTCTAGATATATATGGCAGGTGCCGTATGGGAAGTGCAGAGGTCCTTGTAAACTTTGATGAATTGTGCCCGTTAGACATGGACTCAACTAGTAAGCAGGAAAATAATGATGGAAAAGGTGCACTGGGGAATATTCAGATTTGTGGAAAAGAAGTTCCTCGTGGATATTGGGTAGACACTCAAAGGCCTTCATTTCCTTTATTAACATTTTTATTATGCTATTCTATGATTATATATAATTTATCAATATTATCTGTTGTACAGTCAGGGTTTAAGAGATGCTTTTCTACCCAGGTTTTCGTATTGGCTGATATAATCTTGATTCCATTATAGAGAAACAAATCTGTATCAACATTTTTTTTTCCCAGTTACTTTTTATAATTTCTTTTACAATTGTCAGCATCTGGTTTAGTACAGTGGCATTGGCCAAACTTTTATCAATTTTAAATGTCATAAACAATAAATAATGCACTTCTAACTATAGATTCCCCCCCCCCCACCCCCCCCCCCCCCCCCCCAAAAAAAAAAAACCCTTCCTCTTTATGTAAGTGAAAAATATCATAAGCAGTAAGCTTGCTAAGCTTCATTCATCATTGATGCAATCATGAGTTATGAGCAAATTCTAGATACAAAAGATGGATGAAAGTGCATCAAAAAAAGGAAACTCTAATGATGGTTCATTAAAGCTAGAATTTACGTTAGAGTTTAATAATTTATTGACTTTTGGTTAATTACTGCTAGGATCATTTGGCTTATTCAAGTTAAATCTAGAATTAGGTCAGGTTTATGGGTTTTACTATGAAGGACTTTAGTTTTATGTTATGGGTCAGGTCTAGTTTTACCTTGATGTTCTTATAATTAAGGTTTGTTTGGAGTTAATCAAGCTTGGTCCACTTCATGTATTATGCTTAGGGATCAATAATCAAGGTTTTAAGTTTGTGTTGAAGGAAAAATAAAAATAAAGTCTTTTTGTTTCCCTTTTATTGCTTCTGGAGGGTATCAGTTTCAAGCTCCTTGGCTTGTGAAATTCTATATCTCACTGGCATTAAAGCCTTTCTGGAAATTGTAGAATATTGTATCTGCAACGTTTTAATCCGTATATGTCAGTGTATTTGGGTACTCCAGTACTTCTGGCTGTTCAACTTTCAACCTGGCCTATAACTGTTATCATTGAATACTGTTTCTTGAACTGTTGTATTTAAACCAATGCAATTCGATTGGGTCAAACTTTGAGCTTGCTTATGAGCTTTTGGCCAGGACCTTTAACATAAGATAGTTCAAGTTAGATTCATAGAAATGCCCAATTGCATTCTGGAAAATTAATCAATATTTCATGCATAAAATATGCTCTAAGCCTAGCAGATTCTCTTTCTGATATTTTCTCATTCTCTTGTCTCAATTTGAAAAATTAAATGAGATTTGTGAGAATATCATTTCAGACAATTCAGTAGACGTAAAATGTTGGATGTCCTGTCTAGCAATGAGTTCCTTTGATTTTGTGAAAACTCTTTTCACCCACTTATATGAAATTTTATGTAGTTGCTGATTTGATGATATTGAAAGCCTTGAGGGGGTTGAAACTGTATACGAATTTGATACGATTTGACTAATAATATTGGAGGATTTTATTGTTTGCTGAGCGTCAGTGCTTAAGCCATTTATTGAGTCTCTGCTGAGGTGAGTGATGTGCCAAGTTAGTTTGGGATACTTAAATGCCTTGATAGTAAGATTGTCAGTTTTCAGATGCCTATAACTAGCTAGTAGTCTAATACCTTAGCTTTTGCAGTGAATATATCCATTCTTATGTTCTATGGTTATATGTTGGCTAGCTCAGTCCAGTTTCTTCTGATGTTATTTTTTATTACTGGAAGCAAATCCCTAACTATTTATATTGTCTTTGCATGTTCTTTTGCAGATGTTCTGCCGTGGCAGCAAGAATGATACTAGGGGTTTTAGGTAGTGGTTTGTTTTGCATACTCCAAATATTGATTAACGGTTTGGTTTTCTTAGCATGTATCTTTTTCACATTTTAATATTTAGAATTTTACATGTGGTTGCCTTCACAAAATTACAAGATCTCCCAGAGAAGTGAATAAAAATAAAAATAAAAATAAAAATCTGTACAACTGACCTTTTACAGAATTCTTCATCTAGGAGATACCTGGTTTAATGTGATAGGCATATATTTCTGAATTGCTGTTATAACTACACTTATCTCTATTTGTGTCATACATTGGAAGGAAGGATTAAAATAGACATCATGTGTGGAATGTTTCTTTTAGAAGCGCATAATGGAGATGTGGACAGTTAAATTTATTTTCTGCTCACTTATTTGAATGATTTAGAAGGAAATGCTGTGAATTCATATTTGTGAATACTATATGGTGGGGATTAGTAGTTGGCTTTACCATTGTACCATTTCTTGATGTGTCCTAAGATGAAGGTGAAGGTACTGCTTATTGCTTTCTGGAAGTTTCTTCAGGAAACAAGAAATCCTTTTTTGTCTTTCTATGTTTTATGTTTTTTTGGGTACAAATGAAACGTAAAAGTACTTTATATTTAAGACAAATTAGTGTGTTGTGTGTGTAATGTATGAACACATCGTAAAAGTTAACTTTCAATTTGCAGTATAATTTTTTCTTTCTTTAATATAGACAAAAGGAGACAATAAATTTCTTTTTGCTGCATGTGTTTCTCTTCTCTTTTTCTTGTATATAGTAAATTTTGATTTTGAGAGTAAGAAGGTGCTTATGAGATTGAGATGGTATCCTGATGGTGCTTTCCCATGATGTCATACACAGTTTTGCCTCCTGTACTACAAGTTTACAATTCCACTGATTAAATGTTAGTCATATGATTACCTGCAATCACTAATGCAAGTGCAAATTTAAACATTAGCTGCTGCTTTTATTTGGTTGTTATAGCCTCACCACTAAAGTCTCCTCCCAACTATGGGAATTATTATCAGTGTTATTCTTTTGACAAGAAGCTTTCTTCTCTTTCTGTAGTTGTGGGTTATGGGTTTTGCTGCATTCACTCTCTTTGAGAATTGAGGATGGAGAGAGCCAGTTTGCATTTCAAGCTATTTGTGAATTTTTACACAACTTCTTTATTTGTGAGGAATGTCGCCAACATTTTTATGAGATGTGTTCAAGGTATGTGCTTCTAATAAATAATGCATATTTTGAAGGACAATTTTCCTCCAAACCAAAGGAATCTCCTACAAACCATTATGTGGTGATTCATATGACCATTTATGTATATTTTCGTTACATGATTCATTATTGAATGATTAGAAATACAAATTGATAGTCCTTCCACTTGCAATGTAGTAGGTTGGAAGAACTTGCCTCCAAACCAGTTTGAAGGAAAATTTGTCCCATTTCAAATCCTTTAAAGCTTCTTTCAGCTAACTTAAGCTAAAAGTGAATAGTTTTGATTTTCAGTGTCTCTAGTCCCTTCAACAAAACCCGTGACTTTGCCCTTTGGTTGTGGAGTGCACACAATAAGGTCAATGAGAGATTAATCAAAGAAGAAGCCACTCTACAAACTGGGGATCCTAAATTTCCGAAGATGATTTGGCCTCCAAAGCAGCTTTGCTCTTCCTGCCGTCAATCTCAAAGCCAGAGTGGAATTCAGTGGGACCAGGATGAGGTGTTCAAATTTTTGACTGATTACTATGGGAAAAAGCTAGTGTCTATATACAAGGACAAGAATAATCATGAAAGTGATAAGTCTGGTGCGGCTCTTGATGATTTGGTGGTCTCAACAAATGCTTTTGTGGTGCCTTTGGGAGCTGCATTGGCAATTGCTGTTGCTAGCTGTGCATTTGGAGCACTTGCTTGCTACTGGCGTTCACAGCAGAAAAGTCGGAAGTATTTTCACCAACTACACTCTTATAAAGAAATATGATAATTAGGAGGGTAATGAGCTCTTTCAAGAGGGTTTAAAGAAGCAAATCATAAGGAAAAAAAAAAAAAATGGGGGTGAGGGGGGAAAAAAAAAGAGAGAGCGAGAGAGCTAGAGAGAAGGGGGGTTGTTAGGAGGTTTTTTCATTTGCTTATTTTGTTTTTGTTCCGCAACTTTTCAGGCCAAGGAAAAGCTGGAACTAAAGATTGTTAGGACGAAAAAAATACATACAGGCAACAGCCGGGTTAAATCAGTCTCTGAATAGGGGGGGAGTCCAGATAAAAGACTTGTACCGAATACCCTGCTTGAGGTCCTCTTCTGTATCCTCTTTCAAAACCTTTTTTTGGTTTTCAATTAAAATGGACTGTACAGATTTTTATCACAATCATAATTTTGACAGAGAATCACACTAGATTTGTGCCTTTTTTTTTTAAATAAATTTTTTGAAGTTTACTTTTTGTTAATCATACGGACCTAGACGAGGGATTAGAAGAAGAGTAATGACCTTGTATGTACTCTATTTGAAATATGGAGTCATGATTGGCAACTCCATCGGATTTGGATTTGGAGTTTTGGACTTAATGCAGACTTTGACCTGATTGTTACATCATCCACTTATTAATAACACTTCTTTCTTTGTATTTTACTTCTCTTTACCTTTTAAGTAATGGTGACTTGTATTGGCGGCTTGAAGAAATAATGATCAATTCGAAATTATGACCCCCTTTCACCATCTTCTGGAACACTGAATAATGTTAAATTTCAGTGCAACTCGGACAAAACTGGGTGAATTACACCTTTATAAGTTTGGAGTTATTTTCATTTTAATTCTTATTGTTTTATTTTTATCTTTTACAAATTGGTCACCAAACTTTCGGATCATGTTGTATGTAACCCTTTTTTACTTCAAAACCAATCAAACTCGTACGGTATCCATTTTGTCTCTTGCTAAGAGAAGTAGCAAAGAAAAAGGAGAAAGAAGAGGAAAAAAAGAAAGAGTCTAGAATGAGTGCAGAAATAAATTACAAAATGACATCATTTGGGAGTGTTTAGGTCTTAATGACAATCCAGCTAACAGAAATAGCCGGAAGCTTAGGTATGTGTTGAAAAAAATTGAAACTTTATAGACCAAAGTCGTAAAATGCAAGTTGAAAAAAAGAAGATATATTCCCATTTGATGGTATGTGATAGATTTCTAGGTAAGACATATATCTCGAAAAACAAACGAAGTTAGAAACTTGTAATATCAAATCACTGGTATGGATGGACACATGATGTTTGTGGTATTTAAATTTTCACAATTGTTGTTTCTGAGCTGTGGCCATGTTTGGCTGTTGAAGACCTTAATAGGAGAGAAATAAGAGAGGAAAGAGTGCACTAAATAACTTCTAAGAGGAGCATATCCAAATTTTTTATTATCCATGTCTGTGTCCATTAATAGGGAAACAGTGCAAAATGAGAGAAGATTTTGAAGTAAAAGATTAACTTATGCAGCTTGTCTTGCTTCATTAACTTGTTCTACTGACTAGTATCAGTCTTTGAGATATGAATGCCAACTGGGGTATTTACAATACAGACATACAACAATATTCTTCACCTTTAATACAATATTGGCTTGTATTCTTTTGCTATATCATGTGTATATACAGTTGGATACTTTTCTGACTGTACAAAGTATTCAGAGGATTTGCAGCAAGGGAAGTGCATATGTTAAAAGCTACATCCAATAGAAATTTGCTCTATAATTGTTTCAAGTGATGCCTCTTGGTCTGAGAGATGGCAAAGGAGAGTCATACTTGTCCTTTGAAAGTATCTTATCCCAATTTCCATTCATTTCACCTTGAAACAAGACTAATATAAAGATTGGAAGATGCTACTACTAACCACAAGCCAAGCCCAAATTTTCTTCAATTGCAGCAGCTACACCTGAACACGAATGATATGAGGCTGGGGCTGCAAGGTTGAATCCTCAATTTCATCATCGGATGAAGCGATTGGTGAAATGGAAGGCTCCTAATGTCAGCCACCAGAACAAGGAAATTGAAAGATAAACTTCAATGAGAATTGGCAATTAGATGGTTTAAGGTTGCAGAAAACATTTAAAATTAGAAAAGAAGTGAAAGGTGATACCATAATAGGAACTAACCTGTTGGTATCTACGGCGCTGGAGAAAAGTTACTGCTCTCACCATAATGTAGATTGGCAGGATAATTCCAGCTGTTCGTAGAAATAACAACTGCAAAGAATGGTATGCAATTGTACTTATCTACAACTGAGGTTTCATCTTTGTTTTCATGAAATGAAATGGCAAACGAAGAAGCTTACCATAGATAGCGGGAAAGAATAACCATTGCCTCCACTAATTATGAGAGGAAGAGTATGCCGTAAAATCAGAAGAACCATGAACTGCAAACAAGAAGCGCATAAGTTTGGAAGAGGCATTGGTCAGAATGATTGCAAAGGATCAATGATTCTGAAGAGGAGTTGTTACAACTAGATCTAACCTATATATAGGTTAGACGTTACCCTTTTTTTTTTTTTAAAAGTTAAGAGGTTACCATTTTAAAATGTTGAATAGAATTTTTACACACACGTGCACACAGAGAGAGAGAGAGAGAGAGAGAGTATGTACAATGAGAGCAACTGAACGGAAACACATCAAACTTCTTGTAGTAGAAGCCGAGTATTCATCATAGTCAGGCTCCAGGAAACTACGGTTAGCTGAAACCATTGCTATAACACGGGGACTATTTGAGTCCCTTCGATATATCTCCCAATTTCCCCTGGTAAAACCACCACAGAAGTACATTGGTCAAGTTGGAAAAAAAAAAAAAAAAATCACATTCCAAATTAGAGGCAATGAAATATATATCAGAAAGTTCATATAAAGATTACCTAAAGTTCATTGGAACACGCCCAAATCGAAACAGTGGGGGAGGAGCAGTATAACCAGGCTTAAATTGCTGAAATTCAAGAATTCAATCTTAGTAATTAGCTAAATTTGTAATGATTGGGGAAATGTGAAATAGAATATTATGCAGATAGTGAAGTTGTCAAAACTCAGTGCAGTGAAGGAAAGGTGAAAATAAACTATTTAGGAGCATGACTAGAAAGATCATAAATCACCTGGTGGCATATCTCACACATAGTGTCACCTTTCTCATTACACCACCTTTGTACACATCTACGGTGGGCATACTGCAACAATCAAGAAACAAATATGAACAAATGAATATGACAGGGACATTCTGCACTAAAACCAATTATGCAGTGGCAAAATCAAATTAATAAGAAAGGCATGTTTTTGAACAAATCATACTTTACATGGTAAATGAAACCATCAGTTGAGTCCTCTAGTACTCTCATTCTATTGAGGTGAAATGAGACAACACCTCAACACTTCTCAAGCAACAATTTGAAAAGAAGACAAGAATTGCCAAAAAGACTGGATTGATGGCTAAAGCTAAAGGAGCATTATAGTAGCCACCATGTGAAGTCTTCATTACCATGTTAAGGAATATGCACCATGATTTAAAGATTCAGCCACACAGTTACAAAGATTAGAAAAGTGATCTGCAATTAAAAACTCCCAAATTTAGGCCTTTCTGTTTCATGATCCACATCCAGGCAAAGCACCTCATTCTATTTCATGCTGGACTGTCTTAATCCACATCCAACACAAAGGCCCTATCTGTGACTCTATGTCAAACCCTCCCACCCCCCCCAAAAAAAAAAGATTATTTGATGCTGGTGGGGTTGATGTGTACATGATGATTATGATGACAGCGTGCTAAGTCACTAGATAATTGCATCTTTTGATATGTGAACATCAAGTTTACTTTTCCTACATGTGGAGAGGCCTATAAGTTTTTTTCCCCTCCTTTGTCTCAACAAGCATAAAAAAAACTTGCGCATGCAAATCCAATCTTGTGAATTTCCCAGAATCATTACTTGCATTGATCGAAAGAAGCCAAAAGCTTAGCTTAAGCCCATCAAGTTAGGAATTTTCGATTTTATATTGGTGAATTTTTTTTTCAGTCACGTGTGACATGTCAAAAACTAATCAATACGATCAAGAGGATATATATATATATATATATATATATATATATATATATATATATTTTGTGTGTGTGTGAGTGGGCTGGGGGGTTGACTTGTTGTGTCAAGTATATATCAAGATAATAAAGGTCCATCTTTGCCAAAAAAAACTTGTAGGGTAGCACTGAATCGATTTTTTTCTCTGGGTTAAATTATATTTTGGTCCCTCAAATTTCAAAAAGGAAACAATTTAGTCCATTCATCTATTTTCCCATTTACATTACTATCAGCATCCAATATGGGGACTAAAATCGAACCAACCTCATATCTTAAGGGACCAAAAATTCAAGCAAGAAATGAACGGAAAATAGATGGAGGGACGAATTTTTCCTTTTCTGAAATTTGAAGGACTGAATTAAAACTTTTTAAATCTAGAGTACCAAAATCAAACTTATCCAAAATTTCAGGGACGAAAAGTTTAATTTACCCCAAATCTTTTTAAGACTAATACCAAATCAATAAAACAACTCTACATACAACTTTGCTATTGACTCTCAGTTAAATTCTGGGATTGTACAAATCAACATGAAGAACATAAGGGACAGACTAGGAAACCCAAAATACAAGTGCTTAAACATTATAAAACAAATTAAAGGTTAGCATCGAAGGAGAGGGCAACTGACTAACCTTCAAGCTACCACAGCAAGAGCAGGGTGTCTCCATATTTGAATCTTCATCCTCATCCTGGCATATCCTGCATTCCACCACTTTCCCAGTAGGTGCAAAATCCACCTTCTTGGAAGAGTGATCAATTTTCTTCTCGTCAATGATTACCACTGAGGAAGTGGCTTGCAGAGACTTGTTTCTGCTCTCAATTGCAGCTTCTAACGTGGATTCAGTGATCAATCGATCCACCAGCAACACAAAGTGATCCCCCATCCTCAAATTATCAATACCCACCAAACGAATTAAAATCTTTCCAAGGAAATATATCTGTATCCAAGCCTGAAAAGAATCAAAAACTCCTTGAATAAGCTCTTTTCCTTCAATAGAGTTCCTGGAAAACAAAACCAATTCTTATTAAAACCAAAGCAAGCTATTTGAGTAAGGGAATTACCAAACAAAAAAAGAAGAGACAACATGGAGTTCCTTTTTTTTTTATTCAAAACAAAACAGGAGAAACTGGACCCCTCAAAGAGAGGACAAGGAACACAATTTAAGGCTCAAATTTTTTTTGCAAAGAATAAAAAGCAATAAGTACAAAGTTTTTGAAAAGGAGAAAGGAGTTTGAAAGTTAAGGAGGGAAGAAAGGGAAGGATTTAAAAAAGTGAGGAAACTTTATATATATGAACAATAAGAGGCTTTTATAAAACTGCATAACTAATAGAAAGCTGAACAATCAAAGAAAATAAAGGAAACCCAATATAGAAAGCTTCTCCAAAAACATTCCAAAGCATAAAAACAAGGAGGAAAAAGTACCCAGAAAGTAGAACAGAGAGGGAAAAGGAGAAAGACCCATGAAAAAAGAGTTCACCTTTTTATGAAACAAAGAACATAGAAGACAGAAAGTATAAGCCCAAGGAAAGGAATTTATCCAAAAAGATAAGTACTAAAAAGAAAGGAATAGAGAAGAGACTTACTTACAAGAAGGGGATCGTATTTTCTTAAAGCAAAGAAAGCTCTCTCTTTCTCTTTCTATTTATCTATCTCTATCTTCTTTCTAAGTTTGTGAGGGAAATCTCTGTTTTGGAATGAAGCAAGAGATTGAGTGTTTTGGCTTGTCCGAACCCAATTTATAATACCAAAAATTTTACATTCATGGATAATTATTAAAATCTCTGTGCGTGTCTCGCTTTGGCAAAAAATGTAAACGTGGGTGTGTCCTATAATACATGTCTTGAGAGAGAGAGAGAGAGAGAGAGAGATTCCAACGGCAAGTCCACGAGTGACACGATTGTCCTTGTGCTTTACCGTTATTGCCGTTAAGACTGCCAGAGAGTTACTCTTCAATTTCACATTCCTTCTCTCACTGTAATTAGTTTATATATATATATATATTGCTTTAATCCCAAACTTAGGTTCAATTTAAGTTGTGTACCATAATTACGTTCCAGAATGGATACAGGAACTGGGTACTTGAATTAGGGATGACAACATGGTAAAGTGGAATTAAATTATGAGTGTCCGTCTCCTCTTTAGGATGAGAAAAATCCATGAAAACATAACAAGTTGGATATGACATGTTAAAGATATTTTGTCATTTCTAATGAGGTGGCTTGACATAAATAAGTTGGAGCCTTAGAGACAATAAAAATTAGAAAAGCTTTTGTAAGAGTACTAAAAAAAAGAGAAAACGTGCTATTTGGGAATGATAATAAAACATATTAAAAGCATTATATATATAAATATGAGTTCGAATTTGGTAAGGATGGGATGTAAAACTCATGTTTTACACCATTCAATAAGAAATTTTCACATCAACATTTTACTTAAAATTCAATACATCTTAGCAAACCTAATAACATCTTAACAAACTCCCAATTTGATTAGATTTATATATGGGTATTAGAATTGATTTTGTATAATTGTATTTATTTTTAAATATGTGATAAGATGATGTAGCATATTAGGATTGTAGAGGTAAAATATGGGTTATACACACAGGTGTATGTATGTGTATACAAGAATTAGTAAAACCTGGTTAGCAAAAAAATGAGTAAAACCTATTCTCGACCCACTACCTTTTTGAGGTGGGAAATCGAGAAACCCCACCTAGTGTAGATTAGAGATTGATAAATTCTTGCCCTTGAATAAATACTGTATTTATATGTTATATTAAATTCTTCAATTAAATTTAATATTTAGATTTCTTAATTAAATTTAAGCATATACTTTTTATAACTTTTTTTTCCGCCATGTTACATTGTACTTGGTCGTTCTTTTTTGTTCACTGTAGTAAGACTGCGAGACATTTGGTCAAGGAGAAACATTAAATAATATATTATTATGATCTAGGATGATAAGCCTACATAACCTCTTGCATCACGAATGCAAGTGTATGATGTATGTGTATTTGTCATATACAGAGTCCTGAATGACAGTTGCTATTGATCATCAACTTGAAGTGCACTTTCAAATTTTGTAGCCATATATGCAAATTGCATGCTCTTTGTTTTTGTTTTTTTGTTTTTTAAATATATATATAGTGCATAATATGCAATAAAACTCTTTAACTCCAAGCCTACTTCAGAAAATATTATCCAGTGCAAGTGATACTTCTTGATTGCTACCTTCAACAATGGGATTGTACGAGAGGTAATTTTTCAAATAATAATAATAATAATCTATTATTCATGCACTTGTGACCTAAATTCAAGTGGTAATGGGCCAGAGTGGAATGCATTTTTCTGGACAGTGATTTGGGCTTTGCATGGGTCCCTTTTCTGGTATTTTATTTTTTATTAGATATATTATCTAACCTGTAATGTATGATAATTGATGGCTGCTTTACTTATTGAAAATGAATTGGATGTCCATTTTTTATAATGTAAAATTCAAATTTAAAACATTTTCCTATAAGAAAAAAACTTTTATCTCTATTGGGCATGAATTATTATTTAATTACATGAAGGTAGTTAGCAACTTGCTAAAAGTCTTCAAGAATTTACTTCAGTGACTTTGACACTAAACCTTATATTCATTAGAATTGAAGTTTATGGAGTAGTAGGGGACTCCCTAATATATGTAGCTTTAAAAAATTTCACAAATAAGGGACCAGAGAAGATTTTACTTTTGTTGAGGGTAAGTAGCTAATTAAAGAGAAACAGAAAGCAATCCTTATTAATCATGTGACATCAATCACAATCATATTATATTGTCAAAAGTATGCTTTCTTTTTTTCTTTTTCTTTTTTGAGAATCTTGAAAACTCTGATTCAATCATGTCTTTCATGTGACTAAGGTTAATTTTTCATTGAAAATCTTTGTTGCTCTTTCTCTCTCTTAACCAGATTTATTTTCGGTCATAAAGTACATACATAAGAGAGTGAAAGAGTAAAAGAATTTTCATGTTTGTCTTGAATTTCAAGTTTCGAACTCCAAATTGGACCTTTGACTGCTGACTTCTCCAAAGAAGTTCATCTGTTTACCAAGTGTTTGGTTGACCCAATTGGATATGGTCTTATAAATCTATATGAGAGCAACACAAGTTGACTTGTTCGTTTGAAAAAAAACAAAAAAATTATTAATTACAATGGACTTTTTATACCCAAAGGTTTGGTTGGTAACCCTCCCAATTACAATCAGCTCATATGTCATTGAAGAAGTCAAGTTCAATATCCCCACCTTTTCTGAAATGGTTCTGATTCTTTTCATTCTACAAATACATCAGGAGGGGAAGCTCCAAATAGCATCCTCACACCAATAAAAGACACGTATAGTACTATATATTAAGATAACACATACCATTTCATTGGTCATCTAGTTGTTAGGCGTCACCCATATTTTTTCATGTTTGAGTAGCCAGGTGCATATATAATGGCCACATATGAGTCCTATATGGTTGCATCATAGAATCGTCTTTTAAGTTTATTCTAACAAATATTTAACAAGATAAGGTGGTTGAACAACCATTTTTAAAGTTTGCATGGGAGCATCAAAAATGGTATTGACAAAGAATAAAAATTGTAGGATAAAATATTATTTTGATATCTATATTTTACTAAAAGTTTATTTTCATATCTAAACTTTAAAATGTTTGCTTTTCACCTTTAAACTATTGAAAAGTTTGCTTTTCATCCGCAAACTATTGAAAATGTTTTATTTATGTCTTTAAACTTTAAAAAAGATTAGTATTTTTTATCCTTAAACTATTGAAAAAAAATATTTTTTTTTCATCCATATTTTGTTTCTAAACTATTGAAACAATTATTTACAAAGTTTAAGGATGAAAAAATAAACTTTTGATAAAATTTAGGAACCAAAGTTTAAAGACAGAAAACAAACTTTTGATAAAATTTAGGAACCAAAATAATATTTTACCTAAAATTGTATGTCCCATTATAAGTGTTTTGTTTTATACTTCTTCAATCCAAGTATGTTATACGTCTTTTTATTCTACTTACAAAATAATCAAAATTTTGAAAGAAATTTTTTTTTTGACATGTGATATATACAATAATAGATAGGGTCTTAATTAAAGTGACATACTCATAATAAAATAGAAGATTTTTCTTCATTGGCTGCATGATTATACCCTGAAGCTTAAATAATTAGTATTGCTTGCCTAATTTAGAACTAGGTTAATTTTAAAGTAGGGAGTATGTAAAAGATGCACATTATAGAAACATAATAACTATTTGGTGCAATATCCGTATGAAGCAGGTGAGTTGTTGATCCATCATTAAGCTGAAAGTGGAGTATTAGTTAGGCCTAACATTGTTTGTAAAATTAAAAAAATGATATCCAAAAATATTTTCTTGTGAGTGATGGGTATAAGGAGATAAACATAAGTCAACATACAAGAAAATTGATTTAAGCAAAAGGAAAGTACGGGACTCATAATAATTATACTATCTAATTTGTAGCTTACCAACTGAGTTTTACTCTCTGCAAAAAATTTGCAGTTGTTGAGGAATGAGGATCTCATAATAATTTTTTGTTGTTCCACCAAAAGCAACAAATTTTAACAACAAAAACCTTAATGATCAAGATCAACAATGATCGCCAAAAGCACTCACCCAACAAGAAGTTTAATCGTGTAACAAATTTAGCCCAAGTCTTTTGGAGTTTGGTCATTGTAGATAACCATTCTAAATACTGCGTTAACAACCATGTACAAAACAAACAAAATTAACATTTAGTCTATCGCAAAATTAATAAAATTTAGTGACTTACTATCATTCAAGTTAAATATTTTAACGCCAAAAGCATTTTAGCTTAACTAATTAGTATCTCTTGATATTTTTAAGAGAGAAATATAGAATTTAAATTATTGCTCCTTCTTAATTGTACCTATTGAATTCTATTTTAACTATTACAACAAAAATAAATAAATAAATAAAAGATACAAAGTCCTAAATATTCCAAAAAAAAAAATTGCTAATTGATTTTTATAAATTTATAGCAAAGTTGTGTTTTAAACCGTTAGATCAACATGTCAAATTTGTAACACGTCAAGTTTCAAGTTTGACCAATTTTCCATGGGTCAAACATTCCTCTACTCATATTTCTTATAAATAATGTTAGGAAATTTTTTGTGATAAATAAGTTTTAGAATATAATACAATTTTTTTCACAACTTACATTATGAGTGGTGGAAAAAATCTAATTAGTCCATGTAAAAATGATTATTCACTATTCACAATCGACTACTTAATTAACAAATTATAGATAAATTGTGTCTCAAAACTTTTTATTTTGCCTTTTCTTTTTGATTTGGGCATTTTAATGGATTTATGACTAATTTTTCTAGGTCCAGCAAAGCCTAATCCTAGGATGCGTGTAATCAACTAATATATTAGCTAATATATTTTGCTAGGTCTAGCGAAACCTAATCCTAGGATGTGTGTATTCCTTTGAATCTTTGATTTCTTTTCCTTATATAACTGCTTGATATTCTTATTTCTTTGTAGAAAGGTTAAAATAAAAATAATATGAGGTGCGGTAAATTAAACAACTATATTTAGTTTTGCATGGGAGCTAAGACTATGTTGACTAGTACTAAATCTAGTACTGCATGAATACAAATTGTCTAATCTCAATTATTTTTTTAATTTGCTAGATAGGTTGTTGATGGCATGATTAACCTTACATAATCCATGAAGATTTATTTATTTATCATCTTCTAGTTGAGTAGTTGAGCTGATTATCTATTATTAGCTATAATTGAAGTCTTTGTTGAGCATTACATTGGTGATCATTAAGATTAAGAATTGAGTTCTTTCTATTTATTGGTCAATAGATTGCGGAGGTTAGTTAGGGGAGCAACCGAGCAATTATAGTAGGATCTATAATCTAAAAAATTTATAAAAAACAAAGATTTTGAAGGATACACTCTATATTTTACTTAATTCATAAACTACTCCCCAAGGAAAAAGACAAAGTGGGGTTTTTTTTACATTAAACTGAACATGAATCTTACCTATTTTATCTCTAGGTAAGTTAGAGTTTTGTAACACAACTGATTAACACTTTCTAGTGTTCCCAACTCAGATATCCAGGATTCAATAAATTCCCCTCACCCCAACTATCGATGTAAAAAAAAACATTTTGAAAAAACCACAAAAAATAAGGCTTTACTTCGAATAAAAGAAAGAATCCATCCACTCGTGTGCGCGCACACATACACACACAAAAAAAAAAAAAAAAAAAAAAGGAAAAACAAATGCCAATGCCATTCAAAATATTTTCATTCCATAATATGATAAGAGCAGCACAAATGACCACAAAAATCAATACATTGGGAAGAGAACTTTTATTCAATTTTCCCTTTGATTGCTATCATAATAAGACCAAATTACTCATAATCAAAAACTACAAGAACAGAGAAGCAACACCTATTTTTAATACCACGAGTTCATTAGCCTTCCACAAATTGTTGCTTCTCCATAATTAACTCAGACAAAACATTGAGGCCACCTCACTGAAGATCGCAGCAACCATTGCCATAATGTTTCCAATACTGCAAAAGAAACAAAACGAACACATTGTGAACAACTGATGAGTAGTTTGTGATATGTCTAGGCGTCTAGCTGCTTTATAGGCAATTACATAGGCACGCATGCATGGCTGGACTTATGAGACTTTTGAGTTTCACAATTTTTGGGGAACTGAGAAATTATTAATATGGCTTAATGCATGCATTTATGCACAAATTCCCAGTGGACCTTCATCATTGGGGTGTTAAATTAATTAATGGACGTTGCATTGGGACAAAGGACTTGTTCTCAAAAAAATAAATCTCAAGTAAAAATGTAAAAGCCCATTGAGCTTCTGACCCTTTTTGCTGTATCTTCAATTATGGACAAAACTTAGGATTTTTTTTCTGTCAAATGGACAAGATTTAGTTATAGTTTCTTAGATGTAATTCCTTCCATTATAATCATACTGAACAATAGCGCCCTCAACCATTGCCACAATCTTTACTACACCTATACATAGTTTTGACTAATACTATAATTTCACAGGAGGAAATATGATTTATTTTTTAAAAATAAATAAGAGAAAATTGTGTAAATTATCGTTTGTACATGCACGTTGGTAAAAATAGTCTCAAATATATATTTTTTTAATTTAATAGTTAGGGTGTTGATCTGATAACTTGACATGATCTGTCAAGTGTACAGTTTATTCATCATCTTCTAGTATTTAAATTAACTCTTTCAAATAAAATTAACCTCAAAGACGAAATTAGCACTGTTCACATCATTCTATAATATAAACTTCCATAAATAAATAAAAAAAAAGGAGAAATTACATTATTAGTCTTTGAAATTTATCATGTGTATGTAATTGGTTCCTTAAGTTTGAAACAAGTATAATTAATCTTGCAAATTTTAAACTGAGTTGTATTAGCCATTTCACTAACTGCTGTTAGTGGTGTTATATTGTGACTAAAGGAACAATAACTTGTCATTTTTTAAAATGATGTGGTATGTTTTTAATTAAATTTTTAAAAAAAAAAAATAGTTTCCATGTTAGAAACAATATTCACAACCCGGTACCAACCAAATAAAAAAAAAAAAAGTATTTTCTACCCTAGCCACTACCCTTGCTCGTGATTGGACTATTTTGTTTGAGCTAGACAGTAGTAGCCATTTCTGAATAACTGTATTAAGATGACAACATCTCACATCAACAAAAATGTTAGACAAATGTTGATGTGGATATTGCATGAGCTTCTTGTGGCATCAAATTTTCTTTGGTACCTCAACTATTCAGTATTAACCACAAGCAAAATAACCCGGGTGACCTTTGAGCATACATGGACTAGTAAGCCCAACTGTAAACAGAGCCAAAACCTTGAAGTAGTGCCATATCATATAAGACATTAGATTGTGATACTGGTCCTAAATTGGATGGATGCACATCCCTGATAGTGAATCTTATTGGACAGTAAGCTATGAATCTTATGTTTTTCATCCATGCAAAAGCTAACTTACTATATATATAAAAGGCAAAATTACGCTGTCTCCAACTATGAAGTTGCTAGTTTTATTTGTAATATTAGAAAATTTGTAATTACTTTAATTTGTTCTTGAAAAGTTAAAAAAGATATGTTGAATGTTAAAAGGGTTTTTAGCTTTCCAACTAATATACTGCTATTTTTCCCTTAAAAAAAAAAAAAAAACTAATATAGTGCTATTAATTTGAGTTCTAAAGTCATGCCAATGGGCCAATATAGTGGATATATATATACCCGTCTTAATGATTATAGAGTGGGCTTTACCATAATTAGCTCTTACTAGATAAGAATTCAATAATGAGTCCTGTTTGTAGGTGCAGACAATTTTAGAGAAAATTTAATATTATTTTTTTGAAAAATATAAAAAGTTACCAAAAAATCAAGTTTTTTTTTTTTTTAATAGTTTTTAAAAATATTTCCTAAATTAATACCTTTACACTATCAGTTAACTTTTCTCTTCAATAATTGAGAGGTTTATACATATCCATGAGGTATTGGATCCACATGGGAGATTCAAAAATGTTCTTAGGAGGATTGAATCATAGTAGTTTCATGACTTTCATTTCAATCCCTATCTAAAGACTAGTAGTTTTAAGCTATGGGAAGCAATGTCACGCGTGTTGTCGCCTTAAGGCTTGGAAATTATGGTCTAGCTCACACAAAAATCCAAACTAGTAGGCCATGAACATAGGCGGCTGTACAACACATGGTTATCATTTTAAAGTTGATAACCTCTTTCCCCCATTTCTTGCAAAGGAAAACAATAACAATAATAAAGAGAGAGCTATCATTAGTATGGAATTGCAATATTATATAAGAGAAGAAAAAAGAGAAAGCCAAACAAATACCAATGGACAATAGTACCACTCAAAACTAATAGTTCATTACTTTTTAATATGACAATTGTAGCACAAATGACAACAAAAAGTAAAAACCACTTCATCGATGAGAGACCTTTTATTCCTTTTTTTTTTCATTAGTATTGCTATCATTATAAGCCATTATTACTCATAATAAACAACAAGAACATAGAAGCAATACTTAATTCGAATTATACAACTTCATTATTAATTAGCATTCCAATATGCTGCCACTTGACAAATAAACCCCGCAACCATTGCGAGAACGGTGACAAATTTGAAAAAGAACCAGAACATTGTGAAGAACTGATTGTTTTGTAAGCTTGTGATGTCTTTTTTGGAATAGTTTGTGATGTCTATTTCTTCGGATGAATACTAGCTTGTAATTTCTGGCTGCTTTATATAGGCACGCATGGCTTGACTTTTGAGCTTCACAAATTTTTGGGAAACTCAGAATATGGCTTATGCATGCATTTATGCACAAATTCCCAATGGACCTTAATCATTGGGTGTGAAATTAATTAATTGTGGATGTTGCATTGGACAAAGGAGGTGAATTTTTTTTTAAGTGAAAGCCCATTGAGCTTCTCCAATTTGCCTGTATAGTAACTGGGGGAGGATTAAATAAGAATTTTGTATTAGACTAAGAGCAAAACTCGTTTAGTATTAAGTATTATTAAGCCTTGCCATTTCACATTACTTTATTTCATATTCCATTGCTATTAACCACATTATTCTAGTTTAGAATCAAATGTTTACTGTTACTTTTAAGCTCGGTCACATAATCAGTTGACTTAAAAATTCATCTCAGACTTTGACTTCAACAATACCCAATTATAAAATTAAAAATGTCCTGATTTTTTATAATATTTATTAATTAAAAAAGTTTTGATACCGTTTTCACTATAAATATAAAAAACTGACATAACAATCATTTATTTATTTCTTTTGTCATAACAAATTTCTAAAAACATTTTATAAGCATCTATTAAATTTTCTCAAACTAAAATCTTTCATTCTTTATCATATCAAATTGTATTTCTTTTATACAAAAATCGAAACTTTATTTTTCACTCTCCAAGACCCATTAGGGGGACATATTAGTCATTTTAATTTTTAACACCAACCGCTCAACAAACCCCAAAATAACTACCTTCCTATTCCCGCCCACACCAACCTATCTCTCACTGACACGTGTCAATTCCTTCCCGCCAAAACAACCAATTCTTTTCACTCTAAATTTACATCTCATGCCACTGCCAGTCACAAACAGAGCACTCTGTTTTTCTTCAATGGCTTCTTCACTCCTCTTCACTCTCTCTTTCCTCATATCTCTCTTTGTCTACTCTCTCTCCTCCCCTCTCTCTTCCGAGACGATTTTTGATGCCTCCGAGATCCTCGCCGACACAGGCTATCTCTCCATGTCTCTGACTCTCGAGCTCATCTCCGATACCCTGTTTCCAAACTCTCATTCTCTCACCATCTTCGCCCCATCGGACCCTGCCTTCATGGCCACCGGCCAACCCTCTCTCCCTCTTCTCCAATTCCACTTCTCTCCTATCCCAATGTCCCTCGAAACCCTCAAATCTCTCCCATACGGCACAGAAATCCCAACCATGTCTCAGGGCCACTCGCTCACAGTCACGTCATCTCCGTCCGACGATCACGTGTCTTTGAACAATGTCAACATTACCCCATTGCCAATTTTCGATGATGGGTTCTTGATTATATATGGAATCCGCGAGTTTTTCGACCCGGATTTCGAGGTTCGAGCCCCAGAATCCAGTTTTGGATGTGGGTTTTTGAGGACCAATTCGTTCGGCAATGCTAGCGAGGCTTTGAGGTCTGGTGGGTATTCGTTAATGGCGGGGTTTCTTGATTTACAAGTGCTTGAGACCAAGAAGAGTACTATGATGACTGTGTTTGCTCCTACTGATCAAGTCTTGGGGAATAGACTCGGCAATTTCAGCGAGTACTCGTCAATCTTTCTCCGGCATGTGGTTCCGTGCCGGCTTTTGTGGACTGATTTGGTGAAATTCAACGATGGGGCTGCATTGCCGACTCAATTGGGCGGGTTTTCGATAAATATCACGAGGTCTGGTGGCATATTGATGCTCAATGGCGAGCCGGTTTACTATCCCAACATGTATATCAGTGACTGGCTTGTGGTTCATGGCCTTCGCCAGGTTCTTTCGGTGCCATGGGAAGGAACACAAGAAGGAATTGCAGGAGCTACAGATGAAATCGGAGGCAGTATTGAAGACTATACACCGGATTACGAGTTCTAAGGCCCTGATGTTCTTGATAGCTTCTGCTTTCTGGTGAATATCTCTGTTGCCATGACTTTCTTGAATATATCTGTATGGTTAAAAAAACAAATTGAACCCTTTGAAATTGCTGATATTCTGTATCTTTTTGTATGAAGTATTTCTGTTACTTTCTATGATTGTTTTGAATTGCCTGTTTGTCTTAGTTCAATGACAAGTGACAACATTGAGCCAATAAAGAAGGAAAGTTAGGAACTTTTTATAAAGATTTGGTATCGTTACTTTTATTATGTGGGAGAAATAAGAGGCTTGGAGCTATACTAAAAGGCTTTAAAGTCTTCTGCTAATCTAGTTCTTGACCTTGTTCTGAATTGCCTGATTTCTTAGTTGAATGACACAATTTTTATGGCAAAATTGATCAAATAGAGAGGGGAAGATTGGAACTGTTATGTAAAGATTTGGTACTGTTAGTTTTAGTGGTTAGAAATGTGGGAGGAATAGGGGGCTTGGAACTATACTAAGAGAGTTTCAAAGTATGCTGCTAATCATGATCTTTACCTTGCATAAGCATCTATTACATAAAGACAAGCTTGAATTGTTGAATAGTAGGGAATTAATCTTAGTGAGGGTTTCAAACCAGAATTAGATTTCAGGTTGATCTACAATGCACGAGGGCTACTGCATTTTTTTTTTTTTTTTTGGTCCTACTACTCTTATTGACGACTTTATGTAAACATTCAAGATATTAATGGCAGTATGTTAGTGTTGGAAATCTTTGATAATGTGATGGCAACCATAACCTTTTACGACTTCATAGTTTGCAAACCAAAGACCACCTTATTTTCTTTTTTGAGCTTGTGCATAGCTTTCTCTGGGTGGTAAAAAAATCTTAAATTCTTCAGCCTAGCAAATTATAGGAGCTCATGAGCAGTATGAGGAGTCCAACTGCTGTGTTGTAAGTTCAAGCATAACTGAAAATTGACCATATAAAAAGTGTACATGGAAATTAATACTTTAGCTCACACTTAAATGTCAAGCTCCCTCTTATCTATCACTTTTTACTTAATTAACATTCATTTTCCACAAAGCGGAATTGCCTTATTTCTGGTGTTTGAAGTCTTTGAATGCTTTAAATATTCTTTGCAAGCATTCTTGATTTGAACAAGGATATGCTAGAAACTTGGTTTCTTCTAATGCTTAGGTAATAAGATGAAGAGAGATCAGTTCCCATGTTTCTTTCTAACCCCACTAAAGTTGTAATTCTTTAGTCCAAATAATATATAAGAAGCTGTTGATATATTATCAGTCTGCTCCTGGTGCTATTGGAATAGAAATTTGAATAGTATCATTCACAGTGGAAGGTTAGGAGCATAAATGTACCTATGTTGTAGGTGCATTGCAGGTATATAATAGTCTATTTTAGGAGATTGAAGTGGTTTTGTTCATCGTCTTATATATATATATATATAATAAATAAAAGAAAAAAAAAAAAAAACGAAAAAGAAAAAGAGACTACTGTTATCTAGGCTGTATAATGATAAATACTTTAACAATCACCTTGTGCTTGTTAGCTAGAAGATGAGAATTCTGAGGTACAGATTTCATGGAAGAGGACTTGTGAAGAATCGGTTTAAGTATAATTTCAACTCTACAAAAATTGAATAGATTGCCGTGTTGATTATTAAGACTGGAAAAAAAGCTAACTCCGTTTTAGGGTTAGACTTGTAAAGCCAAAGGCTTATTAAAAGATGGGTTATTCCCTTTTCTTCCATAGTAATGGAAATGCTGAAGCATTGTGTCTGAGTTTTGCACTTCTAAGTCTAAAGTTGTCTCTGTGATTGCCCCCATTTAAAAGAAGGCATGATCTGAGCATAACAACTTATCTGGGATTTCATGGTGCCAAAACTAATGCATGATTAGTACTTTCATAATTTACATTTTCATTTTTATGGCAATTTGTAAAGTGTAATTAAATCAATCTCTGATTAATTGACGAAAGAAGGGGGCTTTAAAATGGATTCTGTCTCGTCAATCGATTGAAAAAATGTTGCACTGTCAAGCAAACAAAATGATGGTCATAACCACCGACTCTAACATCACTGCTACCATTATAAGCACCACCCCTGGAGTGTCAGTTGATGAGGATGCAAGTGAACCATTTTAAAGCTTATTGGCAATTTTGTCAATAACAGACTTATCCCCGTGAGAGTAGACTGAGGTGGTGACTAATATACAATAAAAGAGGGAAGTGAAGATTATTAAAAGCAAACTCAACAACTTTCACCAGGGCCAAATCTTATCTCTCTGCTGCATTTCAGCAGCAGGTCAAGTAGGTTGTACACCATCTTCATCTACCATTTCCCACCCCTAAAAGTACTCAAATATAGCTTTGATTGATCCTAATAGAACACAACTACTTAACCCAGATCATGTTGGCGCATGTGGCAAAGCAAAGGCCATGACAGGTATTACTGATTTCAAATTCCTAACAATTTCATGTCAGAATCGACCAGTGGTTGACTGGGAAAATAGGACTTTGAAGGATCATGCTGCGAGGCTAAACAAAATAGGCTTTAAAAAATATCAACAAAAGTGGGGAACAGATTTATGACTGTCGTTCTAAACCATTTACATGTGTTGCCCGTGTTGGTTTGGATTAAGCTTATCTGGATAGAAGTACAATTATACCTAAACAAAATAGACTTCAAAATTTTTTACATAGGCAGGGCCTCAAGGGTTTAGTATATAGCCATTAGCCACCATAGTTGAAAAAGTTTCATACTCTATAATGCATATAAAGGGAGAGTTTTTTATATAGCCACCATTTTAGAAAAAAGTTCCATACTCTGTAATGTATACTAGTGGATGTGAGGCGACAGAAAAACGTAACAAGTTTTGGTACGCATGGGAACAACCTACTTCCTATCACAATTACACAGGAGCCGGTCAGAAATATCAACCAATATCAACCAATTGATTTGCTTTAACTATATATATAACATAAGAGAATACACTGTAATTTTAGCCCTCAACTCAAAATGGAGCTTCGCCCCACTTTGGTTTCTTCCCCTAATAGGGGTATAAGAAAGCTCAAGATATGGACCTAACTACAATACTGATTTTCTACTATACAGTCTACACTTCACCTGATGGGGGATTCGAAATTGGTACATCATTCTTGATGCTATTATTGCCAAAACAGTTCTTGTAACTCATGCTGCCTTTTATTGGCAAGGATAGTTTCACAAACACTTCCTCCCTTTGGGGGCGGTTTGCATAGAGTATCCAAAGAACAAGACAGAGCAAGACTCCAACTGAAATCATTCCCAATCCTGCATTCACTATCTTGATATAGTTGCTCAATGGTGGACAGTAACTTGTGGTGATATTTTTGAATGTGTCCCGGACAAAATTGCAATCCTGGAGACTAAGTAAAGGCGGAGTGTAGTGCTCAAGTGCATAGCTCTCATTTACTGCAGCCACCAGCTGTGCATAGATGACCGGTGTCACCCTCCCAACGGTGGTGCACAGGCCAGATGCTGAAACTTTACATGTGTAGTTCTGCCAAACCTGCAAAATTTTAGATAACCAAATAAGATGTCATAATCAAATCTCAGTTGCACATAATCAAGTACGACCCATTAATCAAAAACAGTAAAAGATACTGGTGCAAACTTCATAGCGTTTACTTTCTCATCTACATTCCACCTTGCACAAACTAATGCTATATTGAGAGTTTATATATGGGAAGCCATTATGCTGCAGTATTAAGTAATTTAGACAGCTTTAATTTTCTGCTCCTTTAGCCATAGAACATAGGCAAGGCTTTTTAATTGTAGGAATGAAGTCTTTTTGTAACATAGCAGCTTATGAAAGTTATCACCTTCACGTGGGGACTGAATGTGTTTATCTCTTCCTTCCACTAATCACACCTTTTGGGTACATGTGCGACATGAATACTCCATTTCAAGCAGAAAGCACGTCACATATATCCACAGCTGTATGGGGTACGTCAAACTCACTTTTATTAAATCCTTTACTATCATATTCTCTTCCATTGCCTAAAACTAATTACCATATTCTCTTTCATGAAATCTTTGATAAATGTTTAAGCTCACACTAATGGGCACTTATAGATAAGCTTTTAAGACAACCTTAAAACAGCTATTAGATGGTTAAGGATTGTATATTAGATTTATTATCTATGATAAATTTTTCCTCAACATAAAACTTCAAAATATTATATGAGGTGAAATTCAAATCAAAATTATGTATGAACCACCTGATGTTTCCAGCTGTGGCTCGAATGTATCAATTTTCTTCAATTATATTGTATAACTTGGCACATCAAAGGATCTTAAGTCAATTCTGTTAGAGTTTTACTGTTTTAATTCAATAATTTGGTAGTTTCCAGAAACTTATTTAAGCAAGCAGATTTCCATAACAAAAAAGGTACCAAATAATTAAAATAAAACATACCTCCGAAGCATTTGCCACAGACACCTCTCGAGACTCACACTGGCGATCTTGCAGCTGTGAGTCATATGGATAACAGAGTGGCGGCATCATAGGACCCGACTGATTATAATAGTATGGACTTTCCTTGGAGGGATAAGTATCAGCATAGGTATAGATAAATTCATTGACGACATTTACAATTTGAGTGACAATTTTTTTGCTCTGCACAAGTGTCTGGTTTGTTGTCCTATGGTCAACACATGGAAGGACATTGCTAAGAGCTGTTTCTGCATGGGGATATTCTACCCATTCCTCCATGGCCATGCAGGTATCAGAAACTGTACTGAAATTTCAAGAAACAGACTTCTATCAGTAACGGCTTTAAAGGATGTTTTGCTTTTTGTTCTAATTATTTTTTTGATAGGTAGCTTTTAGTTCTTAATTATAACAAAAGGCAGCAGTGGATGAAGCAGAACTTTCAAAGGTAAAAATGCTATATCATAATCAGGCTCTTATTTATTTTGTGAACATCACATGTGAAGGAAAATTGGTGATAAAATATTAAGTTTTCAATTCACATAGATAAGCAAATACATATATAAAATTTAACAGAGATGTATCTGATCAAAATCAGATTTCTTACTTGTTGAGGATTACGAAAACTCCACACAGGACAAATGTAATTGCAACAAGCAACCATCCACTTATTATGAATCTGCAACATTATGTTGGTGGTGTCAAATACAAATATGAAAAGCATCCAGCATGTTGAAAGTACAAATAATATTGGATGTGGCACATGTCCACCAAATGCGAAGACAACTTACATGTGGATTGCATGTTTGTGCCCAAGGACAGACAGGACTGCAATAACAAAAATCAGAAAATCACAAAGAGGAAAAAGTCTAGTATATGAGAAAAATAATAAAAGATATCATCAATTAGGATCATTTCAGCAATACGTACTAAGACCAATCAGAGCCAGAAGAAGCATTACTGCTGCCACAGTTATCAAAGCAGAGCGCCTGCAACAATGAAGTGAATATGAACCAATGAACATCATGAGTGTTAAAAAGAATTCTAGATATAGATAGTACTAAAAAGGCTAGCATATACATACACAGCATTGATGACTTTCTTTATTTTGACTGAATTTTGGCTTGTCTTCTCTGTCAGCGTATTTGCTGCGGTATTAATATCCATGTTCAACTTGTCAATATCATCCATGACATCAGAAGGAAGGAACACCTGGGCCACACTAATAGTTTTTGCTAGGGAGAGATATTGAGTGACATTTCTTAGGATCCCCACGGTGTAATCTGACTGGTTAACAACGTAATTCAGAGTATGCAGCACTTCACCATGAAATTTGTCCTGCCCAACCGAGAGTAGGATACATCCAATCCTGTGTGACAAAAGGGTCAGGAAACATTAGCAAGAGTTACAAAAGAAACATCAATTTGGGGATTACAGAAGACATGATTTGTCATGTTAAAACTAGGACATGCATGCAAGAAATGGGTTGAAACGTTGAGCCCAAGAGCGAAATAAAAGAACAAAGCTTTTTTTTTTTTTTTTTTTTTGTTTAACTCAACGCGTGATGAAAACATCTAGTTATAACAAAGCAAAGGCATGGCATTTAGCACAAGGTGCAGAAACGTATTTATTTGGAAATGACAACCTCTAACATGGAGGTAGCTCATAAAATGGTTCAAGGTGAAACACAGAATGATAAAATGCCTTTCTCAGATGACAAAATATTTGTTAACTTTAATCACCTCTACATAAACATAAGATAAATGTAATTCTATTCAACTTCAAACATAGAATCAAGTTGAAGAAGTTTTCAAATGATTGGAATAAAAGGACCGCACATGTAGATTTATACTGATAAGGTAAAGAAAGAACTCTAACTGCTAAAGTATTAGAGTTAAAACAAACAAAACCTCCAATTACAAAGATAATAACTATTAAAAAAAATTTGAGATTCAGAATATTACGCTGCAGCACATGTGAAGAGTATAAGCAGTATAAGACAAATCCTTTGTGAATGGTGTGAATCTTTCCCTTTTATGTTTATCGTCCATCCACAGCAATGATGAGCCGCAAGAGCCAAGCCGAAAGAGATAAACCATAGGACAGCAAGAATGAAACCAGGAGCACCTGTAAATCCAACAGACTGCAGATATAATGGTTAAAATACTGATGAATATATGTTATTAGAGTATCAACAACAACAAAAATAATTAATTATTTAGCATCTCAGTCCAGCATGCAATCATGTAGAAAATACCAACAGAAAGTACAAGGGAACAAAAGATAGAATGCACTGGATGAATTAATCACCAGTTGAGCACTGAAATAGAAAAACAAACGCCAGAAGCTAAAATACATTTCACGCAAGACATCAAGCTCTGTTAAGCAGGAACAGGAATTTGACATGGTACAAAAAAGATCGTCATTTCCTGAGCCCACAGCTACTTATCTCACTATATATATATATATCATACAAACAACAAGATATCTAGAGTATGTAGGATGCACACCCTGATATTAAGCAGTTCACCGTGGCAGCAGTTCAGAATGTATTTGATGAATTATATAGATCATACTCATTTTTCTTTTTTTATTATAATTTTTTTATTATTATTTTGATTGGTAGGTTACATTCACACACACACACACACGTGTCTGGTGGGTGTTGATCCAAGCTATTTTCTTATAAACCACAATCTTAGTTAAGCTTCCACAGGACCACAACTTTGATTCATTCTGAAACTTTTCATTCAAAGGATGAGCTAATTGATGTAAAAAAATAATACTAGAAAATTGGGCATAGTGCAAACATATTAATCCCTCACTAATTTCTCTGAAGATGTTTTTATTTTTCATCAAAAGCTCTCTCTTTTTCTCACAAATAAAAAAACACAGAACATATTTTCTCCAAGTTTATCAATTAGATCTCAATTTCTCACACACACAGAGAACAGTAAAAAATAAATAATCAACCAACCATCAGCTTGCTTGCAATTACATTTTAACCAAACCAATCAATCTAACAAACTAAAAAAACATTAATGTGAAAAAGGGAAGCAGCACTTACGGCCCAGTAATGCCGATTGGTGATGTCCCAACCGCCATGGTAATGCCGAAGCCCGTGAAGAATGTCCGGCCTATTCGTCCGGTTTTCCGCCAAAACAAGCGTGCTCTGAGTGGCATCATCACTTGCAGGCCCTGGAGCCTGTGCAGCCTCCGAGATTACATTCTTCCACGGCCCCAAATTCTCCTCTCCTGCACCCCCAATCACAAAAACACAAACACAAAGCTAAGAAAGTTCACAACTAAATCACACAGCACATAAGCTGCACCGACAGAAATTAATGACTAAAACGTAATCTTTAAGACTTTATAACAGATAAAACACATCTCTCGTTTGGCTGCTGAGAAAATGTGGAAAAATAGTGAAACCAAACAACAACAACAAAAAATTGCAAAGTAAAAGAAAAATAAATACCAGAACTTGTACACTGCCCAATACAACAAAAAGGTTTTACTTTTAATTCAGCTAAAGAAATCCATTTATTGACACTAAAAACAAAATTAAGCTACATCATAATATTCACAATCTCATTTTCCTTCCCTTTCCTCAGGTTTCTCAGCAACCAAACAGACGCAAAAAATGACACTTTCAGACCAAACCCATTACTCTTCTCCGATCATTGAACCAAGAAATGAGAACAATTAACATATTTATATATCCCTCTAGTTTCTCAGCAACCAAACAAACACACTAAAAAAATGAAACTTTATCCAAACCATTACTCTTTTCTGATCAGTGAACCAAGAAATGAGAACAATCAACATATCTATATACGAATTAACATGCATATAAATTGTACGGACCTAGAATGAACTTCACAGAAACATGATGGGGCTCATTGCTCACAGTCACAGTCTGAGCAGAAATTGAGCTGACAGCAGCCAAAATGAAGAAGAAGGAAGAGAACCCAGAAACCAAAAACGCCTTCATTTGCCAATCTCTTATATCTCACTCAGTCAGTCAGTCAGTCACTGCAGCCATAGCAAACAAACCGAACCCAATTTCCAAGATCTGGGTTCGACCAAAAAAACAAAGAAAGACTCAAACTTTTACAGTCTGATCACCATTCTTTTCTCTCCTCCTCCTATAGTTTCTGATGATGAAGCAAAAATGAAATGAGAGATTTTATAGGAAAGAGACTTGTTGGAGCTAAAACCATAAAGATCGAGATAGTGTGTGAATGTGAAAGAGTCACATGGTGGGGCAGTGACGGTGATTAAGGAGAAGAAACGAAAAGGGCGGGTGTGATTTGTTTTTAATAAAGTATGATTTTTTTTTTTTGCTTAAGCTAATCAACTTTCTTTGATTTGCTTTGCTTTTTTTGTTTTTTATAATCTATTTTTCTTTTCACTGTTGATGAGTGACTGAATTAAGTAAAGCATAAACAAATTTTTTATTTTTTTACTTTTCTCTTGTTGCTTATTTATTTTGGCTTTGCTTGATACCAGTTTGTTCTTTTGTCGTTCTCTGCTTTTTCTTTGTTTGTTTTTTTGTTACTTTTTCTTCACTTTTGGTTTTGAGTATCATATTAGTATATCAAAAAGCACAAAATAATTAGTTCAAGGCTCAGAAATTTTTCACCATTTTTTTTATTAACTGGTTGTATGGTTTGTTGTGTTTATACATAATAAAGTTGTTTGGGTTTGGTTAGTGTGAGTTGTATTAGACTAGTGAACACAATACAAACATAATACATGTTAAAAATTGACAATGTTTTGATCTTTTATCCTACTTGTAACGATAGCTCCAAGTTATCATTTTAAGATGTTACGGAAAATATTGTAAAAAAAATGTTCTTGCAAAAGTAAAATAAAATTAGAGTTTATAAATATATATATTATATTCTATTTGTTTGGACCTAAAAATTTTTAGAAAATGTATTATTTTTCAAAAAACATATTCCAAAATTATCTTATCTTTTATGTTTGGTAACAATCTTAATATGATTTTCAACTTTCCTTATTTAGTTTAATATAAGATAGATTTGATTTTCATAAAAAGAATGTCAAAAGATAAATTTTTTAATGACTATAGATTTGTTTTTCCAAAAAAAGAAAGTCAAAAGATAATTTACTAATAAATTTTTTGTATGGTACTACGAAATACGGAAAAAAAAAAAAAAAAAAAAAAAAAAACATTGTCTACACACTGACACAACCTTGGGTTCTAGCAGAATGACTGATAAAGTCCAGTAAAATGGAATGACAAGAATGCCATTGTTAATGGGACCAAATTACTTTTTCCAGTGCTTATTGATGCGTAACTTCAAGCCCTTTATGGGAAAAAAAGGTATGTTGGATATTGGAAAGTGAGCAGTGGTCAGTGAGTCAAATGTCCGAGTTTTGGTGAGTTTGTCTACTGAGTTTTGTAACTTTGTTTGATTTTCCCAAGTGAATAGGAACAGAAATCCGAAAGTATCTATCTTTTGAGTTCGAGGAAAATTCGGCTAAGTTGCTTTATGTACTTTTCTACTATTTACTATTCCTTATTTAATTACTTTTTTTAAACCGCGTAGGGTCTTTTTCAAAGAGAAAATCTATTGTTATGTGCATGCATCGAGGTCACTCTCCACTATGAAATTGTCATTGTTGAGAGCTATCCTATCACTTATCAGCATTGTGGAAAATATTTTAAAAAGAGCAAGACTTAGGTACAGTACTTAGGTGCTGTTTCTTAGATACCATTTTTAAGATTTTGCTATGTGGATTTTTCCTCATGGGATGAAAGTGTATTTTTTAATTAAGTAGCCATATGGCTAAATCTTAAAAAGGGAACCTAAGGAACAGCACCTAAGGTATTGTACCTAAATTTTGTCCTTTTAAAAAATAAATAAAAAGGTAATCACCTTATCAATTTTTGGTACAATGTACATCATGGTGTGATTAAAGGGTTCCTTACTGCAAATCCAATATTAAAAAGGCAATAGTCACATGTGCCATCTCCTCATGAATCATAATCACTTGTGTTATTAGCTTCATATGATAATAAATATACATTAATACATGTGTGTAATAAACATAATTTTTTCTATTAAAAATGGTGAATAATAAGTATAAATCTCAAACTCATCTTTGAAAAAAATATTATAATTTTTTTTTTCTTATACTATAAAATTAGAATTTATGGCCGTCTCTAATTTTCTATATTTATCAATAAAAAAATTTACCTATTAGAACTCATAAAATGAATACTTAAAAAGCTAACATTTTTTTATATTATTACAATCCCTAACCTAATGCAAAAGGATTGACAAGGAAATATAAAAATTTAAATATTGCCACTTAAAGTTACCATCTTAAACTTTAAACCGCATCAAAGAGTTAAAGAAATTTATTCTTGTTTATTTGAATTTCTTTTATTTTTTTTATACATTTTAAGTAAGGGGGGTCTGAATTATGTACTTTCCAAAACGTCAATTAACCTATAAAAAAAATAATTATCCGTAATGGAATTATGGAAACATTTATAACATTCAATCTTACATATTTGGTGCCTTTAATAAATGCTTGTTCCTTAGATGGGAAGAAGAGTAAAGAAGTTAAGAGCATAATTTTATCTGCAAAAGAAGAAGGAAAAAGCTGTGAGGGAAAAAGCATTTCATTTCATGTCATCAATGAAGTGAAAGCATGGAAAATGTTGGAGAGTGATTGATTGGGCACGTGACGAGGGACATGCAGGGTCCACTTATTACCTACAAATACAAATTCAATATATACAACGCACACACTACGCTCTTCACACACGGATCTGCACTATGTATATGCAATATGCATGAAAAGCAGAGCACCGTTTGTGCAGCACCACCTAATCTCCACCATACGTTACGCGTTTGCTGATTGATACTATTGTTGCCTTCTTGCCCATATAAAGCTAAACACCGATAAAGCCATGAAAAAGCAATAATAATAATAATTAATGTGGGCTTTCATTTATAATATCATTATTTTTTTACTTGCTTTTAGTGCTTTCTGCAACTTTTCTATCACATTTCAACTTGATCTATATAACACGGCACTTATCCAAAGATTTTCTTTTTGGAATTTCCTAGCTAAGATTTTTCACAACTTTTTTCATGACCCTTATTCGTTAATATAATCTATTAGTGTCATTGATGAATTACAACCTTGACAAATTATATATAATAAAATAAAAAAGGAAATTAGTTGTTTCTTGAACATTGTTATCTGGTTTAATTGGATTTATCATATGCATGTTTAGAAAGTTCCCAATTGAAGAAAATACTCAAAGAAAGAAGTAGTAATATATCATGTAAGGGTATTGGGCCTAGGAGTTTATTATCTCCATATATATTGGGTTTGGGATCCAATCCGATAACATGAAGTCGTCTGATGAGGAGTAAACATTGTCAGGAGAGTCCGTTTTAGTAAGTGAAGAGATTAGTTTTGATCATAAGGGTCCAGAAGGGTGAGCAGAGGATGAATGTCTCATTGGCTAACCAAAGTCGAGGTCCGAAGGGGTGGTTTGTTGTCTAGGGGAACATTTCAGGAAATTTTGTTGATACGGATAAGCATTATAGAAACATAGGACAAAAGGGAGTCCTAAAATATCTAAGAAGAAAACTACTAGCACCGCATTGAATGCTCTGCAACTAACCCTCTGGCCGCATTAATGTGGAAATGAAACCTGAACAGTGGTTTTCAGCCTTATAACTACTGCACAAAGACTTTAGGACGGTGCTAATGGAACAAGTATCAACACCAACTATCTGACCTGCACGTGGAGGGTAAAGATGAAAATGGGAAGAAAGTATAAAAGAAGAAGGAGGCAAAGAGAGAAGGGGATTAAGAAACTAAGAGAAAAACACTATAGCAATCTAGAATTATATTTGTAATCAAACTTGAGATAAATATATAAGAACTGATCTTTTCGGACTGTGCCGATGACGATTTTTTTTAGTTCAAACTTGTTCATCTTCATTCTCTTGTCATCAAGTTTTACTTTATTTGTTGTCTGATTTACTAAAGCCCAGTTTTTCAACATACTCCCTACAAATTCATTGTTTTTGGCTTTTTGGGTCTAAATCCATTTACCTTTTGGACTAGGAACTCAAATCTAGTCCTTACATATCACAAGAGAAATTAATAGTCTCTAGTACGTGCATTTTATTGATCTCTCATTTTCATTTTCACTAGCATTCCCCTCCAAATATTGATAACTTGGATATACATCTTAATTGATTAATTTGTTTCTTAAAAAAAAAAAAAAAAAAACTTTGTCTTGCTTCTCGTTTGGTATGTTGTCTATTTGTTAATTACAGTCTGAGTAAGGAATGAAAAATCAAATGGGTTAAAGTAATATCTCAATTTAGAGTAATTAAATAGTATATAAATTGATATAATGATAAGAAATGTAAAAAGGCTGAATGAATGGATACATAAAACTATCTAATTATCACAAAAAAAAAAAAAAAAAAAAAAAAAGAATAGATTCATATAACCAAAAAAACTGTCAATAACTCACTTCTAAATCTCTGAATATTATTACTTCTTGGGAAAATATATGATACAAGTCCTTGTCATGAACAAATGCGTATATTTAAAATGACGACAAGAATACTACTATAAATTAATGACAGAGGAAAGTGGTGGTGTAAGAGTCAAAAAGAAAGGCCAAAGATCCATGCGTACGTTATTGTTTCTGTTGGTTAACTTATAGCTTGGCTTACCCGCCTTAAATGGAGTAGTTTGTTGTCTACATCAAAAGCTGTGTATCAAGCATTATCACTCGGTTTTTAGTCCCTTTCCAGGTACAATGTCGACCAAAGCAGCTGAAAAGATAAATTAATTAAGAAGATTATTACGAAAGTTAATTAAGATTATCAAATTAGGTAAAAAGAATGCAAAACTGGTACGTAACACCAATGTGAAAGTCTTATCTTTGATCTTCAAATCATAAAGAGAGAAGTGCATTAATGCTTTCCTTTGCATGGGAGTTGGAACAACAACTCCATGATTAGCTATGTTTTGTTGTTTACCTATTTTTATTTCATTAAGTTTAGAGACATATATATATATATATATATATATATATATATATATATATATATATATTACGATAGTTGAAATAATAGTGTTTTTTTTATAGAAATAATTACAATATGTTACTAATCTCGCAGCTCGAACTCTTTCCCCTCTAAATCTCCAAGCACTTTGTGCATGGGAATGTGTCAATTTAGCTACAAGGCTTATGACAGAAATAATATAATGTTAGTTTAATGAAAATGGTATCAATAGTGAATATGTAAAAATGATATTGTTCCAATCACAATTTCATATCTTTAACCGTATTAATAAAGCACTGAGAGAGTTTGTTTTCTCTAATTGTTTATCATAGTTTTTATTTTATTTGTTTAGTCAAGTTTTATCATATATAGTTAAGCAGCACGCTTGTGCACATGACATTCAAATGGGTTCTCTATTCAGCAAAACATGACAAAAAAGAAGAACCTCTATTAACCACAATAATATATAAGCTAATTTGTTCTAGTGGAGGATTATATGTTACATGTTCCATGTGCCAATGAGTTTGAACAATGTGACATTATTTACGCATGTGCCAATGAGTTTGAACAATGTGACATTATTTACGCATCTTTTCCAAGATACAAGAAATTCAATTTCTTTAAACTAGATCAAATTATTAAATTATTTATTCCATGATGATAAAAAGACTCAAAGTACTGAATCTCAACACTAGTCAGCAAAATCAATCTCTTGCTGCATTAAAAAAGGGTGTGTGTGTATATATATATATATACACATAAAAGAGTGTGTGTATATATATATATATATATGGTTGGGTTGAACTTACACCTGGTTACACCACTCAATATTTTTTAATTGGATGCAAATTTTGACAAATTTACTCTTAGTTTACATTATCTTCGTATATTCTCCGTGCTTGCAAAATTTCAAGGTGATCAAAGATTAATAAATATGTCACCAATCAATTTTTTAAATTCAATTTTTTGTAATTTAAAATAATGCATAAAAGATGAGTTTATAGATCAAATGGCAAATAGCATCCAATTGACATGAAAATTGGTATAATTGTTAAGAACATATAAAACATGTAATTTAACGGTGTGATTTTCAAAATATGAATTCTATAACAAGTTATTGAGCGGTGTAACACTACTTAGAGTTATACCGATCAGTGTAACTTGAACCCAACCTCTCTCTCTCTCTCTCTATATATATATAAATAAAGGAGTGAAATAAAATTCAGAGAGGCAGAGACTGAGAGGCACCTAGGATTTTGTTTTATTAATGACTCTGTCTGATATATATATATATATATATATATATATATGTATGTATGTATGTATAGAGGAGTGAAATAAAATTCAGAGAGGCAGAGACTGAGAGGCACCTAGGATTTTGTTTTATTAATGACTCTGTCTGATTGATACTACTGCATACGTATCTAGCTTATATTATATGGTAACATGTATGGACTATGGAGGTGATGACGAACTAATCTCAAAATTGTGACCATAAATCTAAATCACACAGGTAGAGACTTCAGACTAGAGAGTAGAGGCACTAGGATTTTGTTTTATTATTGAGACTCTCTTTCATTTGGTACTAGTGTATACACATATCTAGCTTATATGAGCTAGATATTAAACTCAGAATTTGTGGCCTTGTACTCGGTGTAGGATCTCTCTGTTTGGATTTAAACTCAGGATTGTGAGTCTGTGACCATGGATCTCTGCTTGGATTGGTCCGGCAGAGGAAATACCAAATTACAAATCCCATCCACCAAATACATGAACACCTAAACATGTGGTGGTTCTTTTATTTATTTATACGTGGTTGAGAGAGATTCAGTCATTCGAACATGAACATCTCAATTTGAAATACCAGAAAATGTTAGATAATTAATAACACATAGTAGTCCAAAACAACTCTCGAATTGTGGTCAACATAAATAAAGAGAGCAATAATGCATTCATGAGATCCAAAAATTAAGACTATTTACTCTAGCTCTACAATTATGTGACAAACCCTAGTAATATGCCAACAAAAGTCAATATAAACAGAATTTTATGCTAGACAAATGCAATAAACTAGATATTCATAATTTTTTTTTTTAAACAACAATTTTTAAAACAAAAGAATCAGAAACAACAATTTTTTTTTTTTTTTTAAGTTTCTTCTTATATAAATACTAAATACATTCAGGCCGATACAACACCGATATCATTTCGATTGATTTTCTTGTTGTAGGTGTCCATTGCTTATAGATCAATAATACACTTAACTTCATCATCACATGGTCTTCAGTATTATTAGTTATTACTTGAAAAAAAAAAAAAATTTGATACGATCACACACTGTACTTGTGCTGCTTATATTTGATAGGCGAACAAATGTCAGGGAACATGGGACCAGCTTGCTGAGCAATGTGTCCTTGGCTAGAATATGAGTTGTGGCTATCTGTGTATGTCGTGATCTCTTAAATTGGTTGCATTCGGTTGCTCTTTTTTTCTATCCATGCTGTTTAGGACCATGTGACATGCTGCTTCTTTTTTTGACATTATTAAACCACTCTCATGCAATATATATGCCACTAATTAAAATGGCTTTTCAACCACTTTCTGTATAACAAACTTGATCAGACTTTGCAACAACTAAAAATGTTCTTCATTTACAATCTACCCGTAAATATATAGTTGAACTTGGCAGTTGGCGGACTCCCTACACCATGGTGTCCAAAGACCCAAAAAACCCGATTTGCCCTGTTAGAGATATATTAGCCCATTAGTATCTATATTAGCCCATTAGTATACTAATGGGCTAATATATCTCTAACATGCCCGAACCAATTGACTAGACCCGACTTGACCTGTGACCTATTTGATTTCAGCGGTCAACAATAGATGTTCGCCTTCAAAACCAGGCGTGGGCGGGTCTCTTCCTCCAAAATTTGGCTTAACCTAACCCAACTGTGAAAATCCATCTCCGCCCAAAACTTTGCCCAGATTGGTGGAGATCTCACGATCTCCAACTAAATCTACTGCCACCTCATTCATCACCATTTCTACCCAACTCAACCAAAATTGATCCGTCACCATGGTCAACTAACTTAATTTGATCTATTTCCTCTCTTCAATCAATGACAAGTCCCATATTCTACCACCCAGTGAGATTAGATTGGGTTCAAATTAAGCCCAAACCCAACCTAACCCATAGACACCTCTACTACATATGTTGTCAAGAAAATCAACTAATAATACTAGTTCATTAACCTAAAAACTAATTTTGATATCTTAAACTCAAGGGAATGTAAAGGCCAACAATATGCATGTTAATGATTCAACTAAAACTAATAATATTTCAATATGGACTAAATTTAGTGCAATGAAAAGGACAATGTCATGAACAGGACTGTTAGAAATGTTTAACTTACCATTTTATCTCTTTCCATTTCAATGATAATATTAGAATAATGATCAAATGATTAAATTTATTATTTTTAATTTTTTAATAATCTTTTGAGATAATTAGTAATTTTTCATGATACTTAGAACAAATCAACTTGAATTTGAACTATTAAGAGGGAATCTGAAAATTTCTTAGCAGTTTCAAAATCAATAATTTATTAGATAGCAACAATCCTTAATTTCCTCATATTTGTGGGTCTTTGGTCGTTTACGTATTAAGTACAGTCAGAACCCAAAGAATGCTCCAATATATTCAAAGATTGAAAGTTTTCAAACACGACTAAAACATTAAGCATAATATTTTTATGCTGTGGCCTTGAAACATTTAGCATTCCCTTTCACCCTTTTAAATACAAGATTGAAGTTGACAAAATGGATTCCTACTAGGAATATACCAAGAGGAAAAACAGGGTGCAAAAGCCTTGCCTTTATTAAATTTTCGTCGGCTACACAATTCTTTTTAATATTCTAGTCGGCCCAATTACAGGTTTTTAATCCGAAGAACAGGAAATCACTAACTTCTTTCTTTCCGCCACATGAAAAAGAAAACGAATCAATGCTGATTTTATATGGGTCCATTTGCCATAGTTTTTTTTTTTTTTTTTTTTTAATTGAAAAAAAAAATTATTTCTTCTATTTGCCGTATGAACAACTTTTTAAATATTCATTTTTCTTTTAGTTATGGATATACTTTGACCTTACTTTTTTTTTATCTTCAATAAACCAATAAAAACCAACTGTCTCAAATAAAAACTTGGTCAAGGAAAAGTTATATTGTTCAAGTCTGTGAGAGGAAGGAACATAATTTTTCCATACTCCGAAATACTTGAGAATTTTCTCTATGAGAATATTTCCGTGTAAAAGACTCACTTCTATTTTGAAATATATTAATTTGCTTATACGTTTTTAGGTTCAAGTATAAGTTTAGCAACACCACATTTTTTTTCCAACTGGAAATGTTGTGATAATCTATCCACACAAATAAAAAAGCAATACTTCTCTTCTCTCAACCTTTTCGGTTGTATTAGGCCTGCCAATTTCGATTTACTTAATGACTAGCCATGGCCCATGAGGCAGGGTTTACTGCTTGCGTAAGATAGATCTGAGGATCACTAGAAACTGAGCCCATTGATCTTTCAGAATACGATAAAGCCCAAAAGAAACCACACAATGTCGACATTCTAGATTTAGGTCCAACCTGCTTTGCAATCGAATGATTGTTTGTCTAATATTTTAGTCCTAATATTCGTGAAGCTTCACAACTTGCAATTAATCCCCCGGAAAATTTTGAATTTCTATTGTTTTGATCTCTCAAATTTTAAAATTTTTAATTAAGATTGTTATTTTGATCCCTCAAGTTCATATTTGTTTTAGTAAAAGTGACTATTGAAACTTGATAGGAGGGTCAAATCAACAGTAATTTAAAAGTGAAGGTATTAACTATAAGTTTTGAAACTTCCAATTCCAAAATAACAACAATAAATTTAGAGGGAATATTAGCAATTGGTGATCATAAGCAAAAAAAAGCTGAGAAAGATTGTTGCTATGTCCAGGCTGAAAAGTTTTACTAGTGAATTAAAGACCATACAAACATCTCCTCCATTGACACACTAAGGTTTAGAGTGTGCTTATCCATCTAGATAATATATAATTAAAGTGTGGAAAAATAAGTTATTATGTTAGGTTCTAAAGATTTAGGTTTTTATGTATTTAGAACTCTAATTTGTATTGTTCGCAAACCATGATCAAAACAATGTGTTTAGTTTATTTTAGACTTGCTCAAAGTTGGTTTATTGTTGTAAAGTTGGATTAAGTTATTGCAGGAATGAAAAAAACAATTTCAGCCTTTTTCGATCAATCGAAGCTTACGCTCGATTAATCAAAAATCGGGTCTGAACATTTTTTCTGCAGAATTCCAACTCAGCCCTATGTTATTTAAAACGTTTTGGGTTTTCTAATTTGCCCTAGGTATAAAAGGCAAACCCTAGCCACATTTTAGAGTTGTTCATATTGCGGTTTATGTGAATCTCTTGTTAGTTCTTTGAGGAGTTTTCCTTTACATAAACTTAGGGTTTTCAAGGAAAATAAGTTTTCTACACCTTGATAATCAATTCAGTTGCTGCCATTGAAGCTTAAAGAAACACAAGCGAGTGTGCTTGTATCTGGTGGTGAATCCAAGAAAGAAGAAGTCCGTGGATTTGGAGCTTGCACGTGATCGTGTTAGTAAGTTCTACTGGTGGGTAGCAAGAAGAAGTTGAGCGTGGGGGCTTGTAAGTCTTATTGTATGAACTTCGATTCTTTCAAGATAGTAGATTCAAGTTTACCTTAAAGATAGTTAGGTTAAATTCTCCTCAGGTTTTTACCGGTTTGGTTTCCTGGGTGATCATATCTTATGTCTTTTATATTTCCGCTGCTTTACATGATATGATTGTTTGATTGTGTTAATCTAGATTTGAATAATTTGACTAAGTAACAACTTGGCTAATTACCTAGGTTAATCCAATTGTGGTTTTAAGGGGTCTAAAAATCAACATATTAGTTCAAACTTCAAATCAGAATTCAGAACATACAACATATGGCAATCCATATGATATACAGGTGCAGGCTTGCAGACCATATATAAAATTGATTAGGCGTTCCATTCTTTGGGCTTCAATATCACACCAATGGATTCATGAAACAATTATGATATAGAGAATAAGAAACTCGAGACACAAAAAGTTGCAGCATTCAACTCTAAACAGATTCCTGAAATTCCTACTCAACTTCTGTTAAATCCCAAAGACTGACAATTTTTTCTGAGGATAAACTCCTTACTGTATGTAACCAACCAAAAAATAAATAAATAAACCTCAACAATCTTCTCCCTAAGTGAAACCCACATGAGCCATTTACCAAATAATTTGTTTGGATGAGCTTATTTTCACCTCAAAAGAGAATAAAGCTTTTTAAAGCATCACATTTTTAAGGTATGGCTGTACTTTATCACAATAACAAAATAAATTCATTCATTAAGTGAATCCTGCAAATCATACCGGTAGTTCCTTTTTTAATAAGTATATCAGCAGATAACTTGAATCCTAATTTGAGAACAACCCCAGGTTCCACATACATGGGGATCTTATGCATATCAAACTACTATAGCTCATTCCAGACAAATCATAAAGAGATGAGTTGGAGACATGAACAAAATGTGTTGTAAACTGAGAAGCCACTATACCTGTCTCATTGCTGATTTCCTAGACGCAAGAAAATTGGAGGAGAAAAATATAAGGAATTGCATGGTTGAATTTGCAATGAAGGTATATGTTAATCTACAGTTTAGGTGAACTACTCAAACTATGAGATGGAAAAATAGGTTTTCAGTTTTCACTACCCCTTTATAAATAGGAGGGAGAAAATGAAAGTTCACAAAAACAAAGCCTTTGTCCCAAATTTCTGGGGTTGGCTAAAGGAAAGTTAAGATTTAGAAAAATGATAACAAACAAAGCTAAAGAGGCATGTAACATGTTTAGTTAAAAAAGAAAAAGAAGGCATGGCCTATGATATGTGCAATACAAAGTGTGCTGAATCATTTGCATACTGCAAGAGAGGCATCCTCTAAATGTAATTACAGAACAACAATATTTACTGTCGAGATATACGATACACTGATGTAAATTCCATCATAGGGAGTTTGCTTCCAAGGATCAAACCAATTTCATCTGCTCAACCATGTTCATCCTTTACTCCAACATGAAAATCAGCACTCAACAAAAGCTTGAAACGCATGATAATCTAGCAACGACATAATGTACAAAAGCTGACAAGCTGTGTTTAGGTATGATAATTTAAATAACAATTTCAAGTATAAATTGCTTCATATGCATTGCAAAAACTACATGATGGTTTTAATTATGAGAGAAAAAACAGAGGTTTTACTTATTTAACGCACAGACATTTTGTTTTCATTTGAGTTTTATCTTGTGTTTGAGTTTAATCTTGGATTTTGTTGTCTTTGGTGGTGGCATGCAGTGGTGGTTGGCTATGGTGCGAAGATGGCTGTATATGGTGAGAGGAGAGAAAAGAGAGAGTAGAGACAAAAATATAAATGAAGTAAAAAAATAAAGTATTGATTCTAATGTGTATGCATAAAAAAAATTAAAAAAAAAAAAAACGATAACTATAAAAATTAGAGTTTTTTTGGTTATTTTTTTATCTAAAAGTCTAAGGAGACTAATGTGAATGCTCTTATAGTTCCACTTCTGTATGAGAATTTTATAGCAATAAAATATTGCCAATAATTTTCACTTAATTCCTTTTTGCCGCTACCCTAAAAAAAGAAATTCCAATCACAACTTGGAGCCTATAGAGTTTGTATTTTAGAAGAGATGGGTTTTTAAGATTTGATTAAAAAGATAGGCTAGAATTTGTATTTGAATTTGAAAGATCCAAAATGCTTGGAGCCAATAGTTTTTGCATGGTGTTAGTAGTAGGTTTTTCAAATTTGATTAAGAGGATAAGTTACAATTTGTAATTGAAGATTTAGTATTTCAATATTTTGATAAATTTATTTAAGTGTAGTATAGGAAACCTATACCTTTTTATAATTATATGGGAGTCAAGAAGATAAATTATATTCCCTTAAAATTGTGAGTTTTTGAAATAAAAATAGCAACAACAAAAAAAAAGTTTAATCATGGCTAGACAACTTAGTAAAGAAAAAAGGCATTAATATTTATTACCATAACGACCGGAGATCCTTCAAAGATATGGAATTTTGAAAATAATAATAAAAGCATGACAAATTTCAAAGGGCAAGCTTGAAAACAAAGACCCGGACATGCTCAGAGAGAGAGAGAGAAGAGATATAATCAATACCTGATGGCCTGACCTGACCTAATACCTAAATCCAACCCGGCCCAACCCAACACTAAATATAACATATAAAGACACCATTGATGCCTATGAGTTTGAATTTAACCATGTTAACTATGTTATATCAAGCACTGATTCTAATCATAAACCCAAACCGAACCTGATCTAGCACTAAATATATCATATAGAGACATCATTGATGCCTATAAGTTTAGATTTAATTATGTTATATCAAGCACTTATTCTAGTCATTATTATTCAAGACTTTACTCACAACCTTATACCTAACAATTAGCCATTTAGACCAGAATATCAATTCATGAAATATAAAGCAGAAACAAAAATCCACTTGGTCCTCCAAATGGAAAAATATGGTGCTCCTCCACTACTCAGTTTCTTGGTGGATAAGAGTTTCTTTTTTTCTACCACTATCTTGACGTTTCAAGCAAGCTGCAAACTTTGCACAAAAAGTCTTCTTGGAAAGTCCAAGAGCGAAGACTCAAAGAAGTATCAAGTCTTTCTTAGATTCTCTACTGTCCACGGGGAAGCTTGGATGAAACACCCATGAGATATTTTGCGGACCAATTCTAAAGGATAATTCAGTGAAAGAGAGGAGTATTCCCACTTGATTTCTTGTCTGTTTCCTTAAGCTTTTCACTTTTTTGAGTATCTCTTGCAAGCCAACTATAAGCGTAGTGGAAGAAGTCGGATAAAGGCTGAGTTGAGAGTTTTGGGATGGCTTCGGTCTATCTGTTTGTTTTCTTTGTTCTCTCACACCTTTTGGTTCACTCTGCCGTAGAAGGGAAGTGGAATCAACCAAATTGTCCATCATTTTTTCATTGTGGAAAATTCGGCAGCATCGGCTTCCCATTTACCAATAGCACAAACTCATATTGCGGTTTATGCCTAGTAGATTGTGATGAAGCAACTCCGATGATCCAACTAGGGAGAGATGGAAGATCATATAATGTCATAAACATCTCTCAGTCTAACACCAGTTACGCCACCATACGTGTCAGAGACCAAGTGCTTCAGGAGTACTTGAATCTCCGTAGATGCAAATTGTTTTACACTTTGACCTTTGCCAACTCTCCCATTGTCTCTTTTGAAGTCACCACTCCCAATCAGACTCTGTTTAAATGCAAACACACTCTCAATCTCACTACCCCTAGAAATTTTAAAAATACGAGCTGCAATGACTATAATATCTACTATAGTCACTCAAACCATACTTCTCCCAGTTTTCCACCTGAATGTTCAATTATTCAGCTCCCGAAAAGTGGGACTCCATCTGTTGATGCTGACCTGTACGCACTCTTAACCGCTGATTTCAACCTCGAAGTGCATGTGTCTCGTGATTGTATCAGTTGTTATAACAGAGGAGGTCAATGTCATAATTTTGGAGAAGGATTTCATTGTGAGAAAGGTATGTAAATTCGAATAACCCAAAAATATATGGATGCACGCTCATATTTACGTTCATGATAATGCATATAAGTTTTTTGTATCTGGGTTGTAGATATTCCTATGCATGTTATGCTACTATTTTCATGGCATGATTCGCTTTTAATTTCTAGAGGAACAACTTTAGGTTGGATTTGAATTTGAGGATTTTAAAGTTGACGGGAATTCAAAAAACATTGTTTGGATAAATTACTTTACATTATTAATATTTGATTTGAGATTCAAGGATTTCTCTCAAAATAAAAGTATAAAAGACTAATTAGAATTTGCATTTGAAATAAGGTCTTAGTTTTAATTATTTCAAATCCACATATTAATAAGCTAAAATCCATTAAGAAAAGGGAGTAATGTTCTCCGTACTATGTGAATACACTTTTTTTTTTTTTAATATAATATAGAAATTATACTCTAACCTAATTTAAGTATATATGTGTGTAAAGCTCTCTCCGGAAGACTTGAACCCCGTCCTTACCCCCCACACCCCATCCCAAGGATGTGTGGTGGTCCATAAATACTTAAAAAATTACCATAGTTCACATCTAGAAAACAGTTTGTACATCTTGCATAATTGTTGTGGGAGAAATTAGGACAACTCCAAAGATCTAACTATAGAGGAGCGAATACCGTAGAAGGTTGAAAGCATCTCTTAGATTGATACCATACTAATTAGGAGACAGAATCCCAGAATCTGTTGCATTCCGACAAATGCAAGCCCTTAAACAATTTGACTACTCTTTTCAAATCACCACACCAATTGCCAATTGGACCCTATTCAAATAGAACTATATATACTCTCAACGTTTTGATCATATGCTTCACTCGGCTGAAAAAGAAGGGATATACCTCCCAATTGTCCAGCCTTTCATCGTGGAACCTTTGAATGTGGAAAACTCGGCAAGAATGATTTTGCATTGGCCAAATGCTTTCCTCTTTAAACGGGTTTCTACAGTTTTTTTTCCCACATAAGATCATTATAGACTTTTCTAAAGTTGGTGGACCATACAGTTTTTTTTTTTTTTTTTCCACATTATCCAAAGTTTTTCTACTGCTGATCAATTGAGAAAGGGAGTGGGAAACTCCGCTCAGTAGATTCTCTAGCTATAGAAATAATATGAAGGTATCTCCCGATGCACAGATCATGATTCACATGAACCCCAACAATGCCCTTTTTACTTTAACCTGTTTTCACAAGTCTTCCATATCCAATTTCCAGGCCAACTACTGCCTTAACCTGAAAAATTAAAAAAAGAATATTAATACCACGTGGTATTAATTTAGATTAGCGGTTCATTTGGTTGGGGCGAAACAGAAAGAATAGAAAATAGATGAGAGAGAAAACTGAATTTACGAGGGTTTGGTTTGAGAGAATGAGAGGTTAAAAATTAGTGAGGGTCACGTGTTTTGGAAAAAAATTGAAGGAAGAGAAATAGTTACGATCAATTACTAAACTACCGTTTTCTTTTTTTTAACGTATTCGACGTGGACATGCTGTTTGCCACTTTTCCTTTTTCTTTTTATTTTTTTTATGCTTTCTTGGCCGTGGGCATGATTCTTCTTTTCTTTTCTTTTTTTTGCTTATATTGAAGTGATTTTTTTTTTTTTACTTTTTTTTTAATAAATTTGGGTGATTACCTTTTTCTCTTTTTTTGGCTACTTTTTTGTTTTAATTGGGCATCATTTTTTAACAATGACATATAAGTAAATTTGTACAAATTCACTTTTTTCATCCCTCCACTTTTCCACTCCCAACCAAACACAAAAAAGGAAATTAAAATTTTCTATCCTCCCACATTTTCATTTTTTCTCAATTTTCTATTTTCCCACTTTTTCAACTCTCCAACCAAACGGATAGAATATTCTTGACAGGTAATTTTAATTTCGGCTGGTGATTAAGAATCCTGAGATGGCTTCTGGTTCCGTCTTTTTGTTTTCTTTTTACTCTAGCACATTGTTAGAATTATGTAGTTAAATAATTAAATTTATCATATCTCAATAATTAACGCTTTTGAGACCATTGGTAATTTAATTTAGTATCAAAACAAGAGGTTTTAAGTAATTTAACTTCATTGCAACCAAAACCATATAAGATACATAGAAGCCGGTTTTAATAATGCTTGTGTAAGGCTGTTAGGATTTCAAAGCTTTAACTTTATTTCGATCTTCACTGTTTAACGTTAACTAACACAATTTTTGTTTGAATCTTACTATAGGTACAGGGTTTAACAAAAGGGCAATAGTGATAACATTAGGTAAGAAGCCTCTTCAATCATATATTCTTGAAGCAATTCATAATCACTTGTGTGCTTGGACAGCGTACTGAATTTAAATTATTCCTTCTTTAAAATGTGACGTGTTTTTCTTTTCAACCCATCTAAGGTTACAAGCTATCATGATTTTAATTTTCTACTTGACAGGCTTGACTGGGTATGTGTATAACTAATTATCAAATCTTTACGGTACTAATTTTACGTCTCATGAGTTTCTCCAAAAAAAAAATTTATGTCTCAGGCAGTGATAACTTTTCAGTTTTCAAATTACTGCTAGCAGTTTTTTTGTCATGGCTCTATTTGCCCCTTTTTTTTTATCATTCTAAATGATGCTGCTTGTATTGTATGTACAGAATTCATTATAAGAATTCTAAGACTTGTCCTCATTTTTCACTTATCAGGAGGAAAAAAAAGACGTCCTTACTCTTCAACTTCAATTGTGCGTATTTGTTGACCTACAATAGATAATCTTTTACAGTTCATGCCAGGTCGTACACATTTTTCTTATTCATTTTTAGTCTGGTGTCACCATAAAAGAATGCAAATTTAAAATGGTTCAGGAGATTCTCTAACTGATAATTAGAGTGGCTTTATTTTATGCACCACATAACTTTGTAATATCTATTCTTTGATTACAGTCACTTCATTATCTGGAATTGGAGTTCTAGTGGTCATAATCTGCTACTTCTTGAGAATGCTCTCATCTAATAAAAGTTGGAAGAAAGAAAATCCGACTTATCAGAACGTAAAAGCCTTTTTAGGGAGCCATGGACCACTTGGTATTAGAAGATACAAATATTCAGATATAAAGAAAATTACTAACTCCTTTAAAGATAAATTAGGCCAAGGTGGCTATGGTGGTGTATATAAAGGAAAGTTACAAGATGGTTGTTTTGTGGCTGTGAAAGTTTTGAAAGAATCAAAAGGCAATGAAGAGGAATTTCTTAACGAAGTTGCAACCATTAGTAGGACCTCTCATGTTAATATTGTCACTCTTATGGGTTTTTGCTTTGAAGAATCTAAAAGAGCTCTCATTTATGAGTTTATGCCAAATGGATCTCTTGAAAAGTTCATATATAAAGAAAATCCCTCAAATGTTGACATTCAATTGGGATGGGAAACATTATACAATATTGCAGTTGGCATTGGTCGAGGATTAGAGTACTTGCATAAAGGTTGCAACACACGAATCTTGCATTTTGACATAAAGCCTCACAACATTCTTTTGGATGAAAACTTCAATCCAAAGATTTCTGATTTTGGCCTCGCAAAGATATGCCCTAGAGAAAAAAGTATCATATCAATGGTTGGGGCAAGAGGGACTATAGGATATATAGCTCCAGAAGTATTTTGTAGAAATTTTGGAGGGGTTTCTCATAAATCAGATGTTTATAGTTATGGAATGATGGTTTTAGAAATGATTGGGGTAAAGAATATTGATGTCAGTGGTGATTGTACTAGTAAAGTATATTTTCCACATTGGATTTACAAGCGCCTTGAATTAAAAGAAGAACTAGGACTGAAGGGCATTCTGAATGAAGCAGACCAAGACAGTGCAATGAAGATGATAATAGTAAGTTTGTGGTGCATACAGACCAACCCCACAAACCGGCCACCTATGAGTAGAGTGGTGGATATGTTGGAAGGGAGCCTAAACTCATTGCAAATCCCTCCCAATCCTTTTTTGTCTTCCCCTCCAAGATCACCGATTTAAATTCATCATTACAATATGATTCCGTGTCCTCAAATACATCTCTTCCTTCAAGGCAAACCTTGAGTCTAGGCGGTAACGAACTTTGTGAAATGTAATTATTCTGAGCTTGTCAATGATGATTCTTTCTTTGTTGCTTATTATATGCTCTAAAACCAGGTTTTATGGCTTTCTCTATATATTAGTAATGCTGCAAGTCCAGTAGTAATTAAGAGATGTAGCTTGATATATACGTCCCATACGAAAACTTGAGTTTACTTCAAATGAAAACACAAATTATATTATTGGCATTTGACAAATCTTGGAGCTATCTGCTCTGTGACTTTTCTTTTTACATATCATATATCATGAGTTCATTATTGAATTGAGAACATAATTATATATCTTTGACTAAGGTATTATGAGAGAGTGTCCATGTTTATCTGTCAAATGATGCTTTTATGATAGGCAAGCCTAGAATATTTGAATTAATTTTATTAGTCCTTTAAAACATCAATAAAAGGCCAATTTACGTTGGTCCAAATCATGAATATGAGTAAACATGTAAGTACAAGAAAATCCCAAGAGATATGTATAATTTCTTGAATTATTTAAAAAAATTATTTATTTATTAGCAAACAGATGATAATCTTGATGATTTTGAAGAATAATTTCAATTTGAGATAACATGATATAGTCCATGATAAGATTAAAATCCTGATTTTCCTTTGGAAAATAGTAGAAATTCGCAATAAAAATAAAGAATGATCAATACGCTTCTGAAAGATGTTGTTACCCTCCCCGCCCACTGCTTCCCTCAAGAAGGTAAGTAGCAGTCACAAATGAAATTCAATCTTTTCATGTAATATTACGTATTCAAAGGTCACGTGCAATTCACGTAACATGTTTTTCCATCTAAATTAATAGTCTAATTGACAGTAAAGTGCAAAGTGAAACACAAGTTATAGTTTAGGTGGTAATTGTGCATTCTGAAAGTTCAAGGTGATGTGTAAATGAAATTTAGTTTAAGGTGGTAAAATGTAATTGCTTCTTTGTTTTACACCCTCTATCTCCAATAAGCACTTTAACATCCATGAGTAGTAGTGGCTTTCATAGTATTTAAATAGACATCCCTTTCTATGAATCACACATCATAGTAGCTTCACACTAAATCAAAGGTAGCCATTTTTACTTCGTTTCAAAAAAAATGTGAAAAACATGAAATTGTTCCAAAATTTATATCAATGCTTTACTTGTGCATTCTAAAAGTTCAAGGTGATAAGTGTATATGAAATTTAGTTTAAAGTGGTAAAATATAATTGCTTCTTTGTTTTACCACCCTATCTCCAATAAGCACTTTAACATCCATGAGTCAACCCAAGATCTATCCAACTTTAGAGGTTGACAGTGGCTGTCCACCTTCAAAACCCGAAGTTGGTGGGTCTCCTCCTCCAAAATCCGACTCGACCTAATCCGACCATGAAAACCCATCTCCGCCCAAAACTTTGCCCATATTGGTGGAGATCTTGTGATCTCCAGCTAGATCTACCGCCATTTCCTTCGTCACCATTTTAACCTTATTCAACCAAAACTAATCTGCTAACATAGCCAACTGACTTAATCCAATCTGTTTCCTCTCTTCAGTCAACAACGAGTCCCTTTTTCTGCCACCCAACAAGATCAAATTGGGTTCAAGTTGAGCCCAAACCCAACCCATGGACACCCCTGCCATACATGTTGTCAAGAAAATTAACTAATACTAGTTGATTAATATGAAAACTAATTTTGATATCTTAAACTCAAGGGAATGTTAAGGCAAACAATATGCATGTTAATGCTTCAAATAAAACTAATAATATTTCAATATGGGCCAAATTTAGTGCAATGAAAAGGACAACACCATGAACAAGACATTTAGAAAGGTTTAACTTACGATTTTATATATTTTTTTTCAATAACAATATTAGAATAATGGTCAAATGATTAAATTTATTATTTCTAACTGTCTAATAATTTCTTGACACAAATAATAATTTTTCATGGTATTAGCACAATTTGACTTGAATTTAAACTATTAAGAGGGAATCTGAAAATTTCTTAGCAGTTTCAACTTTGTTGAAATTTGTGGGTCTTGGTCTTTTACGTGTTAATTACTTTTACAACCCAAAGAACGCTCCAATATATTCAGGATTTAAAGTTTTCAACACATGACTAAAACGCTTTTTGACTACAAGAATGAAGTTGACATGATGGATTCCTACTAGGAATAAAGCAAGAGGAAAAAGAGGGTGCAAAAGCGTTGCCTTTATCAAATTTTCGTCGGCAACACAATTCTATCTAATATTCTAGTCGTCCCAATTACAGGTTATTAATCCGAAGAATAGGAAATCACTAACTTAATTCTTTCCTCACATGAAAAGGAAAACGAATCACTGCATGGAATGTGACTTGATGGTAGGAGTCATCGTCCTACACCCAAAGAAGAGCGGTTCAAACGATAACCCCAACAAGGCTCATGTGGTCCACGTGGTATTACCTATTGCCGTCACGTGGCATAAAATCGATGAGTTCACACCAGAAACCCTTTTTTCTTTATTCAGCAAAAAAAAAAAAACCGAATCAATGCTGATTTTATTAGTCCATTTGTCCTTTTTTTTTTATTTCGTTTATTTGCCATATGAACAACTCTTTAAATATTTATTTTTCTTTAGTTATGGATATACTTTGGCATTACATTTTTATCTTCAATAAACCAATAAGAACAAACTCTCTCAAACAAAAACTTAGTCAAGAGAAACTTATATTATTCAAGATTTTGAAAGGAGAGAGCATAATTTTTCCATGCTTTGAAAGTACTTAAAAAAATTTCTTGTGAGAGTATTTCCTTATAAAAGACTTCCTCCTTCATTGAAATATATTAATTAGCTAATACATTTTTAGGTTCAAGTGTAAGTTTAGCAACACCACATTTTTTTCCAACTGATAAATGTTGTGATATCTATCCACACAAATAAAACGCAATGCCTATCTTCTTCTCAACCCTTTTGGTTGTATTAGGCCTGCCAATTTTGATTTACTTAATGGCAAGCCATGGCCCATGAGGCAGGGTTTACTGCTAGCCTAACATAGACCTGAGGATCACTAGAAAATGAACCTATTGATCCTTCAGAATACTATAAAGCCCAAAAGAAACCACACAATGTTGACATTCCAGATTTAGGCCCAACCTCCTTTGCAATCCAATGATTGTTTGTCTAACATATATTTTAGTCCTAATGTTGGTGAAGCTTCACAACCTGCAATTAATCCCACTGAAAATTTTGAATTTCTATTGTTTTGATCTCTCAAATTTTAAAATTTATAATTAATATTGTTATTTTGATCCCTCAAGTTCATATTTGTTTTAGTGACTATAGAAACTTGATAGGAGGGTCAAATTAACAGTAATTTAAAATTGAAGGGATTAACTGTAAGTTTTTAAACTTCCAATTCCAAAATAACAATAATAAATTTAGAGGGAGTATTAGCAATTGGTGATCATAAGCAAACAAGCTGAGAAAGATTGTTGCTATGTCCAGGCTGAAAAGTTTTACTAATGAATTAAAGACCATAGAAACATCTCCTCCATTGACACACCAAGGTTTAGGGTGTGCTTGTCCATCTATATAATATAAAATTAAAGTGTGGAAAAATAAGTTATTAGTTCAAATCAGAATTCAGAACATACAACACATGGCAATCCATATGATATATAGATGCAGGCTTATAGCCCATAAAATTGAATAGGAGTTCCATTCTCTGGGCTTCAATATCACACCAATGGATTTATGAAACAATCATGGTATAGAGAACAAGATACTTGTGAGTTTTTTTTTACTTAAGAACAATCGTGGTATATGAAAAAATAAACTCCCTATGATCATTTAAACTTCCCAAGGCTCCCCATATCAAAATCATCATTGAATAAAGTGAGTGGCAAAACCATACATCACTCAGACCTTCCAAATCTTTAGAACTTTCTCAAAGTCCAGAATATGATACTTGCTGTATGGAACAATGCAGCAACAAACTAATTTAAAAAAAACCTCAACAATCTTCTCCCTATGTGAAACCCACACCAGCCATTTACCAAATAATTCGTTTGGATGAACTTATTTTCACCTCAAAAGAGAATTAAGCTTTTTAAAAGCATCACATTTTTAAGGTATGGCTGTACTTTATCACAATAACAAAATGGACTCATCCATCAAGTGAATCCTGCTAATCATACCAGCAGATAATCATACCAGTAGTTCCTTTTCTAATAAGTATATCAGCAGATAACTGGATTCCTAATTTGAGAACAAACCCAGATTCCACAAACATGGGGATCTTATGCATCTCAAACTACTATAGCTCATTCTGAGACAAATTATAAAGAGATGAGCTGAAGACATGAACAAAATGTGTTGTAAACTGAGAAGCCACCATACCTGTCTCATTGCCGATTTCCTAGACACAAGAAAATTGGAGGAGAAAAATATGAGGAATTGCATGGTTGAATTTGCAATGGAGGTATATGCTACAGTTTAGGTGAGCTACTCAAACTATGAGATGGAAAAATAGGCTTGCAGCGTTGCACTAACCCATATAAATAGGAGGGAGAAAATGAAAGTTAACAACAACAAAGCCTTAGTCCCAAATTTCTAGGTTTGGCTAAAGGAAAGTTAAGATTTAGAAAAATGATAACAAACGAAGCTGAAGAGGCATGTTTAGTTAAAAAAGATAAAGCAGGCATGGTGTGATATGTGCAATACAAAGGGTGCAGAATCATTTGCGTACTGCAAGAGAAGCATCCTCTAAAGGTAATTACAGAACAACAACGATATTTACTGTTGAGATATATGTTACACTGATGAAAATTCCATCATAGGGAGTTTGCTTCCAAGGATCAAACCAATTTCATCTGCTCAACCATGTTCATCCTTTACTCCAACGTGAAAATCAGCACTCAACAAAAGCTTGAAACACATAATAATCTAGCAATGACATGATATACAAAAGCTGACAAGCTGTGTTTAGGTATGAGAATTTAAATAACAATTTCAAGTATAAATTGCTTCATATGCATTGCAAAAAATACATGATGGTTTTGATTACGAGAGAAAAAACAGAGGTTTTACTTATTTAACTCAGAGAGATGTTTTGCTTCAATAAATTACATATGTCAAAATCTAACAAAACATCCTACAGTTTGTCATTTCACGTTAACATATGAATATAGCTTACATATATCCATATATTTCATCAGAAGATCAAATTTGTACCATACAAACTTAATTCAAGCCATTTGAACTAAAAGAAATCCAAATCTTCTCTTCAACTTACATTTAAATGAAACAACAAAGATTTTTAAATTTTTTTTTTATTTATCCCAAAAAAATCGTAACTTGATATTCGTATCTGTAACTTAAACTATGGACACAGAATTAAACATACTCATTTGGTAATCAAGGTAACATTTTTTTACACTCTTTTGACATTGTTTTATTACACTTACATGATTGAAACAATTAATCACTGACCACAAGATGCTAAAACTGCACACAACAAGAAAATGTTATTATAATTGATACAAAAATGTACAAATTTGATTTTTTCAACTCAATGTGTGCCAAACTGAAGAGAAACAAACCCACACAGATTTTTCTCTCCTTTGACAGCACCTACACAAAATAAACGTAAGCTTTCACAAAAAGTATTAGAATAGCAAAAAGACAGCACTATTAATAGGACCAACATATTGGTTCCAACTACACTCATGGTAACTAAGCAGTCCATACATGTATTACCTTCAACAGTCTTGGACATCTCAGAATGACTACAATAGAGGTTCGATAGGGCTTGAAGAATCTTGAATAAGAGCACCACAACAAATGTGTTGAAATAACAGCATAAACTACAGTTCCTAAATCACATTGCTTACCAAGCAACAACCAGAAGCCTAAAAGTTTTTCAAGACTGCAAAGTTAAATATTGAAGCAGCCTCATAAGACATGCAAAATCCAAATCACATAGATTTGGGATTGGACCTACAACTCCCTCAAGCATTAAACTTAAACAGAAGGTTAATTTCAACTAGTTTCTATTTCAAGATCACCAGAAAGTGTTGGCTACTTACCCATGAGAAGCAGTCATTGTGAAAATCTTTCATTGCTGAGCATTCTCTTGGTATTCAATTGACAATAGTAAATACTAGATGGCCTGACACTCAACATTATAACCAGTACTAAGTTAATCAGATGGCAGGAATCTCACTAACAGAGTATGTCCCAGAGCAAGGTTCCATACTGTTATAAGCAAACCTATGCTCATCAAGGAAAGAGAAAAATACAAATAACAAATCCTACAGAAAAATTATTCTCCGTGACAGTATACATAATGTATAACCAACATATCCCACAGACTCATTCCCGCTACCTTCCCTACTCTTCTCCCCCTATCTCCCTCCATCCAAACATAGGTTAGAGTTACTTAGAATGTGTTAGATATAGCAAGATAAAAGGAATACTGCTTTCCTCAGGTGACAGAGGCCACTGCTCTGTGCAACAGTCCCCAACCAACCCCCCCCCCCCCAAAAAAAAAAAAAAAAAAAAAGATCCTAAAAGCAGCCAATTCAAAGTGCTTCTTCATAACACTAGAGATGTTACCTTCCCCTTCATAAGTTGGAAGCATAATAAAAAGGACAGATATTTTCTAAAAGAGTTCTCAGAAAAAGTAACACCTATAATTCAATGTACAAATAAGTTCAGCACCATCACATCCATGACCCAACCATTACATATACACGTTCTTCTCTTCTTTTCCTTGTTTTTTGTTTGAGCATATAAAGACTAAACAAGAAATATCAGTGTAACATAGTTCATGTCCTTCATAAAATCAAGTAATCAACACGAACCAGTTTTCAAAGGCAAAATGTCTTCATTGATTCCAAGTTCAATTAGTAGACAACACACACCTATTCCGAACACAAACATGCTGCCAACTCTACCAAGTTCAAATACATATCGAAGACACCATGCAGACTACATGTAACCCTGCAAAGTCACAAATAAGAGCAAGAATTATGCAATTCAATAAAAAAAAAAATTAAAAAAAAATTAAAAAAAAAAAAATCGATTTTTTAAAGGTTGCATCAGTCCATTCCATCAATTGAAAACTGCATTCATAAAATCATAAAAGCTGAAACATCCAATAGACAATGAAGAAGCTTTCATTTCCAAAAAAGGGCATTACAGGCTTTACAGCCTCAACATTCAAAAGGCTGCTCATTCAGCTGCCAACAAAGATAACAAATCTCCTAATCCTTCCTTGCTAATTATTTATCTGAGAACGAAAACAAAACTTGAGGAGATCTTCCCCCACAGATTCTGCTATATCAATGATCCTAAAATAAAATAAAAACCCTTCCTCCCTATTACATTAATCATCAAAATTTAACCTTTCCCCCCTATTTTTGCCTCAAAAGCCATAAATTTATTGTTAGATAAATCATCATGACGATAAAAATGAATTAAGACTTATCCTTCACCCTGACACCAAGCTCTCCAGCTACAATCACAGTGGTTGCCAAGCCAAGAAACATCCCATGCTCCACAACACCAGGAATCCTCAAAATCTTATCGCTTGCAGTATTCAAATCCCCAATATCCTTCTTGAAAAACAATTCCACAATGTGATTCCCATTGTCTGTAACAAAGGGCACCTTCCCATCCAAATCCAATGTTCTACGCTTTGCAACACAACCAGAGTCCTCAAACAAAGCCTGAAGACTTTTAGCAACGGCCAGATCACCATATGGCACAACCTCAACAGGCATAGCTAAACCACTCCCACCCAAATGCTCAACCATCTTTGACTCATCAACAATCACAACGAATTTCTTGCTCGAGCTCTCCACCATTTTTTCTCTCAAAAGCGACCCACCTCGGCCTTTAACAAGGTTAAGAAAAGGGTCAACCTCATCAGCACCATCGATTGACAAATCGACTACTGGGTGAGAATTGAGATCAGAGAGAGGGATTCCAAGAGAGACAGCCTGGTCATAAGTTTTTTTCGATGTGGGTATGCCTACAATGTTGTGAAGCTTACCTTGGTTCAAAAGCTCAGCGATTCTATCCACAGCGTGTTTGGCTGTGGAGCCAGTACCAAGCCCAATAACCATGTTGGATTCAACATACTCCACAGCTTTATAGGCTGCGATTTTCTTGAGCTCGTCTTGGGTGAGAACTACTGGGGACACAGACGAAGAAAGAGGAGGAGGAGAAGGAGAAGCTTGAGAAGCAGAGGAAGAAGAAGAAGGGACTATAATTTTGGCTTCCATGGGTGATTTCTCCGAGACAATGAACTGTGGATAAGAAATTGCCATTTACGGTTGAATATAAAGGAAACCCAGAAAGGAAAAAACAAAAAAGTTCTGATTTTTACAATAAAGTTTTGATCTTTTTTGAGAATACCCAGAAAGAAGAGAAAAATGAAATCTGGGGTTGGGATAAGAAGCTATCCAAGTCCAAACAAAGGCTTCAGTTTTGGTATTTGTATGTGGATTTTTGAAAAGGAAAAAAACAGAGAAAGATGAAGAGGAAGATTGATTGATGAAAGGGTTATCTTGGAATGTGTGGTGGTGAGAGAGAGAGAGAGATAGAGAGGGGTAGGGTTAAGTGTAGCAAGGAAGAGGAGGCGCAAAGGCAAGCACACACTAGAGAAGGGTTTGTGTTAATTTGCTTTTATAAGGAAGAAAGAAAGATTTTTGGCGTGAGAAAAATAAGGGAAAAGGAGTTCCATATATATTGTGTGTTTGAAGGGAGAGGAAGTAAATGCCTTTACTCCTCTGCCTTCGCATACAAGGAAATCTGAGAAAGAAAAGATTTGTGGCGTATTTCACGCGGTGGGGGAAAAAAATTTGGATTGCGTTTTGGGAAATACAGAAATAGTGAAATTAGATTCCTCCAATGGAATAGTGTTTTGAGGGTTTACTTTTTCTTTATTTTATATTTTGTTTTTTGGGGGTAACAAGCATGTTTGACTAATTTTAACAATCTTATACTTTGCTGCCGTAGAAGAAGTGGTATTATTGGTGTGTTTGACAACACTTATTTTTGTCCACTTATTTTACTATTTAGTTTATTTTTATTACTACTCATGGATTATATTGTACTTTTTTATATTATTCATGAGTCTCATTATACTATTTTAGCTCACTTTTATATTTATTTACAATTTTTTTAGTAAATAATTTTCAATTTTAATAAAATAAGTCGATCTCAAACAGACTCTATATGTTATTTTTTAAGAAAAAAAAACTAGATATATGTTTAATTGTGTCATTTGCTTCCCTTTACCCTACTTTCAAAGGTAATGGAAGGTGGGATTGTCGACATCAAAAAAATATTTTACGGATTGTCAATGATGGTTGAGATATTTGCAATCCAATTAATATGGGATAATAATGTATCATATAATAGTTGGATTATGAAGTAAAATTTCATTAAGATTAATTAAAACAACCCCCCACCCTCCTGTTCATGAATTTTTTATGATCTAAACATGTCATGACGTGCAAGGAAGGAAACTACAAATAATACATGTTTACACAATTCTTCACTATTTTATTTTTTTGAATTTAAATTACATTTGACATAATTTTAAGTTAACATTACTCCCACCTATTAGTATCTTTTATATATTCTTTTTTTGAGAAGAATATCTTTTATATATTCTATAAAATAAAATAAAAGGCATTTTTATAGTGAATTAATAATTTCATAATGTCATATATTGTTGAATTACAAGTTGTTTTAATTTTATTTATTATAGACTCATATTTTGTTATGATTTTTTAGTAAACAAATGACAAAACTTGAAATTTTAACAATTTAAAAAAATCAAAAAACAAAAACTAACAAAGCGTTCACATTTGTCCACACAATTGCATCAAAGTTATCATTGTATTAGAATAAATACAACTAAATGAAAAGAGTTATTTTCAGATTTTACTTAAAGGATATTCTCTTTCTCTTTTCGATCAGTACATTGTTTTCGTTTAAATTAACTTAAAAAGCTCAAAGATAAAATCCAGAAAGGAACTAATGATAAGATGAGCTTATCTTGATTATCAACAAAAAGAGAGAGAGAGAGAGAGAGAGAGAGAGAGAGATTATCTTAACCTTTCCTGAAAATGACTTTTTATTTTTTATTTTTTTTCAGGTACATCTTAAAATGACCTCATTATATATACAAAAAAAAAAAAAAAAAAAAAAAGTACTGTGAGCCTGTGACATGGGGTGGCCTTTTTATTTGTTTTACCTTGTTCGTGATGATGGTCTTTTCATTTGCATGAGCTCTCCACTAATCAAAGATTATTTTGGATATGAAAATTAATCACAGATGGCTCATGTGTGGGCCAATTTTGCCCTGGGTTCCAACAGTGTAAAGGGAAAGGCCCGGCCCAATATCTTGTATGAAGAGATACGAACATCCGAGGACGACCAGCCGAGGAACGGATAAAATTACCATCCGAGGAGAGGTGCAGCATGTTAGCAAGGAGTGGGGACTGTGTCCGAGGATGATGGTCACCTCGGCACTTTTGTCCGAGGTGCCTGGTTAACTTGTTGATCACTCAGAACAGTGCCCAGGACAATCTTATAACGGCACAAAGGGGAAAATATCCAACAAAAAGTAATGGTAGAAAATGGCAAATATCTAGTGGTGCTGTCACCTCCGCATTAAATGTCTCCCAGCTAACCTTCTGGCCGCATTAATGTGGAGGTGATACCTGAACAGTGAAGGGGCAGCTTTCCAGCTAAGGATGGAAGATTCAAGAGAAAGTGAGGAAAAAAGGCAGAAAAGCGATGATATATAAGGCGAGGAAAGACAGAAGGAAGGGGGATCGAAAATAGGTGGAGAGAAAAACGGAAAGAGAAAAATCAGATCTTTAGGACATGTTCGAAGGAGATTTATTGCTACATATCACGCTCGTATATTGAATCTTTTTTACACTAAAATCCAATATTTCGGCCCAAGATCAGACTAGCTTTCTTTCCTGCACTCTATAAATTCATTGTTTGGGCTACGTGGGCCTGGATCCATTCCCGCCCTGGATTCAAGTCAGTTCTGGTCCTTACAATTGGCGCCGTCTGTGGGAAATTGCTTGATCTGATCAGAAAGAGATTTGGGTTTAGTGCGTAAAATGGAAGAATCAGGTTCGCATCAACCAACGGTAGGGCCACATCAGGGTGAGGATAATCCGCACCAGGCAGCATCAGGAGGGTCGCAGCATAACTACTCGGGGGCCCACCCTCACCAGAGAGGAGCTCATGAGCAAAGTGGGCAAACCATGCACACTAATAGAAGTCAATCGCGCGGGAAAAGTCGCGTATCCCATGCAGAGAATGAGAGGGACATGCAACACGAGATAGATGAATTGAAGAAGAAGTTACATCGCGCGCGGCGAAGACGGGCACCATTTGAACCGGAGTCTTCATCCGAGGATACAGAGGATGACACATATAGGCAAAGATCTAAAACTCCACCCAGTGAAACCTTCTCCGGTGATGAGGACTATAATGATTATAGACGGAAAGGTAGAAGTACTTTGCAGAAAGGTCTAGGGAACAAAGCTATGAATGAGGCTTTGAGTCAAGTGGCCAAGTCGCCCTTCACACGACGGATTGAGGGCGCCAGCCTTCCTCGGCGATTTAACCAACCAACCTTCTCTCTTTATAATGGCCGAACGGATCCTGTGGAGCATGTAAGCCATTTTAATCAAAAAATGGCCGTCCACTCGAAGGATGAGGCTCTAATGTGTAAGATCTTTCCGTCCAGCTTGGGTCCGATGGCAATGAGATGGTTTAATGGCCTTAAGGCAAACTCTATTGATTCTTTCAAAAGGCTTACCCAGTCCTTTGGAGCGCGCTTCATCACCTGCAGTAGGGTACCTTTGCCGTTAGGATCTTTGCTATCAATGTCCATGCGTGAGGGAGAGTCTTTGAAAGCTTACTCGGACAGATATTGGGAGATGTTTAATGAGATAGATGGGGACTATGATGATGTGGCCATTAGTACATTTAAGGCAGGATTGCCGGCGGAGCATGATCTGAGAAAGTCACTCACAGGCAAACCTGTCACCAGTGTACGTCTGCTGATGGATAGGATTGACAAGTATAGAAGAATTGAGGAAGATCAACTGCAAGGTAAGGGAAAAGTGAAGATGATTCCTCAGGATAGGAGGGATTCCAGGTCGGATCGGGTACAAAATAATCGTCCTCGGAGGGACTTTTTAGGACAATCTGCATCTGCCAATGCTCAGGCCGTCAATGTTGTGTTTCGAGAGCCAGTGCAGAAAGTTTTGGAAAAAGTAAAGAATGAACCCTTTTTTAAGTGGCCGAATAAAATGGCAGGAGATCCAAGCAATCGCAACCAAAACCTGTATTGCCAATATCATCAAGATCACGGTCATGCTACTGAGGATTGTCGGAACTTATGGGATCATTTGGAGCAACTGGTCCGAGAAGGCAGGTTGAAGCATCTATTGCATCATTCCAGTGGCCGAGGAGGCCAGACAGGTACTGCGTTTCAGGGAGGTCCTGCATCCAAGCCTCCTCTCGGGACCATCAATGTTATATTCGCCGCTCCAGGGAGGACTGGATCCTGCCCAACTAGAATAATGTCAGTATCACATTACACCGACGGTGAGTCTAATTCAATGCCAAAGAGGGCTAAGACGAACGTTCCTCTAGTCCTAAGTTTTTCAGAAGCGGACAAACAAGGAACCATACAACCACACGATGATGCTCTGGTGGTTACCCTTAGAATTGGCGGATACGATGTGAAGAGAGTCATGGTTGACCAGGGAAATGCAGCGGAGATTATGTATCCCGACCTCTTTAAGGGTCTGGGTTTAAGGCCCGAGGATTTGTCTGCCTACAGCTCGCCTTTGGTGAGTTTTGAGGGTAAGATGGTGGTCCCTAGGGGCCAGATCAGACTGCCTGTGTAAGCTGGATGGGATGTGGTCGAGGTAGATTTCATCGTGGTAGATGCCTTCTCTCCGTACACGGCCATTATGGGTAGGCCGTGGTTGCACTCTTTGGGCGCCGTATCCTCCACCCTTCATCAAAAAGTGAAGTATCCCTCTAACGGTCAAGTGATGGAGATATTGGGAAGCCAGTCTATGGCTAGGCAATGCCTAATTGCAGCAATTCAGCACAAACCAGAGGCTGGCACCTCAGCCAGTAAAGAGAATGTCTTATAGCAGTCAGGGGCCTCGTCGTCGCTTCGTGGAGGGCCAGATGACGAGATGAGTTGTGAGGGTCTGGAGAAGGTGATTATAGGGGATGACCGTGAAAGATTCTTCCAGGTAGGGGCTCGATTGCCCCCACAGGAGAGGGAAGAGTTGGTTGAGTTGTTAAGGGGGAACGTGGACGTTTTTGCATGGGACGCCTACGAAGCCCCTGGTCTGAATCCGGAATTCATCTGTCATCGATTAAATGTAGATCCTTCAGTGACTCCAAAAAAGCAGCCTCCTCGGCGACCCTCGAGTGAACACGTGGAGGCAATTAAGTCTGAGGTGGTTAAACTCAAACAGGCAGGGGCTATTAAGGAGATTTTCTACCCCCAGTGGTTGGCTAATACAGTAGTGGTGAGGAAGAAGACAGGGAAATGGCGCGTCTGCGTAGACTTCACAGACCTTAACAAGGCTTGCCCCAAGGATCCTTTCCCTATGCCGAGGATAGATCAGTTGGTAGATGCGACAGTAGGTCACCCTCGGATGAGTTTCCTGGACGCCTTCCAAGGTTATCATCAAATACCATTGGCCGTTGAGGACCAGGAAAAAACGGCTTTTGTTACTCCTGTGGGGAACTATCACTACAAAGTAATGCCTTTTGGCCTGAAAAATGCAGGATCGACTTACCAACGGATGATGACAAAGATGTTTGAATTACAGTTGGGAAAAACCATCGAGGTCTACATTGATGATATGGTGGTGAAGAGCAGGTTAGCATATGAACACCTAACAGATCTTACCAATGTTTTTGAAATCCTGAGGCGGCATGGTTTGCGTCTGAATGCTTCTAAGTGCTCCTTTGGAGTGGGGTCAGGGAAGTTCCTAGGGTACATGGTGACTCATAGGGGGATTGAGGTAAACCCAGATCAGATTAAAGCAATCAACAGCTTGCAACCACCTCGGAATCCGAAAGAGGTCCAGAAGCTTACAGGGATGATGGCAGCCTTAAATCGGTTCATATCCAGATCAGCAGAAAGGTGCAGACCTTTCTTTCTTTTGTTACACAAATGGAAAGAATTTCAATGGTCCGAGGAGTGTGCTAGAGCCTTCCAAGAGCTTAAGCATTACCTATCCCATCCGCCTATAATGTCCAGCCCAGTGGTGGACGAGGTCCTTTTCTCTTACCTTGCTGTCGCTTCACACGCCATAAGCCTTGTGCTCATACGGGTGGATGGCGGCGTCCAACGACCAGTCTATTATGTAAGTAAGTCGCTTAATGAAGCCGAGGCGCGTTATCTACCACTGGAAAAAGCGATACTGGCTGTGGTGCATGCCACGAGGAAACTCCCCCATTATTTCCAGGCACATACTGTGGTCGTTCTGACTCAGCTCCCCCTTAAGTCAGTACTAAGGAGCGCCGATTATACAGGAAGGATAGCCAAATGGGGTACGATTCTAGGGGCTTTTGATATAAAGTACATGCCCCGTACCTCAATCAAGGGACAGGTGCTGGCCGATTTGGTGGCCGAGTTTGCTGAATCTCCGGAAGAGAGGGAAAGGAAAGACGAGCTAGTGGATGAAAGAGTGGTAGGCGTCGCCTCTATTCAAGGCCTACGGTATTGGGAATTGTACGTTGATGGAGCAGCCAATCAGCGGGGATCAGGAGTGGGGCTAGTACTGGTGTCCCCTGAAAAGATTACCATAGAAAAATCCTTCAGATTGAATTTCTCCGCTACGAATAACGAGGCCGAGTATGAAGCTCTACTGCAGGGGATGCAAATGGTGCAAAAACTGGGGGGAAAGGCAGTAAGGGCTTTTTCAGACTCAAGATTGGTGGTCGGACAAGTAGGAGGTGATTTGGAGGCGCGAGATTCAAGAATGCTGGAATATTTACATCTGGTCAGGGATATGCAGGAAATATTCGAAGCTTTTGACTTGTCTCACGTGTCCAGAAGTGGGAACACCCATGCAGACTCGCTGGCCACTCTTGCCACGTCCTCGGCTCAGGATCTACCTCGGGTAATCCTGGTGGAAGACCTGCATGTGCGAGCTGTGGCACATCAAGTTGCACCGCGGATACACCAGGTTGCGCTGGGTCCCAGTTGGATGGATGCCATATCACTGTTCCTGGAAAAAGACGTACTACCTGTGGAAAAATCTGAGGCCGACAAAATACGGAGGAAAGCTCCTCGGTTTTGGTTGTCCGAGGACAGAAAATTGTATAAGCGTTCGTTCTCCGGGCCCTACTTATTATGTGTGCACCCAAAGGCATCAGAAATACTTCTGGAAGAATTGCATGAGGGAATTTGTGGAAGTCACACTGGGGGAAGATCACTGTCTCACAGGGCTCTTACCCAAGGATACTGGTGGCCGAACATGCAGAAGGAGGCGCAGGAATATGTCAAGAAGTGTGATCAGTGCCAAAGATTTGCACCAAACATCCACCAGCCTGGAGGAGCGCTCAATCCGCTTTCTAGCCCATGGCCTTTTGCTCAGTGGGGCCTAGACATTGTGGGTCCGTTTCCCAAAGCCGCAGGGAACAGAAGATACCTCCTGGTCGGCACAGACTATTTTACCAAGTGGGTTGAAGCTGAACCTTTGGCCAATATCAGGGATGTGGATGTCAAAAGATTCATCTGGAAGAATATAGTTACGCGGTTCGGTGTTCCCAACGTCCTCATCTCGGATAACGGCCTCCAATTTGACAGTAAAGCCTTTAGGAAATACTGTTCTGACTTGGGAATAAAAAATAGATATTCCACCCCAGCCTACCCGCAGGGAAATGGGCAAGCTGAGGCCGTTAATAAAGTCATCGTGAACGGATTAAAGAAGAGGTTGGACGACGCCAAGGGAAGGTGGGTCGAGGAGTTACCTCATGTACTATGGACCTATAGGACAACACCTCGGAAGTCCACTGGTGAAACGCCCTTCTCAATAACATATGGGGCTGAAGCCGTAATACCACTGGAGAGTGGTTTTCCTACAATGAAATCCAGAGGGTTCACTCCGGAGGGAAACGAAGAGCTGTTAAAGAGGAACTTGGACCTAATTGAAGAACGGCGAGAAAATGCTAGGGTACAGCTAGCCTACTATCAGCATAAGCTAAAGCAAGGTTACGATCTTAGTGTAAAGCTGAGACCATTGGCCCCAGGGGACTTAGTTTTGAGGAAAGTTGTAGGGAACGCTAAAAACCCTTCGTGGGGGAAATTGGGTCCTAATTGGGAGGGGCCGTATCGCATCACGGCGGTGGCAGGAATAGGAGCTTATTACTTAGAAGATTTAGACGAGAGAGCTGTACTTCATCCTTGGAATGTAAACAATCTGAAAAGGTATTATTATTAATAATAAAAGTTATTTTTCTCACTTATTAATATACTATGACATCTTTTGAGATATTAAACAGAAACTAAGTCATGTCAGGTCCTCGGACCACATACTTAGTGAAAATTAATATACTAGGACATCTTTTGAGATATTAAACAGAAACTAAGTCATGTCAGGTCCTCGGACCACATACTTAGTGAAAATTAATATACTAGGACATCTTTTGAGATATTAAACAGAAACTAAGTCATGTCAGGTCCTCGGACCACATACTTAGTGAAAATTAATATACTATGACATCTTTTGAGATATTAAACAGAAACTAAGTCATGTCAGGTCCTCGGACCACATACTTAGTGAAAATTAATATACCATGACATCTTTTGAGATATTAAACAGAAACTAAGTCATGTCAGGTCCTCGGACCACATACTTAGTGAAAATTAATATACCATGACATCTTTTGAGATATTAAACAGAAACTAAGTCATGTCAGGTCCTCGGACCACATACTTAGTGAAAATTAATATACTATGGCATCTGTTGAAATTTTAAATTGAAACTAAGTCATGACAAGTCCTCGGACTGCAGACTTAGTACATATTAACGTATTATGACATCTGTTAAAGACTTGGTGGAAACAAATATTACAAAACATCCCCTAAAATAAACAACAAGTCATCATTATTAGATCCGTATACCATAAACCTGGAAACTATAATTGCCCGTGCAGTGTTAAGGAATATATTCCACAAATTGTATGCTATGGTAAACTCTTTAAAACATAATCTTGAGTGTAAGTTATTGTCTCCTGAGTTAGGTATTAACCTACTTTATAGGCCATGATTGACTTCGTGGTTATCAAATAAGTATAAGTATAACTTAATATGCTCACAATCTACTTATTGCCTAAGCGAAGTAATATTGCTTGAAAATCTCGGAACTTATTATGGAACTAAATAAAAGGGTGATACATTTTCTTGAAAGATCAACGTCATGCTTTGTTAATTCATTTTTACTCCTCATTAAGGTATGTTGGTTCCTTGGTAATGGATTACGTTATGAAAGAAAGCAAAGAACTGAGCAAAATAAGTATCATACAGTTAATTAAAGCAATGAGGCTGACTGACATTACTTGAAGTAAAGAAAAGAATTCCATATATCATCAAAATTGGCTTTTTAGCATAGCAGAAGGAGTTACAATCACCATCGAAATAAAAAAATAAAAAAAATAAAAAAAAAAAAAAAAGAAAGGAAAACAAAACTAAGGCTTTAATTTGATCTGGAGTTTTGGCTTGGATGTCTTGTCAGCTGCCTCGGAGTTGGCCTCTTTCTCCTTGTCCTTAAGAGACTCCTGAACAGGTAAGGTGACTAAAGCCAACTGCTTCTCAAAATCTTGAGAAGCTGCCTCTGGCTGAGGAGCTTCAGTCACTTCACCTGGAAGGGGTCCCTTTTGGATCTCCGTCTCCTTCTCCTCACCAAGCTGGACAGCAGGAGGGAGGGGCTGAGGGGGGACCTCGGCGGTAGGCTGAGGCACGGAAGGGGCTGTCTCAGCCTGCTTGGGAATTTGCAGGGCTAAGGGGAAGATGATGCTTTCAGGCCTCCTCAACCCTGATGAGGCCTCAACTCCAGCCTGGTTGAGAGCCTCTTCCCACGTTTGGGCGCAGTAGGCGCGGCAGACCGCAGGGACTTCAGCACGGAGAGTGTCTTCAGTCTCGGCCACGCCGACATCATACCCGTGCTGCTCAGCCTCGTCCCTTTCCTTCTCGGCCTTCAGCTTATCCTCCTCCGCTTGTGCCCTCGCTTTTTCGGCCAAGACTTTAAGCTGGTTAGCCTCTTCCAGTTGTTGCCTTAGAGTTGCAATTTGCTCTTTGGCAGTGACCAACTGTCCTTTGACTTCCACTACCAGCTTCCTCTGGCTCTCAGCCTGAGTCTCAGCCCCCTTCAAGGCGGCCTCAGCACTTTTTCTTGACTGCTCCTCAGTCTTTATCCTCTCCTTAAGATCAGCGTTGCTCTTCTCGGCAACGGACATTGTCTGCACAGCAGCTATCCTTCTCCTTCTTTCCTCCTCCAGCTGCTGAGCAACGGAGTGGTAAATTTCTTCCATCCTAAAGGTGCTCTGGACAGCCTGTTTACCAAAAAGAAAGGAAAATTTAAAATACAAATAAAATAAATGATAAATAGCACTAATAAAAAAAAAAGAAAAAAAAAAAAGAATAATAATAAATAATAACATTATTAGTGACAAAGTAATGGTACATACCATCCCTAGACACCTTTTGGCTTGGAGGAAGACCTCGTTCCTCCTCAACCCTCGTAGCTCCACCATGTCCTTGGGGAGCAAGAGGGTCTCTTCCAAGGCCGAAGCTACATGGCAGCCAATGCCCCCGTTGTAATCCCTGATCGACGCATCGTCGGTCAGGGGCTCGCCCCCAAGCATGGGGGCTGGAAGCCATGCCCGGGGCTCGGTTTGTTGAATCTCCCCCATTTCAGGTCCTCGGTTGGGGGCAGGGCCAAGTTTCAGTTGCTTCGTCGGCCTGTGGGCGTCCTCATCATGGGAAGATGGAGCCCTCCCGGCTTCCACAACTTCCTTGCCTTTGGGCTCCCTTCTCCTCTTAGGTTCAGGCTGCTCGGCCCTGGAAGGAGGAGCTGGCTGAGGGGCAGGTAGGGGAGATTTAGGAGGAGGGGGAGGAAGTCTCTGTTGGGTCGACCTTCCAACCTCTCCCCTCCCAGGTTGGCCCTCCAGCAACTCCTGGAGACTCCGTTGGGGTTTCCTCTGGATGCCCATATCTTCGGAGGCGGTGGGTGAGGGGGTGAGCAAATCAAAAACCTCGTAGTCGTCGGCGGCCGAGGATACGTCTACAAAGCCCTCCTCGTCTCTTTCAACCTCTTCCTCCTCTTTTATTTGAGGAACGTGGGGCAAAGGTGAACTGACTCCTGCGAGGCTGGCAACGGGCAGTGCCTCAGTATGCGTGGTATCTTCTGGAAGAGGAACGCCTTGGGGGATTAAAAACCCTTCGTAAGCGACGCTAATCCGGCGAAGCCGAGGATCCTTTGCCTTTATCACGCACGAAGGAGCTTGGAACGCCCGAGAAATAGGAGTGTAGCCGAGGATGAGATGGGCCGCCCTCAGTTGACCGTCTGAAGGATTGACGTAGATTTCTGCTCGGAGAACTTTGTCCAAGCTAGCCTTGTTGACTAAGCGCAACGATGGCGAAGTCGCACGTGGATCTGCATTTTTAGTAAAAGCGATAAGAGTCACTTTAATATAAGCCGACGATAATGGGAAAACTAGAATCCAAACAGCTAAGCATATAGATTAAATAATTCGGACCCCCACCTGGCTCACCCTCTTTAACTGGGCATGGTAAGCCGTCATGCCACTGCCCCGAGAAGATTAGGAAATCTTCTTTTAATCCTTTATTGGATTGAGGAAGACACTGAATCAGCCTAACCTCGGCCTGCCTGGATTTCAGGTAATACCCCTGATTTTTTAAGTGCTGAAGGTTGTAAACCCAGTTTATGTCATGATGGGTCAGATTTAGATTCATTCTTTCGTTCAAGGCCTCTATGCTCCCTAGTACCCTGAACATATTCGGTGCACATTGGGTGGGAGATAGCCTAAAATACCTAAGATAGTTCCTAGTGAGGGTGCCCATGGGAATGGTCATCCCTCCTTCTATGAAAGCGATCATAGGAATGACAACTTCGTTCGTCTTTCTTTCGTCGTACCATTCGCCCTGGGCCGCGTATCTAACGCCCACATGGGGGGGAATGTTGTACTTAATCCTAAAGTTTCTCATTCCCTCCTCAGTATCTACTAACTCCTTAAATCTACCCATTTTTTTAGGAGGCCCTAGAGGAGGGATTCTACAATAAAAAGGAATAAAAGTTAAAGAGAGTTTAGGAGGACTTACAGGTTTGAGAAATGGTCCTCGGACAGGATTTATGTGTTTGTATACGCACAAAGGAACAAGAGAAAGAAATAAAGTCTCAGGTTCTAGAATAACGCAATCGTTCAAAAGTGACAAGAAAGTGATTTGAAAGGTTATTAATAGTTACGCAAAAATTAAAAGCGGGAGTTCGCCCGCCCAAATTCCCAAAAGGTCCAACCACCGTTGGATTGGCATCTCACCGTTGAACGTGGGAGACAGGGGGGTTGCCAAAATTAAATGAAGGCGCTCCCTGGACACTGAAGAGTCAGGAACGGGTCGCGAAAAGAAAAACGCATGCAGCTATGATTTGACTCAATAGAATCAGATCATAAGGGAGATCCGAAGAGAGAGTCAAAATCCTTCTTTTCTCCCGAGAAGCCGAAAAGCAAGATTTTGAGGGGCTATTGTGTGGGCCAATTTTGCCCTGGGTTCCAACAGTGTAAAGGGAAAGGCCCGGCCCAATATCTTGTATGAAGAGATACGAACATCCGAGGACGACCAGCCGAGGAACGGATAAAATTACCATCCGAGGAGAGGTGCAGCATGTTAGCAAGGAGTGGGGACTGTGTCCGAGGATGATGGTCACCTCGGCACTTTTGTCCGAGGTGCCTGGTTAACTTGTTGATCACTCAGAACAGTGCCCAGGACAATCTTATAACGGCACAAAGGGGAAAATATCCAACAAAAAGTAATGGTAGAAAATGGCAAATATCTAGTGGTGCTGTCACCTCCGCATTAAATGTCTCCCAGCTAACCTTCTGGCCGCATTAATGTGGAGGTGATACCTGAACAGTGAAGGGGCAGCTTTCCAGCTAAGGATGGAAGATTCAAGAGAAAGTGAGGAAAAAAGGCAGAAAAGCGATGATATATAAGGCGAGGAAAGACAGAAGGAAGGGGGATCGAAAATAGGTGGAGAGAAAAACGGAAAGAGAAAAATAAGATCTTTAGGACATGTCCGAAGGAGATTTATTGCTACATATCACGCTCGTATATTGGATCTTTTTTACACTAAAATCCAATATTTCGGCCCAAGATCAGACTAGCTTTCTTTCCTGCACTCTATAAATTCATTGTTTGGGCTACGTGGGCCTGGATCCATTCCCGCCCTGGATTCAAGTCAGTTCTGGTCCTTACAGCTCAGTTTATAGTTTACATCAAGCACATTTCATTGACATTGGTCGGAGTACCAGACTCCCCAGGTTTAGGAGCCAATATTTGGATTATAATTTTTTTCATTAACTCATTTGTATATGTGCGATTTTAAAAATTAGATATATAATTATATTTTTATCTACCTTTTAATATAAATCAATTTAAACACTGTGTTTCTCATCCGCTCGTCTTTTAAAACTTGTTAAAATGTAAAATAAAAGAACAGTGTTCACCAAATATAGCAAAATTACCTCCACATTTGATACTCTCTTTCTCTCTCTCCAATTAGACCTACATAGAAAATATGTTGGGCCAGCATTGACGGAGATGAGGTTTGGCATTGTGCAAGGGTGAGGGCTTCCAACAAGATTGTGGAGACACAATTGGGTAATCTTTGATTGATATTGTGGAGACGACTTTGCACAAAATTGTGGAGACGACTTTGCACATAATTGTGGAGACGCAATTGGGGAATCTTCAATTGATATTGTGGAGGCAACTTTGCAGTAACATGAGTTTGCAAATTTGAGTGCAATGGGTCATGGGTTGTAGGGTCAATGGTTAGGTTTGTGTTTGGGGGTGGAATCGATGATAGCCATGTTGAACCCCAATATACATATGTGGATCAAATGGTAAATAGTATTGGATTGATATGAAAATTAGTATGAATGTTGAGAATATATAGAACATGAAATCCAACGGTGAGATTTTCAACTATGAATTCAAAAACAAATTATTAGATGATGTAAAATTACTTTTTTAAAAAAAAAAAAAAAAAAAAAAAAAAAAAAAATATATATATATATATATATATATATATATATATATATATATATATATATATATATATATATATATATATATATATATATATATAAAGTTTATGCCTATAAAATATATGAATTTAACCTCTCTAAAATTTGGAAATTATAGTATGGCCCCCAAACACACTACCAATCTGCCACTAGCTATTTTGCATTAGGCGGTGATATGTGTTGGGTAGCAATGGATTTGTGTTAGTTTCTTAGGTTTTTTCTTGTGGTGGTTGCCGGGTTTGCCACCCACGGGTTTTGAGGAAGGAAAAAAATATATAATGTTTTTGAGAAAGAAAATAAAAATATGATTATTTTAATGAGTTGTATTGCTAAATAAGGAATGAGATGTGGAATGTATATTAAAAATGAATATGTAAATAAATAAACTAACTTTTTGGTAAGTTAAAATCGTCCATTCCTATCTTGGAGTGCATGGTATTTTTTTGGGAGGCATGGGATTAGATCAACAATCTATTCCTTATTTTGAATAATAATAATAATAATTCATCAAATTTTTCATTAAAAAAACTATTAATATAGAGGTGCAGTTCTATTGAGAAGTTACAATTTCTCTAACATAAAACATATATGTTTTATGCATAGATGCTTAATATGGATGATTTTGAAAAAAGTATTTTGTGCATTCAAAATATATATAATATATCATCTCTCTTATAATATTTGAAGTCCATGCAATTGATGACTTCAAAGAAAAATAATTGGAAAGAGATTTAGAGATGTATGATAGAAGAAAAATATTAAAGTTACAAACTAATCTACAAAAAATTTATAAACTACTAATATGGTTATTGACAATTGAAAAAATAATATCAATAGTAAACCAAAATGAAAATCAATAAAAATTTGTTACAGCAACGATTTATAGAATATATGCAATTGAAATAACAGGAAAGTTATTAAAAATTACTTTTTTGTATATAAGCTGAGTAGAGAGTTGTGTATATATACTGCATAGTGTATAGGCTTTGAACGAGAATATAAAATACAATTGGGATCCCCAAATTTGACTAAAAGGTAAAAACTCAAAAAGGGTCAAAGGCACTTTTTGAAAGGGTGTGGATGGCTAATACTATTATGGCATCCAAACATCATGGTGTTGAGTTACTTTAGGTTGTCTTTTTGGACAGGGCCACATATGAATGGAATCAAATTGAATTGTTATTATTTTAGGAAGGTAGTGGGAAACAAGGCGTGAAACTTGCTTGGTTTTTCCACAATTCTCCGCATATTCCCAATCTCTGGATTTCGTTTCCCTGAACTTTTTATATATGCTAGATTTGATTTGATCTTTCAATTTATTAATTAAACTTTATTTGTTTTCATAGTTGTTACTCTTATTTATATTGGTTTTCATCTATATTTTTTTTAATTTATTGGGGGCACTATAGAGGGCTGTTACTTGCCGGGATTTGATTATGACAAGTGACAAGCAATTTGAGAGGCCCATGTTCAAGGATTTTTTATAATCCAACATCAGTTTTGTCCTCTTCAGCTTCTGAAGATTTTACAGCTTTAGTTTACCAGGATATGGATATCTTCTTGGGATAGTCAATTGTGTGGCTCCTTAGCTTTGGTCCTATGTTATATCCGTGGGCCATCTTGTCCATATCGAATCAAGAATGGGAAATCTGGATTTGAAGACTTTTAAAACCCAAGGAGTAAGAAAATTTTTTGCAATAAGCATGATTTGCAATTAGGAAAGAAAGCTGGTCCGGTTGGATGTGGACGTGGTCGGATCATGGATGTCCTGTCCTAGTTTTAGGATCAAAAAAATTTGTGCTGTATGGAAAGGATCGTGGATGTTTCATCCTCATTTTAGGATTGAAAAAATTTGTGCAACATGGAAAGTGTGACAACTGACAAGTCGGTAGAACTATTTTATTATTCTTAATGAGATGGTTTTGACATTAATGAAACGATTTTTAGAAATAGATAAACAATTATTTTAAGCTTAAAATAATAGAATGAAGTTATGAACATAAAACTTTGACTTTTGCAAGGTACAAAAAAGATGATCGGTAGATAATCTTTTTTCAAATTTCGCTTTGATGGAAGTTATTTGAATCATTTGATATCTTCAGTCTACTCTCTTGGTATAATAATGTATTAAAAAAAATTAAATTTATATATATTTCTTCAAAGCATGACAAGATGAGACGGAAATGGAATTTAATTAATTAATTTATACATAAATAATTTTTTTAACACATATTCAGAACTAAGTTAAACAGGCAAAATTCGTCTCCATCGAGAAGTAGTTACAAATAAGAGAGGGTGACCCACATGTCTTACATGGAACAAAGGCATGTTCTAGTTTGTGGTGGTGATTGATTAGTACTTCAAGACAAGGGAAATTGTTAATTCTAAGAAATAAAGCGTGGCATGGATGATAACACGAATTACTCAAGTTGGAACCAAGAGTCAATATCAAGAAAGTTTAAACAAAACCCACCTCTAGTAGGCCATAGTGTAGTTTATATCGTTTTCTGGGAGATTCGTTATAATCCGAACCATTTGACTAAACAAATAAGACTGTATTTGCATTATAAGCAAGTTATCCCACCAATCTTTTTACCATTCAGATGAAAATAATAAACCATGCAGGCAAAGAAAAAGATAAAACAAAGACTAATTAGGCAAGGTTCATCACTAATTTCTTATTCCTTAATAATAAGGTTATTTAAATGATACCTAGCGTGCGTTTGGATTGGCCATTTTTCTCAATTTGCACATTCAGAGTTTTTTTAGTGGGTCCTATGGGTACTGTTCACATACTACCAAACTCAGCAAAACACAAATTTCTAGGTAAATTAGAGTCTCATACACTATTCACACTTTTAAAAATTATATTGCTATAGTGTTTTCAACAATAAGTTTTTAGTTTTCAGCAAATAAGTAATATTCAAATACATCCCTAATGTAATTAGATTACATTACAAGATACATTACATTAATTATGGCCAATGAATTTAGACCATACAAATCCAAATTCAGGATAAGATTTTGTGGAAAGGCAAGCTCTAAGAAATAACCCACTTCAATTTGACCAAGCAATGTGAATAGTCTAACACGCTTTCCATGTGCGCTGCTCCAAAATCCAAACAAGAGATAGCATTCTCGGAAAGTCATAGTTTTGAATTTGATCAACAATAAGCTCAAGGGTCACTAAAATTTTTAAACTATTACCGTGACTTATTGCGATTGATTTATAATAGAAACTGTATCAATGATACATAGGATGAGACTTAGGTCCAATGCATATAGTGTATTGGATCCATTAAGATGGTGACATGTGTTCAAAAGTAGACACGTATTATAATTTCAACAAGTCCAATGCAACTGGACACTGGACCCAAACCTCACCCTAATACATATATGTGAAAGTAATATTACTCTAATCACAATTTATCACCTTAACAAATTGTTAAAAAAGTTGTTCTCTTAACATTACTCTTTAAAGTTTGATCAACCTTTCGATTATAAGAAAAGTGGAAGGTCAAAATGCATCTTAGAAGTTTGAACAAAAGGTGTAAAACAATGTTTGGCCAAGAATTACCCACCTTAGGACAAACTTACTTGACCGTGCAAAAAAATTAGTAATTTCAACGTAATAAACATGGATCAAACCTTTGAATTGACACAATGGATTAAAAAAATAAAAAACACCCTTTGAATTGACACATTCCAGCCAAATACTGTGCCAATTTTTTTGGATTCAACCTTTGAAATTTAAACAGATGCATCTGTTGTTATTGTGACTTAACTATTAAGTACTTCATTTAAATTTATAATATAAATAAAAAAAAAAAAAAAAGCTATTAAGACTTCATTCAGATAATACATTATGAACTTCTACTGTAAATTTCACGAATTCATAAATCATTAACAAGGCAAGAATATTAATAGTAATTACTAAAATTCCATACAAACGATGAAACGGTTGTGTGAGGACCTAGCCATCATATCTTTTTGACATCCTTGTTTTTTTATTCTCAAGTTTATATAAAGATCTCTCTAAAATAGTACTTATATTAACCAAACCAATTCCCCATTCCGAATTTAATTTTTACAGTCCCAAAATTTGAAGTCCAAAGTATGTAGTTTTGCTCTCACATGTCCACCATCACATATCAATAACTTTCACATAAATGTAGACCTTCCTAGTGAATCTCGTACATGAATAACACACACAATATTTGGTAAATGAGACTCACTTTTTATGTGAAATAAAAGGGGAAAAAAAAGAATAGTACACAAGTATGAAATAATTTTTCAGACATTAGCCACCACAAAAGTGGAGCCAATAGCATAGATGCTTTTCTCAGAGATATAATATCATCTCTACTCTACCAAGTCAATACAGAATAAGCATCTACCTAAATGGTGTCGTATTATTACATGTAGCCTACAACGTCATTCGATATAACCCTAAAGGTTTGGACAAGATTCAATTTTGATGGTGGAGTATTTGGCATCAATGCATGAAATTTCTTTTTTGATCATCATCAATGCATGAAATCTCTGGCTTTATCAGTTGGATTTTCTTATATAGGGCCCTATTATATGTTTTTTTTTTCTTTTGTTAGTGATGAATGCTTTACAGGCTATCACTTCTCTCCTTCAGAGCTGGCTTATTAGGCTTGTATATAAGGTAACTCCATCATCACTGATTTCCGATAAAGCGATCATTTACCCTTGAAGAAGATCCACTCTATTTGATTGCACAATGAAAACACACACACAAATTGAGATGGATTAATCTCAAATATACGTCTTCACCTACATCACCAACATGACATGGAAAACACAGAGAAAGTGATCCCCATTCTACATGTTACAAACAGGAAGATAGCAGTAATCTAATAGAACATACAAATCTTTTTAGTTATTTAGTTACCCAAGCACTTATGTGCCAATCACAGCAGGCCACCAACAAAGGTGCATAGATGTTTTTTTCAATGCCATGAAAAAGTAAATTGATTTTGATGTCAAAGCCACAATCTACCAACAGATGCACCAAATAACCTTTCCACAATTAGAAAAATCACAAGTCTTGGCAAGCATGCCTCATAGAATAATATCAGTAAGCATGCCTCATAGAATAATAATAGCTAATATGGTCATCTTCTTTGATCAATATGCTGGAGGGATAAAGACAAGCACAATTACCATGAAGGCAGAAGGTGACAACTTTTAGAATACCACTAAAACCCATGTTACAATGGTGTGTGGGACTGGTCAGGATGTCATGAACAAGTACGCGTTTTGGAGTCATATAACTCCATTACTCCCAATTTGAGAGTACAAGCAAAATTATTCATTGCACTCATTGTACTACATTTTCCGTTTTACAAAATATCTTCTCTTTATTCTCCTTTTATACAAGAGGTATTCGTCTAACAAACTTTGTCTCAACTCTCAATGACTCCAAAAAGTACAAGAAAGAAAAAAAATGGCACAAAGGATTAGGAGAGAGAACCTTATGAGATTGACTAGGACAATGAAGGTAGTACATAAACCACATAACTATGAGAAGGTATCTTATGAGATCGTGTCTCATGAGACCACCCTTTCACAATATGTAGTACCTACACATGTGAGACCCACATATACTATGTAAGAGGTTTATGAGACCATCTCAAAAAATACTTTTTCCATATCTATTTTCCACATTACCATGAGATTTTTGTTGATTATCTCATAGAATTTTGGACAACAAATTAAAAAGTTATGTAGTAATATATCCATGATACCAACAACAGATCTACAACAAAAATTATTTTCCAACAAATGCAAACTAATAAAATTAGGTGGTGAACCAATCTCAACCAGCACCCTAACATATATTGTCAATGCAAACACTTCCAGAGTTCTGATGTTAAGATGAATATGCATGTTTTCCAAGGTCAAATGAAAAGATCTAAAATGTGATCTAAGTAGGTTAGCATGTTTCAATCCTAAACAAGTAGTCCATTACATCATTTTTCAAATGGCTTTTAATGCTTATTTCTGCCCATCTGCTAAATTTTCAAGTCTTAATCACAAAAACAGTTCAAAGAACCAAAACCAATCATATATAAAGAACTAAAATCAATCATATCTCTGATTTCAGTAACTGATCTGAGAATATTGAATCAATCACAGGGTTGTACAATCCAGTAACTTGGAGTTTCAGCGATCATGGTCCACGGTACCTTAGCCACTATTTACTGCTTTTGGCTCGATAAATATTCTGGTACTTCCAACTGATTTACAAAAAACTAAAGACATATATTAAGCATATTAAAGAAATTATGCTTTAGATCCACTTCCCATTTAACTTTTGCTGTACTTCCCCTTTTCAGTATTTTAACAGACTGATCACTAGGATTCAGTTCGACAATGTCAACTAGTTGAAAATTTGGCATTGTTATGTGGAGATTTTTCCTTATCTAAATTCTGAATGAAATGAAACACTATTCCAGAAGAAATATAAATAAAGAAAATATAGAAAAATATATATATATATATATATATATATATATATATATATATATATATATAAAAATCTAAAAATGATCTAATATAAACAATTTGGGCAATGGGTTAACTTTCAATAAATGCTGGGTTCATTTATTTATTTAATTGGACAACCATCAGTACAAGCTGGATTTATAACATAAAACATGACATGGATGGTTTAGAACTTTCAGTATCAAATGAAGAGAAAGAAAAAGGGGAGGGCGGATCTAAGCCTTTCATTTTCAGGTGAAAACATTGACATAATTTAACAAAAAATGTCAGAGCTATATACAATTTCTAATCAAAATAAGATGACTAAATTGGGTGCTACAAAGCTTTTACAGACAAGAACCGACTCAAGTTTCACAAAGGAACTATCAATTTACAGGGGAGAAGCATCATTCACTTCCATCACCAGTACCCACTAGAGAACACAGAGTAGCAATTAAGCAAGTAAACCTTGCTTAAACAATTATGCTATAATGGACAGAGAGACTGCAGTAATCTGATGGCATTTAAACACTAACCTATAGACTGAGGGCCTTTATGACAGTAAAATATGATGCAAACCTCAAACATATGAGATTATTTTGAAGTAAATAACGATATACAAGGAAAGGGAGAACAGGGCAAACACATGCTGCCAGAAGAGCAGTGCTGAAGCTTCGCTAACTGCATATCCCCTCAAGCTGGCAATTGCTCCCAATAAAATGGCACTTGGTGTTGTGTATTGCAACAAAAGCACAAATCTGTACATTGCATCACCGTGGACCAAAAAATTCAGCTTATCAGACAAAGCAACAATACCAATTCCAAGAAGAGGAAGCACCAAGAGCCTTGCCACACTTATACCAATTGTAGTTCTAAGACCAAGTTTTGAATCAATTGGCCCCTCAGCAAGCATACCCCCAAGAACAAGCATCACAGAAGGCACCATTGCACCGGCTAAAATCTCTAAACTGTCAGTGAGAAAAGATAGTGGAGCGTCATATCCAAAGAAAAAAGCCTTGATCTGAGGCACCATCCCAACAATGATAGCTAAAAGAGAAGCAATAGTTGGGGGTTGAAGTATGTGCTGTATTGGAGTTTGTACAGCAACAGTTCTGATCCTCCTGACAACTCTAGGCTCAGCCAAACACCTAATGGACCTGGGACTGTTTGGAGCACCTTCTCCTGTAACCTCAAGGTCAGGAACAGATGACTGAGAAACATTTGATATGCTTTGGAAAATTCTAGCAATAGAGGGTTGCTTTGAATGCTCAGTTTCTTTATCTTCCATACCCGGCCATTCAGCTTCAACAAGGAGAGGCCTACTGACATCATTGACTGCTTCTTGTTCCTCAATCTCAATCTCAGCCCCTTCTTCAACAATCTCATAGTACTCCAGTGGAGGCTCCATCATGTGATACACAAGGGTATAAACAAGAATCACAGAAACCCATGAAGAAAAAGAGACATAAGCCACCCCTCTTGAATGACAATGAGGTCCAAATGGATTATCTTTAGTATGGCAGACAGATCCGACAAGTGCAAGAGGGATATTTCCAGTATTACCAAATGCAGTCATGATAATGGTAAATCTTTTAAACTCTGGAGGTGGGCGGCAAATAAGCATGACTATGTACCCAAGGAGGCAACCAATAGCTGTACTGATTACAACATTAATTGGAATAAACCACCAATCAACAAAGTTCTCAACTGTAATGCTTTCACCCAGTTCAGTAAATATTAGGCAGGGCAAGAAGAGAGCAAAAACAAGCTTGCTGAGAAGCTTAAATGTTGCTTTTGGGATTATTTTGGTTTTGGGGTGTGCAAGAACCAGGCCTATAACCGTAAGGGAAAGAAGTTTCATCAAAGGGATTATTGCACTTAGTATATCTTCACCACTAGTCTTCATATTGTTTTGATAGAGCTCAATTAAGTATCGCGACATTTTTCCCTCTTTGTAGTGAAAAATCAATAATTCTCTCTGCAATGAATCAAACAAAAAATACAAATACAAAAACTCAGATCAAATTCGATAGTAGTTCGGGTTCCTATAACACCAACAACATAATATCTAAAACCTCACCAAAAAATTTGCACTGCCACAACATGAATTCAGCATATTATCCATAAAATTATCATAATCAATCACAACACAAGAGTCTCACAAACCTAATGAACCAAATCTCAAATTTAAATTGGACAGATTATCAAGAAACGCAAAAAGATCCATAAAAACACCATCTTTAACAAGATTACCACGAACCACATCCTATAAATCAAAGAAATACAACATGGGATTTTCAAAAACGGCGTCCAAAATTAATGAAAACACAGCATGGGGTTTTCTAAACACCAAAAGACGAAAAGGGTATCTATAATTTTTCATTCTCTACAAGAAAATCAACCAGAACAATGCTTTTATCAAATATTCAACAAAAACATCAAAACTAATTTGCAATTTTTTTTTAAAAAAAAAAAGTGTAAAAGAAGAAAACTTACAGATCACAAAAAAGAGTGGAGAGAGATTCTGGGACAGAGGTTTTGAGTTGAAGAGAAAACGCATACGAGGATTCCTTAACAACCTTGGATTAACTGATTCTTAACCAAAGAGCTGGTATTTTTTATTTTTTATTTTGGATAGAAAACACACAAACTTCATTAATAATTAAAAGCAGAAGATACATCATCATGGGAGAAGAGCCTGTTCAAGAAAACAGGGACTCTCTTAGATCCAAACGGAAAAATCAAAGAGCTGGTATTGGTCAATGACTAATGAAATAAAATTGGCCCATTTAACCATAGGAGGAGTGCTTATGCCTATGAAGCTAGAAGCTTACAGGGAGAGATTATGTTTTCTGGATTTGCTAGCAGTGCAGTAGGCAGTGCCTATGGAGCAGCTCAAGAAGCTCTGGTGGATGCAGCTATAAAAGCTAGAAAACTTGGTTTTTGTAGAGTTTTGTTTTTAGGCAACTGCAACAGATTAGTCCAACGAGTTTGCAACACGGAAATCACACCACTGGAAGGAGAAGACTATGTTTGCTGATCTTCTTTCCCTTCAGCAGAATGGACTAGTTTACAAGTTGTTTATTTGGTTCCCAAAGTCGTTCCTGGCTCTGTTTGTCATTTAGCGGTTACGCCAACTAGAATGCCAATCCACCAAAGCTGGTCTAATCCAGCTCTTTTTGTATCCTTAACTTTTACTTGTTCCTTATCTCCCTTTTACGGTAAAAAACACAAACATTATAATTTGGTACGGAATAAGTAGTGACGTATGTATTATTCCGTTTGTCATTTAGCAGATATGGCAACAGGCAGGGCTGGTAGCCAATGGTTGGCAACGGGCATGTAATGATGACCTGCTTAAAATCAGGTGGACCATGTGACAATTGGTGGTTAGCGGCGGCACTAATGGTTGGCAACTGGTGGCCAATGGGCGCCTAAAGAATGGTAAAATAGTCCAACAGTTCACTTGCATGAGACTTGTAATGCTAGGCTAATACATGACAGCTGGCTGATATAACATCACAAATTTTGCTGAAGCTCTGGATCAAGCATGATTTTTGGTAACAGTATGCACATATTGATATATAATCTTGGCTTTCCTTAAAAAAACATATATAATCTATGGACATGACTAGAAATATTCATATCATTAGTTAATTTTTGGTAAGCATGCCATCTAATTTCACCAATAGGCTCTAGCTCGATTAGCACTTCTTCTCCCTTAATAGTGGAACAGAGGTAGTGGATTTAAAACTCACATGGTGTGGATTTCTAATTAAAAAACTAATTTAGAATAATGATGAAACGCTTCTGCTTTGTCATTACTAATTTCAGAATGGCAACATAAAACCCCTTTCTCCTTGATATCATCTTTAATTAGCCTCCTTCTCATAAAAATTTATCATTTATGTTTCCTCTACTTATTATTGATGCTGTCCTCGTTAAACTCTGATTTTCTTATCATTCCTTGACTTTTATGATTCTCTTATTTTGAAGTTTCTTTTGTAGTTTTTAATTCATATTAGTTTTGTTGTACTTACTTTTGGTAGAGAACAAACCCTTGCTGAAATTGATGATATTTAGCTCAAGTGAAGTAGCTTGCTGCTTGCTCTTCTTGCCTGCCATATGTCTTTGAAGAGATATTATTAATCAAATATATGTTGCATTCCTTCACATTGTAGCAGGGTGATCAATTTAATGTAGATTAATTGATAGGATTAAATTTTTAACCTGTCTGAATTGGAGCAGCAAACTGGTGAGCCAATTGAGCATATTACTATACATCCTTTGTCTAAGGAGTGGTTTATTTTGGGCCTATTACTATATATCCTTTGTTTATTATTCAGAGATGAAAGTAAAATTACATCTTTTCTTGTATTACTTCGGCATAACTAGCACCGACAAGAAATTCAGGTAAGCTTTGTTTTCCTTCCTCACTAAGCATGTGGATGGTCTTACATTTGATGTGAATTGGTCTTGGTTTGGGTTGATATTCCAAGTACCTTGCATAAATGCCACATTTATAAACTGTATATTCTGTTTTCTTACTTTTTTTCCTGTATGTATTATTCTGTTTCTATGACTAAGATTGCCACGCTATAACAAGCAAACACTAAAATGACACCGTATTATTTATGCTTCTCCAAAAAAAAAAAAAAAATTAAAGGAAGAAATCTTAAATCTTAAATATGGCCTTGCAATACCCATAAACACATACTAATTAAAAAAATCTTTTTCTTGTAAGAAAATGTGTTAATAGTTAGTGAGTCACATGAAAATGTGTTAATAGTTAGTGAGTCGCATGAAATTTTAATGAATTAATATATATACATATGTCACTTCACCTAAGAATGTTATATTTTGTGTAAGGAAGTAGTTTTTGAGCCCAAGTGACATTGGGCCTAGAATGAAAATAGTCCCAATCCTGACCAACCCATTCTAAGGATTGACCTCTTTGAAAGATTTGGACCTTGGACCACAGACTAGGACTGGATTCTATAGGAGATTCGAGGATGAGACACTTACCGAGCCACCAAGGAAGATGTACTTGCTGAGCTACCGAGGAGGAATTTTGGGAAATGCAGAATTGTCTGAGAAAGCCTGCTAAAGCTTCCTGATAGAGCAACAATCACCTCTACATCAATGAAGCACACCTGCTTGGCACAATCACATCTGTTAATGAATGATTGGCATGAACAATGCAAAGAGCTTCAAAAGTCCGCTGGTACAAGTCTTCAAAGCTATTGGTAAGGGTTGTCCCAACACAAGTAAAAACGCCGAAACAGGGTTTGAAAAGCGCCTGGACCTATCCCGGTGCTTTTGAAAAGCGGTGTTACAGGTCCAGCGACCCTATATCAACTGTCACTGCATGGCAATTTGAAGCGCCAAGAAAAAAAATGCCAAGATAGGAATTTTGACCTTATTCCGACGCTTTCTGGAGCTAGCTAGATCTTTTGGGATATTTCCTTCTCCTTTATTGGTTTCCCTAATTCTTATCCTAAAATAGGACTTTGGGTGGGTGGGGGGGGGGGGTCTAAACTGTTCAAGTTGTCCTATATGTGTTTAATGCAGAAGAGGTTAGGCAGAGAACCTCTCATTAATGCAGAGGTGATGACTCTTGTGATTCTTATCCTTTCAGGGGGTTTCCCGAGGTAGCATGGGTGAGAGCATCATCGTGTCCAAGAATAGAATGGGTAGTGTTGATCTCCCGTGATACTTGGTTAAAAATTCATTTTGCATTGAGAAAATTTGTTCTCATAGAAGTTCTTAAGCAATCAAAAACCCTAACTTTTTTATTTTTGTTATGTTTGTTTTTCCCTAAATATATGTTTTTCTAATAGCAAAGAGAGAGGTGGGTAATAGATCCTTAACAGAAGTTACCTCAGGTGGGCAAAATGTTAAGTTTAAATCACAGGTAGGCAAAGTAAAAACGAGCCTAACTACAGGTGGGTTTACTGTAATTTCCCCTAAAAAAAAATATGTACATATGGTGGGCTGTGGCTAACCTAGAAACCAAAACGTGGAGAAATTCAAATTATACAGTCCTCTGGTGGACCACATCACTTGTCCACCATTCCATTAAAAGACTCCCACTTGTTTAAAATTGTTGAGTCAATAATTAGTTTCTGTTTAAAAAAAAAAAAAAATTCTAACTCAATAATTTAAAACAAGTGTGAGTCTTTTAGTGGAATGGTGGACCACATCACTTGTCCACCATGTGGACCTTATAAGTTCTCCAAAATGTGGCACTGTCATTTTTATATCTCACCTACGCCATTCTCTTTTCATACTTATATCCATTTACCTTCATGTGTACTTGAGTCTCGCCCTTTTTTATCAATGAATTTATTTTGAATATATATATATATATATATATATAAACCAGACACAAAATGATCATGATGGAACAAGCAATGCAATCACTCATGCTATTCATTCTAATGTTGCCACTCAAAGTAATATGGAAGCAAAACATTAAAACTTGGGATAATTACAGCAAATCCCCATGAGGTTTGGCCCATTTGCACTTTGCCTACCTGTGGTTCAAAACTTATCACTTTGCCCACCTGAACTTCAATTTGTTACCCATCCGTTACCTACCTCACCCTCAGATGTTAGAAAAACACCATTTTATTAAAATTAGAACATAACACGGATCAAACATGAACCATTAAATCTTTTCCTCACAAACACAAGAACACAACATTTGTAAATATAGTTCAAAATTTTCAGTTACACACATCTAAAACCAATTAAATCCTCTGAATCCATACCAAAATCCCTCACCCAAACTGTAATAAAAAAAGTTTTAGAACCCAATCATAGATTAAACAGAAAATAGAAACAAACCAAAGAGAGAAAAACAGCACCATTGTTCATCCTGCCAATGGTGGTGGTCGAGTGCTTCAACCTAAAGTTTGATGGTGGCTTGTACGGCAGCTTGGCTGTCATGGCGGTGGCTCATAGTGGTGCTAACAGTGGCTATGGAGGTCAACCACCATTAGCAAGCCAAAATCAAATAAAACCCACCCAAAAAAAAAAAAAAATTTTGAAACCCATGAAGCGTTGCCACCCACTCCACCACCACCATTATTAGAACCCACAACTCAGCACCACCACCACGCCCACAATCCACAATCACCACAAGCCACAACCCATAACCCCACCATAATAAAATCATTATCAAACCCACAACCCAAAAGCAAAAAAAGAAAAGAAAAAAAGAAAACCACCGCCGGCCGAGATGGAGGCCAAGATCAAGCTCCATTCTCTCTAAACCACCGTCGGCCCTCTTCCTAGATCTACTCCAAACCGCCGAGACGGAGGCTGAGACCGAGATAGATGCAAGAACGAAGGAAATCAGATGAACCCACAACTAAAACCACAAAAATCAGATGAACCCACAACCAAAACCACAAAAAAATGAAACCCATGAAGCAAGAATGAAGGAAAATGAAACCCATCGCTGTGCTTTGGTCAAGGAAGCTTTTCTAGGAATAAAGGGCTATGTGGGTCAAGTCCTTTGCCTACTTGTTCGTTCACCAATACATCTCCAGTGACTGCATGGTGCCATCGAACTCGAGCTCGTTACCAAAAGTGCCTGTAATGAGTGAAGCAAAAGGAAAATGGTCTTCGAAGAAAGGGTTAAGTACTGGTGTGATTGTGGTTGTTGTGATAGTTGGGCTGTTGTGAAAGTTGGCATGTTGTGAAATTGTTAATATTGATATAGATTAAAAATAATTTCATTGAGTCATTTAATTGTTTTGTTGTTCCTCCACTTTGTTCTCATTGAAGTTCATGAGCAATGAAAAACCCTAGCTTTTTTATTCTTGTTATATTTGTTTTAGCCTAAAAATGTGTTTTTCTAATGGCAAACGGAGAGGTGGGTTACGGAAGGCTAACAGAACTAACTTCAGGTGGGCAAAGTGATAAGTTTTGAACCACAGGTAGGCAAAGTGCAAACGGGCCAAACCTCGGGGGGGTTTGCTGTAATTATCCCTTAAAACTTTCTTGCAAAGTAGAAGGCAATTTCACCTTTTTATTCTTGAGGAAGCAGAGACATATGTTATGCGTGCTGTCTGAAGATTTAGAAATTAGTTTTGGATTTGGATTAGTTTGGATTAGTTTGGATTTGTATTTGAGTTCAGCTAGGATTACTTGTTATCTTTATCTATTTCTTTCCCAGAAGCTCTAGAAAGCTCTTAATGATATTCATAAATTTGTTTCAAATTTCATTTTTGTTTGGTGGTGATCCTAAACAACCCTTAGATGGAGCTGTTCTAGACTGTCTTGCATCACATTCAACAATTTGTTGTTTTGAGATGTCTGATATTTACTTTTTCTATCCTTGAGAACAAAAAAAAAAAATCTTTCCAAGTGACAAAGTGATTTTGAAATCAGGTTATGATTTTCTTGATATTACGGCTTTTGACTTTGTTTTTCTTTGGTTTTCATTTATAAGGCTATAGCTTCTTGTTTAGAAATGAAAAATTATGTACACTACTTTGCTTAAAGTTTGGTGAGTGAGATGGACGAGGAGGAGAGGGGGAGGTGGTCAATACTAATTTTTAATAGCATCAGATTAGTATAAGTTCCTAGTTGACAACCTATTGATTACTGTAGAGACACAATTTATAGCCCAAACCCAAAATATGTGGGATCTTGGCCCAATGAGCCCAATACAATAAATTTGTAAAGAGTGAGTCGAAGAACTAGGTCTTAATGAATTTGACAACGGCTAATATGGGTTTGAAGGATGGCCAAGCAAGAATAAAGAAGGTAAAGCTAAATCACTTCACCATCCGAGGAGGTTCCACTTATATAAATTGGTTACAATTGAAGACAAGAACAATTTAGATTGCTACAATGTTCTCCCTCTCCCTCCTTTTCCATCCTTTCCTTATGGGGGGTCTTTCACCTTATATATCTCCCATTGGACCATCTTCATCCTACACTTGTTGATCATCTGAGCCCTTACTTGAGTACCTGTCCCATCAGACACCCTCTTTAGTTTTCTATGAGTTATGGTAGCCAAGGCAGTACTGTTCAGAGGTCTTCTCCACATAAATGTGGCCAGAAAAGTAGCTGCAATGCATTTAATGTGGTGGTGACAGCTTTCCCTTAGATATTTTTAGGTTTCCTTCTTTCTCGTATGTTTATGAGGCATGTCCCTGTCATTGGAGTTTCTTGAAGGGTTACTCTAATTACTGGAGTACATACTTGAGATGCATTCATCATATCCGAGGAAGAGTTCCTCTTCGGACCACATTCCATTCGTTCCTTACTCGTGAGACTTTAAATTGGAATTTCTAATAACTATTTGTTCCTCCTCGGATCACCCAACGTCCTCGGACAAAGCCCAAGGCCCAATATATGATTATGGGCTCTTAACCCTACAATTACTATTTCTAGAAAAGAAATGGATAAAGTTATAGATGCCATGATTTAGGATGGGTTTATTTATTTAGTTTTTGACCATCTCAAAGATGGTATTGAATCTACTGATGAAGTTTTGGAGAATTTGAAAAGAGTAATTGCAAGCCTAGAAAAGGAAAATAGTAGTTTTTAAGTTGGTAGTTTGTGCATTAGTTGCTTTGAAAATGAGTAGTAACTTCTTAATTGAGAAAGAACATATTGTTCACTAAGCAGCCAACTAGTGAGGTATAGAAATTTTTAGGCAAAATGGATGAATCGTAGCTAGTTTTAAAATTGGTAGTAGTGCATCATTAGCTTGTGTTTCACTTGCGAAGTGTCATATCTTATTACTAAAAATATTTTATATTGCTATAATTTTAATGTTGAGCCCTTGAATCCACACTAATTATATCACTAGCTAAATTCTCGCACGATGTGTGCTACAACTTATTATTAGTTTTCTCCAATATTTCAATAAGTTTACCAAGAATCTTGTAACTTAATTGATTGCCACCTCAATTTTCAATAGAGACATTCATGATTCATATCCCCCAACTATCAATGTATAAATTTTTTCTTGAATAAATTTCCTTGTAAAAAATTGTAATCTTTAGTTATTTTATAGACAAAATAGAAATCACACTATATATATGTGTGTTCACAAATTGAAAATAGCATTATAGATAAGCATGTTTCATGCCTACCAAAAAAAATGCATATATCCTTCAATTATTGTTTCTCAGATAAATTGTAGAAAAATTATATTAAAATTTCATTATGCAATAACAAAATAAATATACTTATTCTATTACACACACACACACACATATATTACATGAGATTGAAAGGAGTTAGAAAATTTAAAGGTCTAAGATTTATTTTAGTGAATTCACAAATATTTAATTTTTTATGGTTTATGTGTCAATTGCTGTCAAAGCAACCAAACATGAGTAAGAATGTCATATTCTAAATTTATTAATATTATTCCAACTAAAAATGATCTCTTATATAGGGTCTATAAAAATAATCATATAAATTCATTTGATATAAATAGTTAATGCACAACTATAGATAATTAATATAAGCATTTACTCTATAAGCTAATTTAATGAACTAATATTTTGATATAAATGCAAAATTTTTTGATTTAGAACTCTAAATAGAGAGAACTTCAAAGAATGCTACATGGCACAACTTCATATTTTCTAACATGAGATATCGTCTTATATATATATATATATATATATATATTGCATAGATGGAGAAAGATGAACTGGAGGTTGCTTTGAAAATGAGGTATAGAAATTGTAGGGAACACAATGCCATTAAAATGGCAAAAGAAGCAACTCAACTCAATCGAATGGCAAACCTAGCTTAGAATTAAGCTTAGAAATACCCATTGTATACTACAGATCGTACATAGAAGAATGTTACTAAAGCTGCAAGTCGTTTCTTTGTAAATATTGCATTGTTGCTATGTTGCCCCCTATCTGTGAATGAAAATGTTTCTAATTTACATTTATAGACTGTAAGATTTTTGTTTTCTAGATCGATTTGGCATCTGAATATATCTAGTTTTAAAACTTTCCACCTTCGACAATATAGGAATTTGAAGTCTCTGAAAAAATGGACAAGGATAATGAAATCGTTAAACTACGAGAACATTATCAATATTTGGAAGAGTATTTGCAGTAGGAAATTTCAAAACAAGATTCATCCAAGAACATTGAAATTCTGAATGAAATGATTCGTAGAAAATCTGATGAGATTTCAAATCTACAAATTGCTTTGGGTGTGTCCACTACTGAACTTGATATACAGGTAAACAAATGAATGTGTCTTTTTTTGTTTTCTATTTTATGTGTGTGTGTGTGTGTGTGTGTGTGTTTTTGGGGGACTGTAACCAATTGAAACCACATGGACATGTTAGGTCATTCCCTTTGATTATTGATGTATAGGAGAGACAATTCGGAGGACAGTTGGCATGAACAAAAGAAGAAGCAGCTAAACTTTCAAAGCTTTTGGAAGTAAGGATTTCCTTCCTTCTTATGATTTTGTTTTATGAAGTCATTTTTACATACATTTTTTAAGCTAGCTGGTGTGCACTTTCTATTAGGAGTGAATGTCTACTCCATAAATGTTTCATGCCTACTAAAAAAATGCATATATCTTTCAATTATTATTTCTCAAATAAATTGTAGAAAAACTATATTAAAATTTCATTATGCTATAACAAAATAAATATATTTATTCTATCACACACGCACACATAAATAAATAAATATATATATATATATATATATATATATATATATATAGTACATGTGACTGAAAGGAGTTAGAAAATTTAAAGGACTAAAATTTATTTTAGTGAATTTACAAATATTTATCTTTTTATGGCTTTTGTGTCAATTACTGTCAAAACAACCAAACATGAGAAAGAATGTCATATTCTAAATTTATTATTATTACAGGTATTATGCTTGTGCGATGCACGGCTTAATTAAAATTTATATATAAATAATTTTTTTATTAATTTACTTAAAATAAATAATAAAAATAAATGAATATTTTACTTTTAAGTTACATAATGAATGCATGTTGTGTAAAACTAAGATATCATAAAATGCATATATATATATATATATATATATATATATATATATATATATATATATATATATAATTGAATGGAAGATGGTAGAGGTACCTAAATATATATATATATATATAAAATGATTTTCAATAATACAATAATTGAAATCATGTTTAAGTGAAACATCAATTCAATAATTAAGAACAATCTAAATTATTAAACATTTAAAAATTTGAAGTAGAGAGAGACTCACATAAGAATTTAATTTTTGTCCTTGAAAGCATGGAAGAAGGCACTAAAACTTGAGTGAGTTTCACCCTACCAAGTTTAAGTTATGTGCATTGCACACTACATGTGTGTGTATATGCATGAAAAATGATCTGAATTTAATATTTATTGTAGAAAAGAAGTTGTGTAGTCTTACCCCTGTCTAGCTAATTCTTGTTATAATTTATTCATATAGCGTGTGTATATGCATGAAAAATTATCAAAATTTAACATTTATTGTAGAAAAGATGTGTAGTCTTACCCCTATCTAGCTAATTCTTGTTATAATCCATTTGTTTTTCAGGGAGGGAGAAAACCCTTCTTTTATATATATATATATATTTTTTTTTTTTTTTAAAGTTAGCATTAATATATAATAGCTATAATATTAATCTTCGGAAGTGGTATCTCATACAGATTAGTATTTCAATTGTGGGTTTTGGTAGTTAGAAGTTAATGCATAGTAGTTAATAATTAGAAAATTACTTTGAAATTTTTTTAAACCAATCCCTTAAAAAAGTTTTAGTAGAGTTTAAATCACATTAATAAATTATCTCTCTATTCAATTTTTTTTTTAAATCATGTTAATAAAATGTTACTAACAAAACTATTATTAGTAAACATTTCTTAGGCTTATCCATTTAGCTTTGTTGCCAAATTTATATAAACTTTTTTATTTTATTTCTTTTTTTCCGAAGAATATAACACAACCAAAAAACCTATAAACAACAATTTACATTCAATATAAAGAATATAATCAAAATTATTCATAATTTAAAATCAAGAAATTAACACAAATTATAAATTAAGATACAAATTTAGAAAAAGAACAAAGAATAAACTTGTTTGTTTTCTCTATCACTTTGAGAGATGAAAATGTGAGTATGTAACTGTAAGGACAAGATTTCCAATCCAAGCCCAAGAATGTGTGGGATGTTGGCCCAGTGAATCCAGTACAATAATTTTATAGAGAGTGGGTTAAAGAACTAGGGCTTAGTGAATTGGACAACTGCTAGTATGAAATCAAGTGACAATCAAGTACAAATAAGAGGTACCAATATGAATAAACTTACTATCCGATGAGGTATTTTATCATATGAATCAATATCAATTGAGTACAAGGACAATTTTGATTGTTACAGTGTTTTTTCTCTATTTTTCCGATCCCCTCCTCATGGAGGGTCTCTTACATTATATAGCTCCCTTTGTGCAATCTTAATCCTACACTTGTTGATAATTTAAATCCTTACTTGAGTGTCTGTCCCATCAGACACCCTCTCTGACTTTCTGTGAGTTGTAATAGCCAAGACAACACTGTTCAGGGGTCTCCTCAACATAAATGTGGCCAGAAAAGTAGTTGCAGTGCATTTAATGCGGTGGTAGCAGCTTTCCCTTAAATACTTCAAACTTCCCATCATCCTTATATATTTATGATGCACGTTCTTATCATTGGAGCTTCCTAGAAGGTTACCTTGATTGTTGGAATACATATTTGAGCTGTATATATCGTGTCCGAGGAGATATTTCTCCTCGGACCACCCTTCCAATTGTATTTTGCTCATTAAGTCCTGGGTTTGAACCATTCATTACTATTTGTTCGTCCTTGAACTACTCATGCTCTCGGCCAAGGCCCAAGGCCCATTATGTGATTTGGGCCCTTAACCCTACAGTAACTAAAACCTAAACCAATTATTGTAGAAGAGAATAAATGAGTACAAAAGTTTAATATTATGAATTGGGTTAACACATATGTGAGAAGGTTTTATTTATTTTTTTGAAGTTAAAGAAAAATAGCTTAAACAAAATGAAAAAATAATAATGAAGAAAGAATGCATACATGTCATAGGATTTAGGCATTCACATATTGGAATAAACTTCACTTCAAAAAGGATATATATATATATATATATATATATATATATATAGGTAGGTAGAGTTTCATTTGATATAGAATTTAAATCCTATTGGAATTAAGATTTCTAATCAATTTATTTGTTGGTATCTCATAAATCCCATAAAAAGTGGATTAAAAAAAAGGTCATATGAATAGAAAGAAAAAAGAAAACATTTTTTTTAATGGAAAAAATGAAAATTTTCTTTTCTAACCCAAAAAAAAAAAAAAAACGTTTTTTTATAAGAACAAATGTTTATTATATATAGATACTTTCTTTTTTTTTTTAGAAGAAAGAGAAAGTGTTTACTTTAAACTCAAATATTTATTACCTTATTTACATTTTTTTTTAACTTTATCCCAAAAAAAAATTTGGTAAATTGGTATGAACAATAATTATCTAAAAAAAAAGTCACGTGCAAAGAAGAAGATTTTGCTATTGAATACAATTTTTTTTTTACACGAAGTAATATAATTTAAATTTAAAAAAAGGAATAGATGAAGATTTTTGCTTTTTTTGTTTTGTTTTTTTTTTACATGTAGTAATATAATTTAAATAAAAAGAATGATTAGATGAAGAGTTTGAATTGTAATCAAATTAAAAAAATTTATCAACTTATAAATTATATAATAATAAAAGGATTAAATGAAGAGTTTGAATTGTAATCAAATTAAGATTTTTACAAATTTAAAAATTATAAGAGAAGAAGATAAGTACAAAAAAAATTATATTAATTTTTAAAAAATTCTAAAAAAAATTCTGCAATTTGGTGCAACCACAGCTTTGAAGCCCAAATTTTATTATATAGTATATCATTCCAACTAAAAATGATCTCTTATATAGGGTTTATAAAAATAATCATATAAATTCATTTGATATAAATAATTAATGAACAACTATATATAATTAATATAAGCATTGGCTAATTTAATGAACTAATATTTTGATATAAATGCAAACTTTGTTGATTTAGAACTTTAAATAAAGAGAACTTCAAGGAATGCACTACATGACTCAACCTCATACTTTCTAACATGAGGTATTTGCTTTTATATATATTGATTGCATAGATGGAGAAAAATGAACTGGAGGTTGCTTTGAAAATGAGGTATAGAAATTGTTGGAAACACAATGCCATTAAAATGGCAAAAGAAGCAACTCAGCTCAATTGAATGGCAAACCTAGCTTAGAATTAAGCTTAGAAATACCCATTGTATACTACAGGTTGTACATAGAAGAATGTTACTAAAGCTGCACGTTGTTTTTGTGTAAATACTGCATTATTGCTATGTTGCCCCATATCTGTGTATGAAAATGTTTCTAATTTACATTTATAGACGGTAAGATTTCTGTTTTCTAGATGGATTTGGCATCTGAATATATCTGGTTTTAAAACTTTCCACCTACGAGAACATTATCAATATTTGGAGGAGTATTTGCAGCAGGAAATTTCAAAACAAGATTCGTCCAAGAACATTGAAATTCTAAATGAAATGATTCGTAGAAAATCCGATGAGATTTCAAATCTACAGATTGCTTTGGGTGTGTCCATTGCTGAACTTGATATACAAGTAAACAAATGAATGCGTTTTTTTTTTTTTTTTTCTTCTTCTTCTTCTGTTTTGTGTGTGTGTGTTTTTTTTTTTTTTTTTTTTTTTTTTTTGGGATTGTAACCAATAGAAACCCACATGGACATGTTAGGTCATTCAACTTGATTACTGATTTATTGGAGAGACGATTCGGAGGACAATTGGCATGGACAAAAGAAGAAGCAGCTAAACTTTCAAAGCTTTTGGAAGTAAGGATTTCCTTCCTTCTTATGATTTAGTTTTATGAAGTCATTTTACATACATTTTTTAAGCTAGCTAGTGCACACTTTCTATTAGGAGTGAATGTCTACGCCATAAATTTTTATATACTTATAACAATATTTTATATTGCTAAAATTTTAATATCGAGCCCTTGAATTCACACTAATTATATATCACTAACTAAATTCCCGCATGATATGCAATGCAACTTATTATTAGTTTTCTCTAATATTTCAATAAGTTCACCAAGAATCTTGTAGCTTAATTAGTTGACACCTCAATTTCCAATAGAGACATTCATGATTCATATCCCCAATTATCAATGTATAAATTTTTTTTTTTTGAATAAATTTCCATGTAAAAAATTGTAATATTTAGTTATTTTATAGACAAAATAGAAATCACACTGAATATATGTGTTCACAAATTAAAAATTGCATGATATAGTAGTTAATATAAATAAGCAAGTTTCATGCCTACTAAAAAAATGCATATATCCTTCAATTATTGTTTCTCAAATAAATCGTAGAAAAATTATATTAAAATTTCATTATGCTATAACAAAATAAATATATTTATTCCATTACACACACGCACACATATGGTATCAAAGCCAAGGTCATGGGTACGAGTCATGGGAGTGTCATTGTGAGGGAGGGATTGTTGGGTGGACTACAATTTGACTCCCTACAATCACTCTAAAAACAGGCCCACGTGGTGTGATGTCAAAAGCCATAAAAGATTTGAGTATGTCTTCCTCATCACCAATTGGTTTTGAAGTAGAATGGCATAGCTCACGGTCTGACAGAAGACTCTAAAATTTTTTTGAAATGAAATGGCATAACTCACGGTCCAACAGAAGTCTCTGAAAAAAATGGACAAGAATAATGAAATTGTTAAACTATGAGAACATTATCAATATTTGGAAGAGTATTTGCAGCAGGAAATTTCAAAACACGATTCGTCCAAGAACATTGAAATTATGAATGAAATGATTAGTAGAAAATCTAATGAGATTTGAAATCTACAAATTACTTTGGGTGTGTCCACTGTTGAACTTGATATACAGGTAAACAAATGAATGCGTTTTTTTTTTTTTTTTTTTTTCTTCTTCTTCTGTTTTGTGTGTGTTTATTTTTTTTGGGATTGTAACCAATAGAAACCCACATGGACATGTTAGGTCATTCACTTTGATTACTGATGTATAGGAGAGGTGATTCAGAGTACAATTGGCACGGACAAAAGAAGAAGCAGCTAGACTTTCAAAGCTTTTGGAAGTAAGGATTTCCTTCCTTCTTATGATTTTGTTTCTTGAAGTCATTTTTACATACATTTTTTAAGCTAGCTAGTGTGCACTTTCTATTAGGAGTGAATGTTTGCTCCATAAATTTTTATATACTTATGGAAGAAATTTCTTTTGATTTGTCATCTCCAGGATGCAGATCAACGGGCAGAAGTATCAAAACCGGAAAAGGAAGAAATTTTGGCAAAGTTTTCCCAAGCTGAAAAGATGCTAGAAGAATGGAAAAGCAGAGTACATAAGCTTGAGGAAGACAATGCAAAAGTATGGCGTTCTCATGAGAACAGTATAACAATTCTTAATCTGATGTCAATGGATTCCAATAATCATGTTGACAGGTTAGTAGGTTTAATTTTTGAATTAAACTATTGCTTATTGACATTGGTTATCATTTTATTATTGTATATGAATACGCTATCTTCACCACTACATTGCCTCGTATGAGGTGGGAGACTGTAAACACATAATAATATGGAATCTCTGCTCCCATGTTTTACATGTGAAAAATTGAGATAGTTTTGATGTATAATCCACTGCCCTACATTTCTTCTACTTAGAATTTTTTATTTTATATTTGGGCAGGTTCTGGATCTTATGGTTCGCATTCTGCAATTCTCTGATGAAGAAAAGTGAAGAATTGGTGCTGCTCAACAAGGTGTTGTTCGTGTAGTACTAGGGCTACCTGGCCACCTAGTTGGTGGCATCTTGGGAGGAGGTTCAGTTGAATCAACTGCAACAGCGGCATCAGAAAAGAAGGTAATCGTTTTTTTCTAAAGATTTGGCTGGTGGATATCTATAAAAATGCATTTTGCTTGCTCATGATCTAAAAAAGATTCATATTGAAGAGGTTCAAATGCTGCAGTTGCTGATGAAGTCAACACCCTACGTTCTCTTCAGGTAAAAATGGGGGCCAAACAAATTGAGCTGTCTTTTTCATACTACATTTTGGAGTTTCATAATGATAATAAACATGGATAAACAAATCAAACTTTCTAAGACACGAAATGTTAGGGTCTCAAGCAAAGTTATATGGTCTCATTTCGATTTTGTTTACCGAAACCAAAAATTATGGGTGCTATACAAGTGTGGTGCTATTTCACGATCGACTTTGAACTAATTAATCTTGTATAGAAGTCTGGTATATAAAAGTTGTCAAGGACTATATGTGTTACTTCTTACAAATTGGGCATCTACAAATATTACCACCTATAGACAAATGTCCTTGTAGTAAAATAAATGCTAAAATACAAAAGAATAATAATAATTACTCACTCCTACATTAATACTCCTTCCGTCTCAATTTGTTAGTCCTATTTGAAAATTCAAACTTTTTTAGGGAATATCATTTATTGTTTTATATGCCTTATAAAAATTTATAAGTTTACAAAACTACTCTTAAATAAACTTATCAGTTTTTTTTTTTTAAAAAAAGAGTTATTCTTAATGAGACAACTAAAAAAGTGCTCCAATTAGATTAATTTTTTAAAATATTTGTTAGTTTTCTTTTCAAATAGTTTTGAAAATAAAGTAGGGGTATGATAGAAATATTAGTAAATTAATGACATTTATTTTTAGAAACAAGACAATATTTTAAGACATCCCAAAATGAAATAGAGGACAAACCAATTGAGACAGAAGGAGTATAATCTTAATAACATAAATGTGCAATTTAATTCATATAGTCAAAACAAAATGCTAGTTTATATTATCCAATGAGACTTTCTTTTTCATTTTGAGACGTTGGAAATGGTGTGATTTGCAGTGCACTAGAATATTATAAACTAGATTTTAAAAGAGAAAATGGTACGCCAAACAACATTATTTTCTCGTAATTTGTCCCTGCAAGCTCCCTTATATATATATATATATATATTTTTTTTTTTTTTTTGAGAATCAGCTCCCTTATATTTTGATTGACACACACCTGTGTGTGCGCTAGGATTTTTTTTTTTTTTTTTTTTTTTTTTAATTTAGGGAAAGTGTGCTAGGACTTGATGGAATTGATTGATTGGAAGTAAGGGGAGAAGTACAACATTTAATCTTGTTATTTATTTATTTTTTATATAAACTACAACGTTTAATCTTGACAACATAATTATGCAATTAAATTCATATAGACATAATAAAATTCCAGACCAATATCCCCAACAAATTTATGTTTGTAAATATTAGTACACATAATTATTAAATGAAACCAAATGATAAACTTCTATAAAAAAATTTTAAAAAATCTGATAAACTAAACCCTCAGAATGAAGTCAATTTGGCAAGGTTACAGTGATGCGAGATTGATATATATGTTAGTATCTATACTATAATGTATGGGTGTAAACACTAACATATATTGTCAATGCAAACACTTCCAGAGTTCTGAAGGTAAGACGAATATGCATGATTTCCAAGGTCAAATGAAAAGGCCTAAAATGGGATCTAAGTAGGTTAGCATGTTTCAATCCTAAACAAGCAGTCCATTACATCATTTTTCAAATGGCTTTGAATGCATATTTCTGACTGTCTGCTAAATTTTCGAGTCTTAATCACAAAATCAGTTTAAAGAACCAAAATCAATCATATCTCTGATTTCAGTAACTGTGACCTGAGTATATGGAATCAGCCACAGCGTTGTACAATCCAGTAACTTGGGAGTTTCAGCATTCATGATCCATGGTACCATAGCCACTATTTACTGCTTTTGGCTCGATTAATATCTGGTACTTCCAAAAAATTTCCAAAAAAACTAAATACATATATTAAGCATAAAAGAAATTATGCTTTAGATCCACTTCCCATTTAACTTTTGCTGTACTTCCCCTTTTCAGTATTTTAACAGACTGATCACTAGGATTCAGTTAGACAATGCAACTAACAGAAAATTTGGCATTATTATGTGGAGATTTTTTCCTTATCTAAATTCTGAATGAAATGAAATACTATTCCATAAGAAATATAAAAAATAAAAAAACAGAAAAACAAACATATAATTCTAAAAATGATCTAATACAAACAATTTGGGTAATGGGTCAACTTTCAATAAATGCTGTATTCATTCATTTATTTAATTGGAAAACCATCAGTACAAGCTGGATTTATAACATAAAACACGACAAGCATAGTTTTGAACTTTCAGTATCAAATGAAGAGAAAGAAAAAGGGGAGGGCGGGTCTAAGCCTTTCATTTTCAGGTGAAAACAAGGCATTGACATAATTTAACAAAAATTTCAGAGCTATACACAATTTCTAATCAAAATAAGATGACTAAATTGGGTGCTACATAGCTTTTACAGACAAGAACCTACTCAAGTTTCATAAAGGAACCATCAATTTACAGGGGAGAAGCATCATTCACTTCCATCACCAGTACCCACCAGAGAACATAGAGCAGCAACTAAGCAAGTAAACCTTACTTAAACAAATATGCTGTAATGTAATGAACAGAGAGACTGCAGTAATCTGATGGCATTTAACCTATAGACTGAGGGCCTTTACGACAGTAAAATATGACACAAACCTCAAACATATGAGATTATTTTGAAGTAGATAACAATATACAAGGAAAGGGAGAACAGGGCAAACACATGCTGCCAGAATAGCAGTGCTGAAGCTTCACTAACTGCATATCCCCTCAAGCTGGCAATTGCTCCCAATAAAATTGCACTCGGTGTTGTGTATTGCAACAAAAGCACAAATCTGTACATTGCATCACCGTGGACCAAAAAATTCAGCTTATCAGACAAAGCAACAATACCAATTCCAAGAAGAGGAAGCACCAAGAGCCTTGCCACACTTATACCAATTGTAGTTCGAAGACCAAGTTTTGAATCAATTGGCCCCTCAGCAAGCATACCCCCAAGAACAAGCATCACAGAAGGCACCATTGCACCAGCTAAAATCTCTAAACTATCAGTGACAAAAGATAGTGGAGCATCATATCCAAAGAAAAAAGCCTTGATCTGAGGCACCATCCCAACAATGATAGCTAAAAGAGAAGCAATAGTTGGGGGTTGAAGTATGTGCTGTATTGGAGTTTGTACAGCAACAGTTCTGATCCTCTTGACAACTTTAGGCTCAGCCAAACACCTAATGGACCTGGGACTGTTCGGAGCTCCTTCTCCTGTAACCTCAAGGTCAGGAACAGACGATTGAGAGACACTTGATATGCTTTGGAAAATTCTAGCAATAAAGGGTTGCTTTGAATGCTCAGTTTCTTTATCTTCCATATCCGGCCATTCAGCTTCAACAAGGAGAGGCCTACTGACATCATTGACTGCTTCTTGTTCCTCAATCTCAATCTCAGCCCCTTCTTCAACAATCTCATAGTACTCCAGTGGAGGCTCCATCATGTGATACACAAGGGTATAAACAAGAATCACAGAAACCCATGAAGAAAAAGAGACATAAGCCACCCCTCTTGAATGACAATGGGGTCCAAATGGATTATCTTTAGTATGACACACAGATCCAACAAGTGCAAGAGGGATATTTCCAGTATTACCAAATGCAGTCATGATAATGGTAAATCTTTTAAACTGTGGAGGTGGGCGGCAAATAAGCATGACTATGCACCCAAGGAGGCAACCAATAGCTGTACTGATTACAACATTAATTGGAATAAACCACCAATCAGCAAAGTTCTCAACTGTAATGCTTTCACCCAGTTCAGTAAATATTAGGCAGGGCAAGAAGAGAGCAAAAACAAGCTTGCTGAGAAGCTTAAATGTCGCTTTTGGGATTATTTTGGTTTTGGGGTGTGCAAGAACCAGACCTATAACCGTAAGGGAAAGAAGTTTCATCAAAGGGATTATTGCACTTAGTATATCTTCACCACTAGTCTTCATATTGTTTTGATAGAGCTCAATTAAGTATCGCGACATTTTTCCTTCTTAAAAAATCAATAATTCTCTCTGCAATGAATCAAACAAAAAATAAAAATACAAAAACTCAGATCAAATTCAATAGTAGTTCTGGTTCCTATAACACCAACAACATAATATCTAAAACCCCACCAAAAAATTTGCACTGCCACAACATGAATTCAGCATATTATCCATAAAATTATCATAATCAATCACAATACAAGAGTCTCACAAACCTACTGAACTAAATCTCAAATTTAAATTGGACAGATTAACAAGAATCGCAAAAAGACCCATAAAAACACCAACTTTAACAAGATTACCACAAAGGCACAAACCACATCCTATAAATCAAAGAAATACAACATGGGGTTTTCACAAACCGCGTCCAAAATTAATGAAAAACACAACATGGGGTTTTCTAAACACCAAAAGACGAAACGGGTATCTATAATTTTTCATTCTCTACAAGAAAATCAACCAGAACAATGCTTTTATCAAACATTCAACAATAACATCAAAACTAATTTGCAATTAGAAAAAAAAAAAAAAAAGTTGTAAAAGAAGAAAACTTACAGATCACAAAAAAGAGTGGAGAGAGATTCTGGGACAGAGGTTTTGAGTTGAAGAGAAAACACATACGAGGATTCCTTAACAACCTTGGATTAACTGATTCTTAACCAAATCGCTGGTATTGGTGAATGGCTAATGAAATAAAATTGGCCCATTTAACCATTATATATATATATATATATATATATATATATATATATATATATTTTTTTTTTTTTTTTTTTTTTTTTTTTTTTTTGAGAAGATTTAACCATTATGATTTGGTACGGAATAAATAGTGATGTCTGTATTATTCTGTTTCTATGACTATGATTGCTACGCTATAACGAGCAAACACTAAAACGACACCGTATTATCTACGCTTCTCCAAAAAAAGAAGAAGATGTGATAATTAGTGAGTCACATGAAATTTTAATGAATTGATATGTACATATTGAGTCACTCGACCTAAGAATGTTATGTTATAGGTAGGGAAGTGGTTTCTGAGCCAAAGTAACATTGGGCTTTGAATGAAAATAGGCCCAATACTGACCAGCCCGTTCTGATGACTGACTTCTCAGAAAGAGTTGGATCTTGGACCACAGACTAAGACTAGATACTATTCTCATTGGGAATGCTATAAGGGATCTGAGGATGAGACACTTACTGAGCCACCAAGGAAGATGTACTTGTCAAGCTACCGAGAAGGAATTTTGGAAAATGCAAAATTGTTCGAGGAAGTTTGCTGAAACTTCTTGATAAAGCAACAGTTAGACACCTCTGCATTAATGAGGCTCGCATGCTTGGCACAATTGCATTTGTTAATGAATGACTAAATTGAACAATGTAGGGAGCCCCAAAGTCTCAATTCATCATGAAAGTAGAGAAGTAAGAGTCTAATGGGACAAGAAGCCCTCTACTTGTGCAAGGAGAGCACATTACTAAGAGGGAAGTAGGGCAAATACAATGGAGAATAAGGGCAAAGAGGAGGACACACATAAAGTAACCCAAAAAATCATAGAGAGAATTGTAGAGAAATAACATAATCTTAGAACCATTTTTAGAGCTTGTTATTGAGAAAAGAGAGTGTAAGTTTCCCTTGTTTATGATTAATATTGTCACCTTTGCATAGTTTTACGTAAAGCTTTGTTTTTGTTCAAATCTTTCATTATGAATTATTAGTAGCTCCATATTATAAATTAATTGTGCTCTTAGGAGGATAGTTCATCATTTTTTACTCACACATTATGTAATGTGTAAATTTCATTATATTAAAACACAAAATTGTGATATTTGATCAAAAAAAATAAAATAAAATATTAAATTTTTTTAATTTTTGTAATAGAATTTAGTTGGAGTAGAATTCTAAATTTCTTGAAAGATAATAAGTAATTGTTGGAATTTTAACTAGTGTAAGCTATCCTAACAATTAATATAAGACATTTAATATTTTGGTAATAAAGATTCATCTAAAGTATAAACCATTTTTATAATACTTCAAAAAAAGAAAAAAAGAAGAATCTATTTTTATAATAAAAATAGCGCAACCGCTTGCGTCCACTCAACGCAACAAATAATGGCTTTTAGGATCTATTTAAATAGGTGGGAGAAAATTTAAATACATATTCTATCTATAGGTGAAACAGTTAATTTTAATGAGCTACATGGCTCTTGAAAACACCAACCATATAAGTTGTTATTTGTCATATTAAACATATAGTAGTAAGATTGTCACAATAAAATCGATCGTAATTTTGACATTTTATTTGCTTTGTTATGTTCGTGATAAAATGCTCTAACTGCAGTGCCTCAATCTGTTGTCAAAGATGAGGCTTGCCTTCATTGATTTGAAAAATAAAGTGGTCATTCGTAACTCATAACTCACACGATGAGTTTTAGGTTTAGATGATGATAGATTCCACTTATGCTATAAAACTCTTCAAGAGCAATAGCCCACAATATATCAGTACAGCCTTGGGTTTGAGATTTGTCAAATTTTAGAAAACCCAATACAAGGCCCAAAATAACTTCCCTTGGCCTATGATCTTTTCTTGTTATTTGTCTAGCCCAGTTTCTACACAGCCCAATTTAACGTACTTTGTGGTTGTTTAATCCTTCCAAATATGAGATCAAAATAATGTTTGGTGTATAAACAGCAAACATGTGCAGCTATGTTCGTTTAGTAGATAGGTGGGCTATATTTATTTTTTGGAAATTCTTTTTTATCCTCAATGGGTGAAATGTTTTGCTTGAAACAATCAATTTCAATACTCACCAAAAGAGAAGTTCAAAGATTAGATGAAAATTTAGCAAGATGTAAGATTCTTTGAAAATTAATTATCAACTTGTTTCTATATCTATATCTATACTCTATATAAAAAAGGATAATTGAGCTGCTTGTGTTAAACAAAACAACACTAAAAAATTTAAAATAGTAAAGGCTTGATAGATTGGTAAAATTACATTGTTACTCTTAAAAATATATGTTAGTTGAAAAAAACTTTAGAGCTTGAGCCCTTTTTGGTCTTTTTCTCTATAATTTTCCGTTGACACATTTGGTAGAAATTACTTCATTGCTCCTAACTTCATTTGTTAGCTAAAGAAAAAATGGAGGATTTTTAGTCTTTTTATTGTCAATTTTATGGTGCTGTCAAACGTTCAACTTTATAATGCTGTCAGCTATATTTCTTTTTTTATCGCTCTAACCTTAATTGTAATCTTTTTACTAGCTAACACATGCTCTTGCACGTGCTTCAAAAATAGTAGTTTTCAAAATCCCAAGCTCCAATTATTTGACAAAAATCAATCAACAAAAAAAATTATTTGACAAAAACCATAAATAAAAACTCTGATAGACAAAAAGCTAAATTCCATAATGCTGGCTATGGGGTTCGAACCCATGCGCACTTATGTGCAGAAGATCTTAAGTCTTCCCCCTTAACCTCTCGGGCAAACCAGCCATTGTTGACTCCTAGCGTCCTCTTTTTTAACTTTTTTTACAGTTTTAATTTCATTATTATCAATTTCTCGATTTACAATCATCAACTTCCCTGGGGCAAACCAGCTACTGAGATGAAAAAATAAACCATGAACTTGCCCACAATAAAAAGAAAAAAAAGAAAAAGAAAAAAAAAAGAGTAAAATCCCGTCATTCTTTTAAATTTGGATGAATGATCATTTTTATTCATAACGTTTAATGCCTGTCATTTTATTTAATAACTCTAACATTCTTGTGAAATGAATCCTACATTTTATTGTCTTTTATAAAAATTTGACACTATTTATGGGAAAATTATTGTGTAATTCCAGAGTACCATAAATGCGTATTACCTCCTCTCACATGAATGATAGGTCCCACTAATTAAATTCATGATGAAACCCACTATGTAAGAGGAGAGAGTACGTATTTATAGTACTTCGGGAGTACCTAATAATTTTTCCTATTTATGTATGTAATACGATGTTGTTTTACTGGATTTAATGATAATTTAATAGACAGTCACTAGAAGAAATGACCAAATTGACATAGAGTTAAAGTTTCAAGGCTAAATTGATAAGGTTCAAAACTAGTTCTTGTTATCAATTTAGCTCTTAATTTTTAACATTCCAATCAAATTGGTCATACCATCCATTGACTTTTATAAAACTAGCACTATTTACAAATGTAACACAACATTGTTTTATTGGATTTAACAATGTAATGACAATTAATAGAGGTAATGAATAATTTGAAAAAAAATATATATTAAAATTTAAGAACTAAGATGATAAAAATTTAATGCTCTATTTTGTTAAGAGGATGAAAAAAAATGGGAGTATAAAGAAATAGAAAAGTGGAAAGATAAAAATTAAATTAACATTATACTTTTATTGTAATTTGAAACAATGGATAATGTGAGTATTTTTGTAATGTACAGTGCATGGTCATTTTCTCTCCCATTTGGAATGAATAAAATGGTAAATCCAAGTGAAATATTCCCCCATCTTCTTTCTTTTCCCTTTCACCACAACCAAACAATGAAACATCAATACATCATAATCTTCTCTTTTCTCCCTCTTCCTTCTCCCCTTCTCCATTAACCCCTTTCTCACCCCAACCAAATATTACATAAACTTTATACATGAAAATATCACTTCAACAAACATAAAAGCAATTAAATGGTGTAATTTGAATTTTGGTAAAAAAACAAAAACAAAACAAAACAAGTAATAAGCCCCCTTTTTTTTATTTTATAAAACAAGTACTAAGTTTAGAGTTACAATCTCTTTTCACAAAATTGTTTATTATAATAAAATGACGAGTTATAAATGATATACAATAAATTGGTGTTGACGATGAATATATATGAAAATTAATATATATATATATATATATATATATATATATATATATATATATATATTAATTAATAAAAATATAAGAATTAATAATAATTTGACCATTCAATAATTATAAAATTTATTATAAAATCAATAATAACTGCTCTAACATTTTTGAAATCCTCTGCAGAAAATAATTGTGTTAGCATTATTGCTAGGAACAAAGACATTTTTGGTAAACAAAACAAAAGTGGACAAAAGAAAAAGCCTGAGAATGACGAATGAGAGTATCCAAAAATAAGTGAAATGACAAGACATGGTATACTTACCCAAAAAACAAGAGATAGTACTTTGGTCATAGTACTTGGGTTAAGATTCCCTGATTGTATTTTTTAGTGAAATTTCCCTGACTCTTAGAGTGAGTGTGGTAGAAACGAGAGTCATCCAAAACATCAATACTCCATGGAACGAGCTTCCCCAATCTGCCAAAGGTACTGTCTTTTCGCAGAACTTCAACTAAATTTTTATATAAGAATCTTGTAGCAAATGGTTGGAAAGGAACTACGCCCAACTTGGTTAGGATAGAAATCCAACCTTTTAGTACATAGGGCTTCTTATATCTCTCTCTTATTTATTTATTTTAATGAATTTTGAAAATTTAACTGTTGAATTATTGTTCTTTATATTCTTAACATACATATCAAATTTCGTTGAAATCGGAAGTAATTTACCATTCGACCAATAAATTTATTTTCTATACACAATTTTAGATTATAAAAACTTAAAATTTTAACATTTGTTTGATAATATAACAATTAATCTCTAATTTAATTTTCTTAAAATTTTTATAAGTACAAATAATATAATAAGAATATGTAATACAACTGTTAAATTTTTAAAATTTACTTAATATAAAAATATATAAAGAATTTATAGAATTTTTCTTCAAATTAATTTGAATAAAAACTTCATTCGCGTCAATCATGAGTAGCTAGAGCCCAAAAGCCATGGGAAAATGGTTGGGAAAAGAAACTAGGCCATCTGCTTGGTTGGGTTGGGAACCAAATAAGCTTAAAAAAAAAAACTCTCTTTTTAGCAGTGTCGTTCAAGAGCACATGGTACGTCTTTGTCGTGCAGACTTCAGAGCACTGCTGATTCAGGTTGATTTTATTATTTCGGTCAAAATTGGAAGTAAAAACTAACAAATTGATTCTACTTTTTGGATGACCAAATGATGGTACTTTTTCTTTTTTCTTTTTTTGAGCCCGGTACTTTTTTTTTTTTTTGATGAATAAATGATGGTACTTTATAATATGACTGGGTAGTACACTAGTACTAATATCATGGAAAATGTTAAGAGAATAAAAAAGTGAAAAAAAAAAAAGATTTATTCTTTTTTTTTTTTGAAACTGAAACTGAATTTCATTCCATAATGAAAAGAGAGTACAACAAAGAGATAAAAGAAAACACTCAGGCAGGGAAGCTTAATACATACAGTCAGAGTGGATCATTTCAGCTAACATAGGAGGACAAACTCCTAGCCAAACCTGAGAAGTTTCCCGCTGCCTTGCAAACTGAGCAAGGAAGTGCGCTGCCTTGTTGTAATCTCGTCTCACATGTTTAACATTTCAGTTACTAAAAGAAGCAAGGATACTACAGATCCCCTGATAAATATGACCAACACAGCCACCAAAATTGCCATCTAGAACACCAGAAACTGCTGCCATAGAATCGGATTCCAATATGATTTGGGAAAGCATAAGTTCTTTGGCAAGGAGAAGGCCACATTCCATAGCTAGGCCTTCAACTTCCTCCACCAAGTACCGGCCCTGAAAGTATTTACAACAGGTAGCTAAAAAATTACCGGCTGCATCAAGAATCACAACACCCACACTTGAGTTCTTTCCACTTTCCGAAGTAGCACCATCTACATTGATCTTGAAAAAACCAAGAGGGGCTGCACACCCTCTATCCTTTTGCCGAGACAGATTTTGAGAGCTAGCTGATAAAGCACTCCGAGTCTCCAAGATGAATTTCTTAGCAAAACTCCAAATGTGATCCGGAATTTGGCTTGAGGACTCATACACAATTCTATTCCTATTGGACCAAATAGCCCTAGCAGCTCCAAAAAAGAACTCCAAATCACTAGAAGAACCACTATCCAAAATCTCCAAAGCAATATCTACAATATCCATGTTGGCATTCAACACCACCAGAGGGCAGTCCAGCCAACACCTCCAAACTCTCTTAGCCACTTCACAATTTACAAAAACATGAGAGATAGTTTCAGGCTCCTTCCCACAAGTTGGACAAATATCACAATTAACAACCCTTTTACTTTGCAAATTCACAAGAGTAGGAAGAGCATTCAAACACAATCTCCAAGCAAAAATACGCACCTTGGGAGGAATGCTTAAATGCCATAGTTTCTTCCAAAGAGGCTTCCTAGAGTCACCAGTAGAACATTCCCCTTCATCCGAAGAATTCAACACATCACAAGCAATATAATAGGCACTTTTAACACTAAATTCTCCTCTTCTATTACCCACCCAAATAATTTGATCTTCTGGAAGGCTGTGACAAAGGGGAATATTTAGAATAGTTCTAGCTTCAAAAGGCAAGAATAGAGATCTTACTACATCACCTTTCCACCTTCTAGTTTCTTTGTCAATAAGCGCCGAGACTCTAGGATAATCATCAAAAGACTTCGGGGGGGAGACAACTTTGTACGTAGTAGGAGTCGGAAGCCATTTGTCTTCCCATATAAGAATCCTTTCACCATTACCTACACGCCAACAGGAGCCTCGTTTGACAACTTCCAACCCATTATAAATGCTCCTCCATGTGAAAGAAGGGCTGGATCCAAGCTTGGAGTGGAAAACATCCCCGTCTGGATAGTATCTAGCTCTATAAATTTTAGCCACCAATGAATTTGGATTTAAAATTAGCCTCCAACCTTGCTTTGCTAGCATAGCAAGGTTAAAAGCTTGTAGATTCCTGAACCCCATTCCTCCAACCAACTTAGACTTACACATTCTCCTCCAACTAACCCAAGCTATTCTAGATTCTTGACCCCTTTGGCCCCACCAGAATTTTCTCATCATTGCTTCCATTTCAACACAAAGACTCTTCGGAATTTGGAAACAACTCATCGTATAGGTCAGAATAGCTTGAGCAACAGCTTTAATAAGAACCTCTCGGCCACCTATAGATAACATCTTCTCTTTCCACCCCGACAACTTCTTCTCCACCCTCTCCTTAATTTCAGCAAAAATTTCGACTTTAGACTTCCCAATAATTGAAGGTAACCCCAGATATTTCTTATGGTGGGTATCTTGCATAGGCTCCAATAAATTCAGCACTTCCCTTCTTCTTTCATCGGGAGTATTGCTACTAAAGAAAACAGAGGATTTGTCTGCATTAATCTTTTGGCCTGAAGCATCTTCATACAATTGGAGAATATTTACAAGGTTCTGACATTCTTGACTATTAGCTTTACAAAATAAGAGGCTGTCATCCGCAAAAAATAAATGGGTTATCTTAGGACAGCCTTTGCAAATGGATATCCCACTAATCTTATGCTTTCTGGCAGCATCATGAATAAGAGAGGAAAAACCATCTGCACATAAAAGAAAAATGTAAGGCGAAATAGGGTCTCCTTGCCGGAGACCCCTTGTAGGAGTAATATTACCATAGGCAGCCCCATTTACAAGGATAGAGTAAGAAACAGAGGTAATACAATGCATGATCAACTCTACCCACTTCTCATGAAAGCCCATTTTAATCATCACTAATTTAATAAAACCCCACTCCAACCTATCATAAGCTTTACTCATATCCAATTTTATAGCGGCAAAACCATCTTTACCTTCCTTTTTATGTTCAAGATAATGCATAAGTTCAAAAGCTACAAGCACATTGTCAGTAATAAGTCTCCCAGAAAGAAATGCACTCTGGTTTTCCGATATAATAGAAGGAAGGATCACTTTAAGACGGTTGGCTAAAACTTTTGATATGAGTTTATATATAACATTGCATAGACTGATAGGTCTAAAGTCCGTCATTTTCGTGGGGTTATTAACTTTAGGCACTAAAGTGATGTTAGTTCTATTAATTTTAGTCATAGGCATATTCAAGTTCAGAACATTTAAAATCATGCATATGACATCATTACCAACAATACTCCAGTAATTTTGAAAAAAGATAGCAGATATACCGTCCGGTCCCGGAGCTTTTGTTGGGTGCATTTGATTAAGGGCCACCTCAATCTCCTCTCTAGTAAATTCTTTAATGAGTGACTGGTTCATGCCCTCTGTGACTTTTGTTGGAATAGAATCAAGAACATCTGGTATACGAGTCGGGTAGGCGGAGGAATATAAATTTTTGAAATAGGAAACAGCTACCTCCGCAATGCTGTCAGGAGAATCATGCCAGACACCTTCTTCATCCATGATACAGTTTATGGTATTTTTCCTTCTCCTATCTGAGGCCTTAGAGTGGAAATATTTAGTATTCCTATCCCCAAGACCTAACCATTGCACCTTAGATCTCTGCTGCCATTTAATTTCTTCACTATCTAATAATTCATTAATTTCCTTCCGTAATTTATTAATGTCACCACCCAAACTGCCATTTCTGTCCCTGCTGACTAGAGAATTAAGAGTGTCCCTTTTCTCCTTGATTTTCTTTGGGATTTGCCCAAACACCACTTTGTTCCATTTGGAAAGATTTTCTGCACAACATCTCAGTCTAGCAGCTATTCCGGAGGGGGAATGTAAATCCTAGCTGCTAACCCAAGCTCCCTGAATGATATCTTTGCATTCAGCCCTTTTAGTCCACATAGCTTCAAATTGGAATCTACGATTAGAGGATAACTTCTGAGAAACAGCAGCATCAGTTAAAAGAAGAGCACAGTGGTCAGAAGTGGATTCCACCAAATGGTGCACTTTAACATTTTTATAGTGATCAATCCACTCGGGGGTAGCCAATGCTCGATCTAATCTTAATAACACCCTGCTATCACCCTCTTGCATATTACACCAAGTGAACTCAGGACCAACAAAACCAAGATCCTTGAATCCACACTGATGAATAACTTCTCTAAAATCATCCATTTGTTTCTGCGATCTTGGAGCCCCTCCCAATTTTTCTTCCACCGAAACTACTTCATTAAAATCACCAAAGCACAGCCAAGGCAGATGGCACATTCGGTTAAGGCTTCGCAAAAACTCCCAAGATTCCTTTCTACGACATGCTTCAGGGTTACCATAAAAACCGGTAATACGCCATTTAAAACTCGACTCAAAATCAGTAACCACAGCATCAATAAAATACCTGGAGTAGCTTTGAACTTCTAATTTTATATCTCTATTCCATAGCATAGCTAATCCCCCACTCCTACCAATGCTAGGAACAATCAATCCATTCAATAAACCAATTTTGAATTTTACCTTATCCATTTGACAATTTTTCATTTTTGTCTCCGACAGGAAGACAATACCGGGCTTCCAACGTTGCACAAGCTCGCGCAACACTCGAACTGACCGGGGGTTCCCAAGCCCCCGACAGTTCCACCCTAAAGCAATCATTTATCTAGGCGGTGCTGCTCAGCAGTCACCGCCGTTTCAGTAAAGTCAGTAACATTCCCACCCTGTTCACCGAAGCATAAACGTTTCTGGGCAAATTCTTCAGAAGAAAATAAAACATCATTTAAAGCTTTTCTTTTATTACTCACCTCTTGGGCTTTTTCAGCACTCACAGACTCTTGGGCTTTCCCTTTATCTCTTGCCATTCTCTTAACTTCCTTCTAAGTCCTTGAGCTAGCCCACGTTCTTGACAAATAGAATCAGCCCCTTCCCCGCAACATGTATTTTTTCCTTCTACTTCTGGCCTTATAGATTGAGCTGCACCATAAGCTTTCAAGTCCAGCCCAACTATCTTTTCCCCACTTAAGCTTTCTGCCCCTTTTATTCTTAGTGGGCTCAAGTAATCAACCCCACATGTACCCGGCCCAACCCATGCTTCAACCATCCACTAACTGACTGAGCTAGTTTGATTTGCACTGGACGATTCACGTGACTTCTGCTCATCTCCACGTTTCAAGGCTTCAGACCCATCATCCTCTATTCTGACCTGCTCCCCATGTTTCCCGGGATTGGACTTCACAGAGATCTTCACACACTCCATCTGATTCGCCTCCATCAAGCTTACCGACTCCTTCCTTGCTTCAGCTCCTCCGCCCACTGCCATAGCTGGAGAGACAAGACCGCTCACCTCATTCTCTTCTTTAGAATCACTATTCGCCCCCATGGGAGCAGCGCACCTCATCTCGACACTGGACTACTCCTTCAGCTTGACTTTTTCACCTCCCACCTTTAATGCTCCTTTGGCTTTCAACCAATCACCATACTGTCTTTCTGATGAGTGCTCCACGGGACTAAGTAGACAATGTTTATCATCATGCCCAAGGATTCCACATTTGTAGCAGAAAATAGGTAATCTTTCATATCTAAAATCAACCAAAATCCTTTCATTTTCATCATTTTTAACAAACCCACCCCTCCGAAAAGGTTTATCCAGCTGCACTTCAACTCTTATTCTAAGAAACTTAGCTTGATCTGCTCGTATAGCCCTTTTGTCAACCTCCAATACCTTTCCGATTTTGCTGCCAATCTCTCTTCCAAAATCTTCAGTCATGTTCTCAAATGGCAGACCCCAAATCTGAACCCAAAAAGGAGAGTGGGAAAAACAAATGTTTTTTGAAGTTAGACCCTTCCTCCATCGACAGAGAAGGAGAAGGTTATTTTCAAAGTTCCAAGGACCACTCTTTTCAACCCACTCCAACTGACATTTAGACCCAAACTTAAATTGCAAAATGCTATTCCCAACTTCCACAATTCTTAAGTCAGAACCCATCTTCCATGCTGCCTTAAGGGTATTCTTTAAAGCTCTAAGATTCTGATGACGATCTGACAGTAAACGACCAAACAAACTCAGAGAGCATTCTTCTAAAATACCGGAGCTACTACTATTTGCAACAACAATATCTTCCTCTTCTTCTCTAGTGAGTTTCAAGTTCCCTAGACTATTAACTACTTCTTGATCCATAAAACTACATCCGAATGAAAAAGGTTTAGTCCAAGAAAGAACCCTCAGTACAGAGTTTTAGGGGAGGAAATAAGCTCTTACCTAGGAGAGAGGAAGAAAAGCTCTTACTAACAGAGAGGAAAAGAGACTCCTACGAGGGAGAGAGAAAAATACATTTTAGTGTTGCCAATAAGGTTTATGCTTTTCATCATGTGTCCAATTGTGTATCAATTAGCTTATTTGCCAAATATGATCTAAAAATATATATAAATTTGATAGTTTTTATACTAATGTTTGTATAAGTTGGGTGGTGGAAAAAGTAGAAAAATAAAAAATTAATATAAATTTTATTTGTTTAAATGAGAAAAACAGTTTGATAGTAAAAAAAATAATTTGTGTAAATTTACTTTTATATTCCTAAAGATAACAAAATACTTTTAAATCAAGTTTCACTACCGTACACCCTTAATGCAATGATTATTTTACAAGTATAAGTGTTTGTGAGGTGCGGGAGAAAGGGATGAGATTCAAGTCTTTAAGAGCAAGTTTCACACACATATACACTTAGATTAGAGTAGAGTATAATTTCTATCTTATAAAAAAAAAAAAAAAAATCAAGTCTCTATTTTCCACTTAGGCCTAGGTGGAGAACACTTGTTTGTTTCCACTCCAACCAAACATAGGCTTAAGTGATTTAAAAAAATGTCAGTTTTTGTTAACTTTATAAGTTTGTCCCTAAAAAAAATTTACAGATTTGTTTATTATTTAACCTAACGCATTTATATATATATATATATATATATATTGTGGGGACCAATTATCTCTAGAGTACTGTTTATGCTAAATGGACCGGGTCTATGGCCCAATGATCTAGTCCGAGGACACAAATATATTCGAGGACGGTCAACTAAGGTAGAAGTGGAAATGGCATTGCAAGAAGAGCTGAAAGGTATTTATGATAGCTCTAAACCTATCCGAGGTGAAAAGTCACCTCAGAAGCATTTATCCAAGGTGGTTTAAAACCATCCTATACTCCTGAATGCTTCTTAAAAGTGACCACATGATAGAGAGTTGGACGTTAAATAAGGGATAATGGAGGAGAATAACAAATATCTGGGGGAACTGTTATCTCCACATTAAATGCTTCCCAGCTAACTCTCTGGCTGCATTAATGTGGAGGTGATACCTGAACAGTGAATAAGCAGCCTTACAGCTGGTGGTAGAAAGTTCAGGGAGGTGTGAGATGGGACAGAGAGAAGTTCCCAAAACCAAATTTACACGTGTATGATAAGGATGATACTAAAATCGTAGTATATAACATGAGAAAGTGGCAAAGGACAGGGGGATTGAAAAACCTAGAGTAAAAAAGATTAAGAAATACATCACTAAAAGAAGAACTCTGTACTCGTGATTAAATTGCTTGGGTTACTCCCGTACTCTTGATTTCTCTTCCAGACCACCCATAATCGTTATTTCTTTTCTAGAATCAGGCTAGTTCTTTTTCCCACGCTCTACAAATTCATTATTTGGGCTGGTTAGGCCAAAACCCAATCCTGTTTAGAGTTCAATCCAAAACCGGTCCTTACAATTGGCACCATCTGTGGGAAGAACTTGATCTGATCTGAGGAAATTTTGGTTTAACGTTGGAGATGGAAGGGTCAGGTTCGCACCAACTAACGATTGGTCCACATCAGGATGATGCTAATCTACACCAGGCAGAATCGGGCGGATCTCAACATAACAATTCAGTTGCAAACCCTCAGCAAATGGGGGACCATGAGGGAAGTGTGCATATAACGCATACTTGTAAGAGTCATTCACAAGGCAAAAGCCATGTTTCCCATGCAAAGAGTGAAAGGGACATGCAATGTGAAATTGATGAATTAAAGAAAAAGTTGCATCGCGTACGGCGAAGGCATTCATCACCTGACTCCGAGTTCTCATCCAAGGATACAGATGATGTTACGTATAAGCGAAGATCTAGAACTCTACCCAGTGAGACTTTCTCTGGCGACGAGGAATATCGCCATAAGCGTAAGAATAAGAGCCCAACCCATAAAGGCCTGGGGAATAATGCCATGAACGAAGCGCTGAGTCAATTTGCTAGGTTTCCCTTCATGCGAAGCATAGAGGGTGCGAATCTTCCTCGGCGATTTCATCAACCCACCTTCTCCCTTTATAATGGCTGAACGGATCCAATGGAACACGTCAGTCATTTTAGTCAGAAAATGGCCATCTATTCTAAGGACGAGGCCTTGATGTGTAAGATTTTTCCATCTAGTCTGGGTCCGATGGCAATGAAATGGTTTAATGGCTTGAAAGCAAACTCCATTGATTCCTTTAAGAAGCTTACCCAGTCTTTTGGTGCTAGATTTATCACATGTAGCAGGGTTCCTCTGCCTTTAGGATCTTTGCTGTCTATGTCCATGCGTGAAGGGGAAACTCTGAGGGCTTATTCAAATAAATATTGGGAGATGTTTAACGAGATAGATGGGAGCTACGATGATGTGGCTATCAGTACTTTTAAGGTCGGTCTACCAGCTGAGTATGATTTAAGAAAATCTCTCACCGGCAAGCCTATTACCAGTGTGCGTCTGTTAATGGATAGGATTGATAAGTATAGGAGAATCGAGAAGGATCAGATACAGGGAAATGGAAAGGTGAAGGTGATCCCTCAGGAGATGAGGGATTCTAGGTCGGATTGGATTCAGAATAATCGACCTCGAAGTGACTTTGCAGGGCAGTCCGGATCAACCAACACTTAGGCAATTAACGCGGTGTTTCGAGAACCAGTGCAACAGGTTTTGGAAAAGTTTAAGAACGAACCATTCTTCAAATGGCCGAACAAGATGGCAAGAGATCCTGTGAATCGTAACCAAAACCTTTACTGCCAATATCATCAGGAGCATGGACATACCACCGAGGATTGCAGAAATTTGTGGGATCATTTGGAACAATTGGTCCGAGAGGGGAAGTTGAAACACCTTTTGCATCACTCCAGTGGCCGAGAAGGCCAGGCGAATTCAGCGTTTCGAGGAAATGTTGCTCCGAGACCTCCTCTGGGCACCATAAACGTCATATTCGCTGCCCTAGGGAGAACCAGATCCTATCCCTCCAGGATAATGTCAGTATCTTGTTGCTCAGGAGAAAATTTTGGCCCAATGCCGAAGAGAATTAAGATGAGTGTCCCATTAATGTTGAGTTTTACAGATGTAGACAAACTGGGAACCATACAACCACACGATGATGCCTTGGTAATCACGCTTAGAATTGGTGGGTATGATGTGAAAAGGGTTATGATTGACCAGGGCAGTGCAGCTGAGATTATGTATCTTGATCTCTATAAGGGGTTAGGTTTAAAACCTGAGAATCTAAAAACATATAGCTCTCCCTTGGTGAGTTTCGAGGGCAAAATGGTTGTTCCTAAAGGGCATACTAGATTACCTGTGTAGGTTGGTACAGATGTGGTTGAGGTGGACTTTATTGTGGTGGATGCTTTCTCCCCTTACACAGCCATTATGGGCAGACCTTGGCTTCACACCTCGGGCGCTGTTTCCTCCACTCTTCATCAGAAGGTGAAATATCCTTATGGGGACCAAGTGTTTGAGACAGATGTGGCTAGGCAGTGCTTGGTAGCAACTATTCAGCACAAGCCCGAGGCTGTCACCTCGGCCATTGCTGAAGACGACACATAGTAGTTAAAAATTTCGGCATCCCTTTCTGGTGAGCCAGCCGACGAAGTGAAATGTGAAGATCTAGAAAAGGTGGTCATTAGGGATGATCCTGAGAAATTTTTTCAGATTGGAGCTTAGATGCCCCTACTGGAGAGGGAGCAATTAGTCGATCTTTTGAGGAGAAATGTTGATGTGTTTACATAGGACGCCTATGAAGCCTTTGGAGTAGATCCAAATTTCATTTGTCATCATCTAAATGTTAATCCATCCATCACTCCGAAAAGATAGCCACCTCGGCGTCCGTCCAAGGAACATGTAGAGGCTGTCAAGAATGAGGTAACAAAACTCAAGCTAGCAGGGGCTATCAAAGAGGTATTTTATCCTCAGCGGTTGGCTAACACAGTGGTGGTGAAAAAGAAGAACGGAAAATGGTGTGTATGTGTGGATTTTACAGATCTCAATAAGGCTTGTCCCAAGGACCCTTTTCCTATGCCTCGGATAGATTAGTTGGTGGATGCGACAGTAGGTCATCCTCAGATGAGCTTTTTGGATGCCTTTCAAGGATACCACCAGATACCCCTGGCTATGGATGATCAGGAGAAGACAGCCTTTGTTACTCCTGTAGGGAACTATCACTATAAGGTGATGCCTTTTGGCCTGAAAAATGCAGGGTCAACTTATCAATGAATGATGACCAAGATGTTTGAACCACAGTTGGGTAAGAATGTTGAAGTCTATATCGATGACATGGTTGTGAAGAGCAAGTTGGTGTCCGAACACGTAGAATATCTCACAAGTATTTTGGAAATCTTAAGAGAGCATAATTTGCGTTTGAATGCGTCCAAGTGTTCTTTTAGAGTAGGCTCAGGAAAGTTTTTGGGATACATGGTGACCCACAGGGGAATTGAAGTAAATCCAGACCAAATCAAAGCCATTAATGACCTGCAACCACCTCGGAATCCCAAAGATGTGCAGAAGCTCACTGGGATGATGGCTGCCTTGAATCGATTCATATTCAGGTCAGCAGACAAGTGTAGACCTTTCTTCCTTTTGCTGCATAAATGGAAAGAGTTTAAGTGGTCCGATGAGTGTGTAATGGCATTCCAGCAACTTAAACAATATCTATCTCGCCCACCCATTATGTCCAGTCCAGTTGTGGATAAAGTTCTTTTTGCCTATATAGTAGTGGCCTTCTATGCTATAAGTTTTGTGCTAATACGGGTGGATAGTGGCATACAACGACCAGTCTATTATGTGAGCAAGTCACTTAATGAGGTCGAGGTGCGTTACTTGCCACTGGAGAAGGCTATATTGGCGGTAATACATGCTACAAGAAAATTACCCAATTACTTCCAAGCACACACTGTGGTCGTGCTCATACAGCTCCCACTCAAATCAATACTCAGGAGTGCGGATTATACTAGAAGGATTGCTAAATGGGGCACAATTCTAAGAACTTTTGATATAAAATACATGTCTCGTACTTCTATAAAGGGACAGGTCCTCGTCGACCTGGTAGCTGAATTTGCTGAATGTCATGAAGAAATGGATATGGAAAAGCATGACATGGATGAAAAATCAATTGGCATAGTCTCTGTCCAATGATCCACGCCTTGGGAAGTGTATGTGGATTGGGCTGCCAATCAACGAGGATAAGGAGTGGGGCTAATTCTGGTGTCACTTGAGAAGATTACTCTTGAAAAATCTTTGAGGTTGGGTTTTTCGGCTACGAATAATGAAGCAGAATATAAAGCTTTGTTGACGGGAATAATGATGGTCCAGAAGATGGGTGGAAAAAAGGTGAAGATTTATTCAGATTCAAAGCTGGTGGTGGGCCAAGTAAGAAAAGAATTGGAAGCACGAGATCCAAGAATGCAGGAGTACCTAAGCCAAGTCAGGAGAATACAAATAAAATTTGAAGTTTTTGACGTGTTGCATGTTCCTAGAGGTGGAAATACCCATGCAGACTCTTTGGCTACCCTCGCCACGTCCTCAGCGCAAGATTTGCCTAGAGTAATACTTGTTGAAGACTTGTACACTCCCACGTCATTGCACAAGGATATGCCTCGGATCCACCAGATCAATCTAGGTCCGAGCTGGATGGATCCCATATCATTGTATCTTGAAAGAGATATATTGCCTGAAGAGAAGTCTGAAGCGGAAAAAGTACGAAGAAAAGCTCCTCGGTTTTGGCTGTCCGAGGATAGAAAGTTATATAAGCGTTCTTTCTCTAGTCCTTATTTGCTTTGTGTACACCTTGAAGCATCAAAATCACTCTTGGAGGAGTTACATGAAGGAGTTTGTGGGAGTCACACAGGAGGAAGATCCCTATCTCATCGAGCTATAACTTAGGGATACTGGTGGCCGGGCATGCAAAAAGAAGCGCAGGAATATGTAAAGAAATGTGATCAATGTCAAAGGTTCGCGTCAAATATTCATCAATCTAGAGGAGTTCTCAACCCACTTTCTAGCCCGTGGCCGTTTGTTTAATGGGGCTTGGATATTGTGGGACCTTTCCCTAAAGCAGTAGGAAATAAAAAATACCTACTAGTGTGCACAAACTATTTTACCAAATAGGTTGAAGCTGAGCCTCTAACTAACATCAGGGATGTAGATGTCAAAAAGTTCATATGGAAGAACATTGTTACTCGATTCAGGGTGCCTTATGCTCTCATCTCAGATAATGGCCTTCAATTCGATAACAAGGCCTTCAGGAAATATTGCTTTAATCTAGGTATAAAGAATAGATATTCCACTTCAGCCTACCCACAAGGAAATGGATAAGCCGAAACTGTCAATAAAGTCATAGTGAATGGATTTAAAAAGAGATTGGACGATGCAAAAGAAAAGTGGGTAGAAGAATTGCCACATGTCCTTTGGACATATCGAATAACACCTCGAAAATCAACAGGAGAGACCCCTTTCTCAATGACGTATAGGGCTGAGGCTATAATCCCACTGGAGAATGGTTTTCCAACGATGAGAACTATTATGTTCACCTCGGATGGTAATGACGAGCTATTGAAGAAGAGTTTGGATCTGGTTGAAGAACGGAGAGAAAATGCAACGGTGCAGCTGGCCTATTACCAGCACAAGCTTAAGTAAGGCTATGATATGAATGTAAAGCCAAAGCCATTGGCCCCAAGAGACTTGGTATTAAGAAAGATATTGGGAAATACTAAAAACCCCACTTGGGGAAAATTGGGGCCTAACTGGGAAGGACCATATCGTATCACGTCAGTGGCAGGAATATGTGCGTATTACTTGGAGGATTTAGATGAAAAAACTATACTCCATCCTTGGAATGTAAACAACCTAAAAAGGTACTACTATTAATAAGATCAATTGTTCTTTGATTCCTTTCTAATTTATTCCTAGTGTGTATCATGAATCCTGTGACATCTTTTGAAATATTAAATAGAAACTAAGTTATGTCAAGTCCTCGGACCACAAACTTAGTGGAAATTAATATCATTTGACATCTACTGAAATATTAAACAGAAAATAAGTTATGTCAGGTCCTCGGACCACAAATTTAGTGGAAATTAATATCCTGTAACATCTTTTGAAATATTAAACAGAAACTAAGTTATGTCAGGTCTCGGACCACAAATTTAGTGGAAATTAATATCCTTTGAAATATTAAACAGAAACTAAGTTATGTCAGGTCCTTGAACCACAAACTTAGTGGAAATTAATATCATTTGAAATATTAAATAAAAACTAAGTTATGTCAGGTCCTCAGACCACAAACTTAGTGGAAATTAATATCCTTTGAAATATTAAACAGAAACTAAGTTATGTCAGGTACTCGGATCACAAACTTGGTGGAAATTAATATCCTTTGACATCTACTGAAATATTAAACGGAAACTAAGTTATGTTGGGTCTTCGGATCGCAAACTTAGTGGAAATTAATATCCTTTGACATCTACTGAAATATTAAACGGAAACTAAGTTATGTTGGGTATTAGGATCGCAAACTTAGTGGAAATTAATATCCTTTGATATCTACTGAAATATTAAATAGAAACTAAGTTATGTCAGGTCCTCGGATCACAAATTTAGTGGAAATTAATATCTTTTGACATCTATTGAAATATTAAACAAAAACTAAGTTATGTTAGGTCCTCGAATCACAAACTTAGTTGAAATTAATATCCGTTAATATTTATTGAAATATCAAATAGAGGCTAAGTTATATTAGAATCCATAGACCACAAACCTAAAAAAAAATATGTATGTGTTACTCTTTGAACTGAGTTATGATCCAATTTATAAGTCATATTGAACCTCATGAATAACAACTAAAAGTGCTTTAAGGTATTCATGTCTTGTCTGTTATTTAAAGCAATGGGATAGTGCTTTAGATTTAGGAACTTATTAAGAGTTGATCAATTAAAAGCGCACTTAGACAATGATGTGAATTAGTGGTCATAATTTATTGGGATAATAAGTTAAGGTATATAAAATTGCGTTCTCCCTTGTTTTAACAAATTGGGCTCGTTTATAACATATGTTATGTGCGAACAAAGAATATTCAAAATAAAAATCACACAAAAAGGGATGAAATGGCAATAATGGGCATCAATTGAAACAAAAAGAAAAATTATTGTATTAATAAAATTTGTTTTCAAAGACAAAAAAAAAAAAAAAAAAAAAAAAAAAAAAAAAAAGGAGATTACATCGACTTTTGCTATCCTACAAAAGAAAAAGAAAGGAACTATGGCTTGAGCTTTATCTGGAGCTTGGACTTAGAAGCTTTATCAGTTGTCTCCGGGGGAACTTCCTTGTCCTTGTCCTTAGATGCCCCTCCCATGGGCAGGATAGTTAAGGCTAAATCCTTTTCAAATCTTGCAGAAGCTGCTCCAGGTTGAAGAACCTCTGCTATTTTATCCAAGGAAGTGCCTTTTTGAATATCAACTTCTTTGGCCTGCTCCTGTTGACTGGGAGGGGGAGGATTTTGTAGTTGGGCATCCTCCGCTGGCGAAATGACAAGAGGGGCTGCTTCCTTTTATTTGGGAACTTGTATAGCAGGAGGGAAAAAGATATTCTCTGGCCTCCTCAGCTCGAAAGAAGCATCAATCCCAGCTCGATTGAGGGCTTCTTCTCAAGTCTGAGCGCAGTAGGCACGACATACAGCGGGAACCTCTACCCTTAGGGCATCCTCGGTCTCAACCACGCCGACATCGTAATCGTGCTGCTCGGCTTCGTCTTTTTCCCTCTCAGCTTTGGCTTTTGCTTTTTCTGCTTCAACCTTGGCTTTTTCAGCCTAATCTCTAAGCCTTTGAGCTTCCTCCAGTTGCTTCTTCAGAGCTGCTAATTGCTCCTTAGAAGCAGCCAGTTAGTCATGGGTCTCACGTGCCAGCTTCCTCTGACTCTCAGCCTGTCTCTCTGCACCCTATAGGGTCGAGTCTGCACTTTTCCGAGTTTGTTCCTCGGCGGCTAGCTTTTTCTTTAGATCGGCATTGCTATTTTCAGCAATAGCTAGAGTCTGCACAGTCGTAGCCCTTCTTTTCCTCTCCTCATCCAATTGCTGGTAGCAAGAGTTGGTTATCTCCTCGAGCCTGAACATATTTTGGATAGCCTTGAAACGAAAGAAGGGAATCAGCATCATTCCAAATAAGAAGTATGTATGCATGTGCCTAGTAGTTATGAGTTAAAAAAAAAATAATAAAATAAAAAAAAAAAAAAAAAAAAAAAACAACAACAACAACAACAATGAAGAGTTAGCATGTACCATGCCTAAGAATCTTTTGGTGTAAAGGAAGACCTCACTCTTCCTAAAACCTTGTAACTCAACCATATCTTTTGGAAGCAGAAGGGTCTGCCCCAGAGTCGAGGCGACGTGGCCTCCAATGCCCCCCATTGAAGTCCCTGATTGATGCATCATCCATCAAGAGCTCACCACCAAGCATGTGAGCTGGGAGCCAGGCTTGGGGCTTTGGGAGCTGAATGTCCGTCCTTTTTGCTCCTCAGCTGGGAGCGTGGCTGAATTTTTGCTGCTTTGCAGCTCGTTGAGCCTCTTCTTCGCTGGTTGGACGAAGTCTTCCAGTTTCCACCACGTCCTTGCCCTTCTGCTCACTTAAGATCCACCTGTTCAATCCTAGAGGGAAGGGTTAGTTGAGGAGCATGGAAAGGAGACTTCGGCAGGGGAGGTGGAAGTTTGGGTTGAACAGACTTCCCAGGTCCCCCTTTGCCTGGTTGGTTCTCAATCAATTCCATCAAGCTTTTCTGGGGTTTCCTCTGAATACCCATCTCTTCTGGTGGACTCTTAGGGGATGAGGGTTGATCGAACACTTCAAAATCGTCCACAGACTCAGTCAAATCAACAAAACCTTGCTCCTTTTGTTCTTCTTCCCCTTCTTGAAGAATGGGCGAGGGTAATGGTGCTCCTGTTGAAAGGGTGGCTACAGGAAAAGGTTGGGAGAATACTGTATTTTTGGGAAGTGGAATGCCTTCAGGAACCACGAACCCCTCGTAGGCAACACTAATGTGATGGAGTCGAGGATCTTTAGCCTTTATCACACACTTGGGAGCTTGGAATGCGCGGGAGATGGGCGTGTATCCGAGGATTAGGTGTGCTGCCCTCAGTTGGCCATCGGATTCGTTGACATACACCTCGGATTGTAGGATCCTGTCTAGGCTCGCCCTATTAACTAAACAAAATAAAGGTGTGGTAGAGTTGATATCTGCAAAACCATTCAAACAAAGAGAACTACATTCCAGTAAGAGCAAAGAACAAGGGAAAATAGAAGAATTGCATAAGTCAAAATGTATAAGTTAACAATTGACTCCCACCTGGTGTTCCCTCATTAACTGGGCAAGGTAAACCATCGTGCCATTACCAGGAAAAAATTAAAAAATCCTCGTTTAATCCCTTGTTTGATATAGGGAGGCACTGGATCAACCTTATTTCAGGTTGCCTCGACTTTAAGTAGTACCCCTGCCCCTTCAAATTGTGCAGGTTGTAAATCCAATTCACGTTGTGGTGGGTTAGATTTAGGTTCATCCTCTCATTCAAGACTTCTATGCTCCCTAACACCCTAAACATATTTGGGGCACATTGTGTGGGAAAAAGCCTAAAAAACCTAAGGAAGTTCCTAGTGAGAGTCCCCATAGGAATGGTCATTCCCCCTTCTATGAAGGCGATCATGGGGATGACCACCTCTCATGTTTTCCTCTCATCAAACCATTCCCTTTGAGCGGCGTACCTAACGCCCACATTTGGGGGAATGTTGTATTTGGTCCTAAAATTCCTCATACCCTCCTCGGAATCAACTAGGTGTTTGAATCTACCCATTTTCTAAGTGGTCAGTAAAGAAAATTTCACAAGTCTGAATGAAAACTAAAGGAGGTCAAGGAAACTTACAGGTATGAAAAGGTGGTCCTCGGACAGAGTTTTGGTATTTGTAGACGCACGAAGGAGCGAGAGGGAGAGACAAGTTCAATGTATGAGCTCTAGGATCATGTAACTGTTGAAAGTAAGAAAGGATTGATTTGAAAGGCTATTTATAGTGGCACGAAAATTTCAAGCGGGAGATTTCCCGCTCATGTATCGAGGGAACTCTTCCATCGTTGGATTCCCATCCTGCCATTGAACGTGGGGGACAAGGGAGTCGCCAAAATTAAATGTAGGCGCGCTCTGAGCGCTGAAACGTTAGGAACGTGCCTAAGGAAGGCAAAAAGGAATTCTTGGAACTCGTCTAGGCAGAACCAAATCATAGGAGGGAAAGAATGAAAATATCAAAATCCTCCTTCCCTCCCGAGAAGTCGAAAAGTAAGATTTTTAGGGGCTATTGTGGGGACCAATTATCTCTAGAGTACTTTTTAGGCTAAACGGACCGGGCCTATGGCCCAATGACCCAGTCCGAGGACACAAATATATCTGAGGACGGTCAACTAAGGTAGAAGTGGAAATGACATTGCAGGAAGAGCTGAAAGGTATTTATGATAGGTCTAAACCTATTCGAGGTGAAAAGTCACCTCGGAAGCATTTATCCGAGGTGGTTTAAAACCATCCTACACTCCTGAATGCTTCTTAAAAGTGACCACATGACAGAGAGTTGGATGTTAAATAAAGGATAATGGAGGAGGATAACAAATATCTGGGGGAACTGTTATCTCCACATTAAATGCTTCCCAGCTAACTCTCTGGCCGCATTAATGTGGAGGTGATACATGAACAGTGAATAAGCAGCCTTACAACTAGTGGTAGAAAGTTCAGCGAGGTGTAAGATGGGACAGGAAGAAGTTCCCAGAACCAAATTTACATGTGTATAGTAAGGATGATACTAAAATCATAGTATATAACATGAGAAAGTGGCAAAGGACAGGGGGATCGAAAAACCTAGAGCAAAAAAGATTAAGAAATACATCACTAAAAGAAGAACTCTGGACTCGTGATTAAATTGCTTGGGTTATTCCAAGGACGATTTTTGTATCCCGTACTCTTGATTTCTCTTCCAGATCACCCATAATCGTTACTTCTTTTCTAGAATTAGGCTAGTTCTTTTTCTCACGCTCTACAAATTCATTGTTTGGGTTGGTTGGGCCAAAATCCAATCCTGTTTAGGGTTCAATCCAAAACTAGTCCTTATATTTTCCAACTTGTAATCACTACTACTGTAAGTGTTCAATTTTACTTTCAATAACAAGTAATTTCAGTTTTATGTTCATTACTTGCATTATCTTACTTATTGCCACCGCCACCATGGTCGGATTACCGCCATCACGGACGGTTCTATAATTCTTTAGTTTTCTTTAACTATTTAAGCTATACCCCCTACTTGGCTGGCTCTGCCGCCTACCTGGCTGGTCTTATAGCTTTGCATTTTCTTGCATTACTTTTACTTGCATTATTTTCAAGTTATATTATCACTGTATAACTGTGCTTCCGCTTCCAACGCCGTGTCTCTTCCCCCTTTATGGTATCAGAGCCACTCTTTTCTGGCCGGTGATAGTATTGTTGTGTTCTCTGTCTCTCCGTCTGTGTCTACCCGAAACTTTGGTGCTCCGTTGTTGTGTTCCCTTCTTACAGTCGTTGGTGCCACCCTAGTCGTAAAGTGAATTCCTAGAACCGAACTGTAAGGCCCGTTTGAGCCAAGAGAGGGCGTGTAGGGCATAAGAGGTATAAGGTTGGTTAGGGTATGTGTTACGAGATGCAACGGTTGTGAGAAAAACATGATAATTGAGTGTTAAAACTAGGATAGTATGGATAGATTGTGGAGATCTAACTCTTCTATCAGCTCCAGGACTGATTGTCCTCTTGGTATTGTAAATGATGAAGAGCACAATGTTGAAAGATGTGATGCTTCTGTTCTCATGTGTTTACATGGTGCTAAATCTAAGAATTTTAAAAATAACATTCTTTCTATGGCTAATGTTTCTTTGAATGATCATGCTTGTTTTAACTATTATTCTAATGCTTCTTGTTTGTATAGAAAAACTACTAAAGAAAGGGATAATGATAAATCTATTAACCCCAACTTTACTCCCATTGATAATTTTAACTATGTTAACCAATTAAGAGTTTTGACTGTTTCAAATGAAAACTTTGAAGTTGATTTGGTTCCTTTGTATGATGAATTTATGCTTTCAAAAAATCAAAATAAACGAAAATGCTTCCAAAATAATTTTGCTCAGTCTGAGAAAAACCGTGTCAAGAGTAAATGGTTAGAAAAAATGAAACAATTGAAAAAACATATTTTATTTTTTGATTTTCTTGAAAACCATTATGTTCCTAATAATGAAGTTTCAAAACAACATTTGAATATGATAAGAAAATCAAATTTTGTTAAAACATCTTCTTTTAAGATTTCTAATGATCGAACTCCTATTACTAGTCTTATTGAACAATCCAACTCTACTAATGAATCTTTGCATGTCATTGACCAACAACCTGACCATATTAAAAATTCTGCTTCTGAAAAATCTGTTTTAATTGAGAAACCTTTATTTGATTTATCCAATCAAAAAGAGAAAGTTTTGCTCAAGACCTCTCCGTCTAACATGCTTGAGGTTGTTGATAAAATGCTTTCTGAGTTAAAAATTAAAATTGAAGGTACTTCTAGAAGTACACCTTGCACTCTTTCAAAAAATGAAAAAGAAATTGTTTCTGATGAACATAATGATTCTAACACTATTTCTTCTGTTCCTGCTAAAGAGATTTTAAATGATGAATTACCAGAAATCAAAAGATTTGTTGAAAATTCCGAACCCATGTCTTTTACACAAAATTGGTATTCCAGATCTATTCCTCGCGATATACAGTTTCAAGAAAGAGTTTTTCAACCACAATTTTTTGATAAGCTTTACAAATGGAATATTGCTGGATTAGCTGAACAAAAAATCATAAGTCATATGTCTGAAGTTGGTATTGCTCATCAAAATAACTATGACATTGATCAACCTGATATTATTGATTTACTTGTTAATGATTTTTCTAGCACTCTTCGTGAATGGCGGGATCTATATCCCACAGGTTTGCCTATTTTTGCTAAACATATTGGTTGCAGCACTCTTAGTTGCGGTACTCTTGATGACCTAAATACTCCAATCTATACCATTCCTAAACATTTTGTTGGTATTCCTTCTAATATTTCACCTCGAGTTTCTGGATTGTTAAAAATTTTAAGAAGTTCTACTATGATTGGTTACAAATGGTATCAAGATGTTTTTGTTTCCAGGGTTATGCTTCAGAAAGATTGCCATAAGCCTTGTTGGAAAGAAAGGTTTATTGATGGTCTGCCTCCAATCTTTGCTCATAAGGTAAAACAGGTGTTAATAAGTACAAATGATTCTCTTAATTATGATAACCTAACTTATGATAACAACATTCTTAATGCCATTAAAAAATTTAATGCTAGTATGTGTAAAAAACTATTAACGTATCAATTACAGATAAAAAAAGCTAATTTTTGTAAACAAAATGGTCTGCCTCCTATTAAACAAAAAGGGAAGAAACATGATAAAAGTCACAAAATATATAGTCATATAAAATATAAAAAACACAAAAACAACTTTGATAAACCTAATGATTTTCATGTTAAAAGGAAAAATATTTCTGGAAAATATAAACAACTTGGTAAGTTTAAAAATAAGTTTCACATGTTAAAAATTGATAATAGAAATCAAAAAGAACTATTTAAAATCCTTGATGATTTGTTAAACATGTTAAAAATAATTTCCTGCAAAAATATTAAATTTGTTAAAACTCTGACTAAAAGTAAAGAAAATGAAAAATCAACTTTAAACTTTAAAGAACCTTTTAAAAGACTAAATAAAGAAAAATCCAACGATTTAACTGTTAATGATTTACAGTATGAAATTAATATTATTAAACAAGAGATAAGTGAGTTAAAACATAAAAATAAGAATATTAATCCAGAGCTGATAATGCTAAAAGTTGGTAAAACTGATAAAAAAACATGATGAGCACAAAGATGGAGATGAATCCAGTCAACAGGCTCTTCTTTCTGATAAAGGTATTACTGATGTTTTCATTGATTCTCAACTTGCTCTTGTCAATAAAATACTTCTTCCAAAATGGTTTACAAAAGTTAAAATTGTTGTTTCTCCTGATTATCATTTCACTGTTATTGCCATGATTGATTCTGGTGCGGATATGAACTGTATCCAAGAAGGATTGATCCCTTCAAAATATTTCGAAAAATCAACCGAAAGATTGGTTTCAGCTAATGGTTCCCAAATGAAAATCAAATATGAATTGAATAATGCTCATGTCTGCCATGATAATGTTTGCTTCAAGATTCCCTCTGTTCTTGTCAAAAATATGACTGATAAAGTGATTCTTGGTTTGCCTTTTATAAATGCTTTGTATCCTTTTCTTGTTAAACATGATGGAATTACTACTGATCCTTTTGGACAAAAAGTAAAATTCAAATTTGCTTCAAAAACTGAAATTGATGATGCTTTAAACTTGATCCATGCTAAAGTTAAACATCTTAACTTCCTTCAACAAGAAGTTAGATACAAGAAAATTGCTGAACAAATTTCTAATAAATTATTACAATCAAAAATTGATAATTTTCAAAAAATGTTGATTGATAATGTTTGTTCTGATGTTCCCAATGCTTTTTGGCATAGAAAGAAACATATTGTTGACTTGCCTTATGTTAAAGATTTTAATGAGAAAAATATCCCCACCAAAGCTCGTCCTATTCAAATGAATGCTGAAACTGTTGAATTTTGTAAAAAAGAAATTAATGATTTATTGGAGAAAAAATTGATTAGGAATAGCAAGTCCCCTTGGTCTTGTTCTGCTTTTTATGTTCAAAAAAATGCTGAGATTGAAAGAGGAACTCCTCGATTAGTAATTAACTACAAACCCTTGAATAAGGTTTTAGAATGGATTAGGTATCCTATTCCCAATAAGAATGACCTGGTTCATAGGTTGAGTGAAGCCGTGGTATTCTCCAAGTTTGACATGAAGTCTGGGTTCTGGCAAATCCAGATTAGTGAAAAGGATAGGTACAAAACTGCTTTTACCACTCCTTTTGGACATTATGAGTGGAATGTTATGCCTTTTGGTCTTAAGAATGCCCCAAGTGAGTTTCAAAATATTATGAATGATATTTTCAATTCACTTAGTCATTTTACCATTGTCTACATTGATGATGTTCTTGTTTACTCTAGTTCTATTGATGAACATTGGAAACACTTGCACTCATTTCTAGATACTATCAAAAGAAATGGTCTCGTTGTCTCTGCTAAAAAAGTCAAATTGTTTCAAACAAAAGTCCGTTTTCTTGGCTTTGACATCTCTGAAGGACAGATTCGTCCTATTGATAGGGCTATCCAATTTGCTGATAAGTTTCCGGATGTTATCACTGAGAAAACTCAGCTCCAGAGATTTCTTGGGTCTCTAAATTATGTTGCTGATTTTTACAAAGATATGAGAAAACAATGTAAACCTCTATTTGATAGGTTAAAAAGTAATCCTCCTCCTTGGTCTGATATCCATACTTCCCTTGTCAAACAAATTAAATCTCATGTTAGGACATTGCCTTGCCTTGGTATTCCCACTGTTAGTGCTTTCAAAATTGTTGAAACAGATGCCTCGGATTTTGGTTATGGAGGTATTCTGAAACAAAGAGTTTCCCCAGAGTCACCTGAGCAAATTGTACGTTTCTATTCTGGTATTTGGAATAATGCACAGTTAAACTACAGTACTATTAAAAAGGAAATTTTATCTATAGTTCTATGTATTTCAAAATTTCAAAGTGATTTATTAAACCAAAAATTTTTGCTACGAATTGATTGCAAAAGTGCTAAATATGTTATTGAAAAAGATGTTGAAAATATTGCTTCAAAACATATTTTTGCTAGATGGCAGGCTATTTTAAGTGTTTTTGATTTTGATATTGAATATATTAAAGGATCCCAAAATGCCATCCCTGATTTCCTTACCCGTGAATTTCTACAGTGTCATAATGGCAAGTAGAAGGTCGAGTGACAGGACGCCTAACAGTAACAATCAAATTGTTAAAACCGAGCCTGCTTCCCCTATAAACACTGTTAACCGTTTCACCACTTTAGGAACTATTCCCAAACCTAATTATTCTTCTGTTTTAGCTTCTACATATGATCCCTATGCTCTCACCCATAGTCATCGACCTATTTTCCCTAGAAACCCCAATGCTTCCCAATATGTTAAAAAACGTTATGTTCAAAACCTGTTTTCTGTCGAGCCAAATAGAGCCTCCATTACTAATCCTTTTAGACTTGCTACCAGTTATTTTCCTCCACTATTTCATTGAATCCCTGAACATAATCAAAAGAATGTGCGATATTATTCTACAATATTACAGCATGAAAATTCAATTACTATCAAGCCCATTAAAGACAAGACTAATGGAGAAAAAATTATTTATCACAGTGTTTCCTTAAACCACATTATTTCCGAAGAAAAGTGGGGCTCCTGTCCTACTGCTACAAGGTCTCTACCAAATTGCCCTATTCCCTACTCTTATCATGATTATATTACTGCCTGGTTCAGATTCATGCTTCACCAAAATGAAACCATGTCCCACTCATGGTTTGTCAATTTTCACAAAGACTTTGACTCTGCTTTCCCCTTCTGGTTCATCCGATGGTGGACTCAGTTTGGTTCAGCTGTTGAAATATTTCCTGCACAATTAACAGACTGTTTCAGAAAATTTCTCATTAAGGCTCAAACCTGACACTCATGGAGCCAAATTTCCCCCTCTACTACATTTTATCAAAAAATATAAGATTCCATGGATTCTAAAATGGCAATATGCTAAAGAAGACGATGTTCTCGCTCGATGTTGGTATGTTAAATGGTGGGATAGGTTTTCTCACACTGATTCTATTATTAACAATGTCGAAAGGGACTTCCTTGCTTCAAATGTTTCCCCATTAAAGATTACTACTCCAGTGCAAACAGCTACAACTGACACACCTGCTTCCTCATCAACAAAAAATGCTGCATCTTCTAGTAAATCCAAAAAGAAAAGTTCTCCTTTAGATGCAATCTGCAATGATCCTGAAGCTTTGTATGCACTGCTATCTAAAATGGTTAAGGATGATGAAGCTCCTAATTCAGATGCTGCCAATTCAGATGATGAAAAGTCCTCTCAGGTCTCTGTGTCAAAAGACCCCTACTACCAAACCTATCCTTACCCACAAGATTGGTTTGGACATGATGAAGAAAATGCTGAGGACTAGATCAGAAATTAATATTTGACTGGCCTGCACAAAGGCCAAAATGCTTCAAAAAGAATTGCTTCAAGACATCATGCTTCAAAAAGAATTGCTTCAAGACATCTACTCCCATTTGTCCGTTATGCACTCCAGTCAAAAGTTCCAATGAGTGCTATCACTTCAAGCATGCTCCAATATTCAAAATACAATCCCATACTAATGCCGAATATCTTGCTTCTGACAAGGGTTGGGAGTCTTTCTAAAAAGAAAAAGGGAGGATTCTCCATGACTACCTTTTGTCATATTCCCTATGTTTTGGTCATCATTCCCTACACTTTGCCATGCTTCCTCTGACACCATCTACTACAAAGACAAGAATTTTGGGTTCTACAACTCATTCCCCACGTTTTGGGGCAAAAAAGGAAATTTACTATTCACTGTTACTATTCATCTGTCACTATTCACTGTTACTATTCACATGTTACTGTTCACTCCGAAATTTTGCCTATTTAAGGGGGGTTGTCCCTTATATTTGAAACAAGTGTTTTGTATGCTTAGTTCAGGACTTCTTCCCTAGAGAGAGTCTTCACTTGTGAGCCTTTCTTTGTGAGAATTCCTTGCTTACTACAAACTTCCTACCTTCTCTACAAAGCTTGTAACTCCTAAGCCTTGTAACTATTTTCCAACTTGTAATCACTACTACTGTAAGTGTTCAATTTTACTTTCAATAACAAGTAATTTCAGTTTTATGTTCATTACTTGCATTATCTTACTTATTGCCACCGCCACCATGGTCGGATTACCGCCATCACAGACGGTTCTATAATTCTTTAGTTTTCTTTAACTATTTAAGCTATACCCCCTACTTGGCTGGCTCTGCCGCCTACCTGGCTGGTCTTATAGCTTTGCTTTTACTCCTATTACTTTTACTTGCATTATTTTCAAGTTATATTATCACTGTATAACTGTGCTTCCGTTTCCAACACCGTGTCTCTTCCCCCTTTATGGTATATATATATATATATATATATTTTAACCTCTCTTCATCTTTTTTTAATGAAAAATGCTAAAACTACTAGTAATTTTTCTATATAAGGATTTAACTAATGAAAGATACAATACTAAAAGGATGACAATATATATTTAGGTTATTTCATTTATTATATTCCAAATAATTAGTAGTCTTTATGCCATTTAAGTATAATTCCAAATAGTTGTTTTCATAATATTTCTCGAAAGAATAATGCTATAATCACAAACTATTCTACAATATTTTTACAAATTACTGTTATGCCTAACTTTTTACTGGTTCTCATCTAGACCCACCAATAACATCACTTTTTTATTTATCAATAATCACTCATCACATCAACAGTTTGTAAAAAAAAAAAAATTTGTATTTTTAGCATGTTCCTTTCCAAAATTATACTTTTTTTCCCAAAAAAAAAAGTATATTTTTGGAAAAAATTATAAAAACAACTATTTTTGTATTTGATGAATGAGTAAATTTTACATCAACTCAAACATGTACAATACTACAATATATTATATATGAATAGCAAAGCCCCATTTGCACATAGCTAATAAAAAAACCTCAACCTCGATCTACAATCACACACACACATCACACCAAGATACTTTAGCAGAGAGTATGAAATGCATGCCCTAATGCAAAATAGCGTTTCTGTGCTGCTAGATGTGGTAACTCCCATGGTGCAAGTTTGCGAACCACAGCTTTTTTTAAGCCTTTACCTTTTACTTTTAGCCCATGAATGATTCACCCCAAGCCATGGTAACCGGTTAAAAACAAGTAACACTTGTCTGAATTCACAAATGGTCTCGAGAAGATCATGATCATGGCTAGTGAAATGTAACTTAGGCTTAGCTTTACTTTTTGGGCCTGACCCTAGAGTAGACCATAGTTCATTATGTCTACCAAGAATATTGAACATTGTGCCTAGGTCTAGGGTTTTAGACACATTGTGCCTAGGTTTAGGGCTGAAATGAGTGTATATGCTTGGAACCCACAAGGGCATAGGCAGGTGTCATTAGATTATATGTATGAATGAGCCATCCAGCTGTATGATAAGATATTAGCAGTGTACGAAAATTATATAGACTTGTCTGCTTTGAGTTGAGAGATCCAGGTGGCGACACTATTCAAAACAACACATATGATATGTGATGATTCCTGGTCAAAAATCTCCATCTCAGGCTGCTTTTAGATTTGCATGTCGGCGTTTCAAACCCTAGTCTTTCACTATAAAACTACGCACCAGCCTCTTCCTCATTCCTCGTACCTTCCCATTCTAGCTTTAGCTCATTTATACGCTCCTTTCACCTCACTCTTTTTTCTCATGCAGGTTTTTCTAGTTTTATTAACTGTACCAGTTTATGGGATTTCTTGTACGCAAAAATTAAACTGTTAATGTGTGACTTGTCTTATGATGTTCGTGAATGTTAAGCTTGTCTCTGCATTGATAGCTTGCATTAATAAACAAGAAAGAGAGAGTGCCAAATTTTAAATATAGTATTTCTATATTTCTTGGGTCTTTGATTTCAGGGAGAAAGGAGTGTAACTTTTTGATTCCATGCAATGCATAGCACAAACGTTTTTAAAAATAAAAAATAAAATATTCTGGGATGAACTAGAAGATGTTTTGTGAGTTAAAAACTTTTGGCTCTATGCGGTTATTCTTTTTCTTTACAACCATAGTATGTATTTCAACTCTTTTCTCCGGTGCTTTCGAAGGAGAGTGAATTTTGTTTCTAAATTGGCCTCTAGGGCTTTTGTGTTATATGTGTGTTTGAGAGAGAGAGAGAGTGGAGGGGTGTGGAAGAAAGAGAAAGTTCCAAATTTCAAATGGTATTTTTAAATTTTCTTGGGGCTTTGATTTCATGGAGAAAGCAGTGTAATTTTGATTTCATGCAATGAAAGCACAACTTTTTATATTTATACTTTTCTGGGATAAATTAGATCATGTCTTGTGAGTTAAATACTTCTAGAGAGAGTGCCAAATTTCAATTAGTACTTCAAAATTTTCTTGGGTCTTTGATTTCATGGAGAAAGTAGTGTAACTTTGATTTCATGCAATACAAGAACAACTTTTTATTCTTTATTTTTATATATATTCTGGGATAAATTAGAACATGTTTTGTGAGCTACACTTTTGGCTCTTTTGGGGTTTTGTTATTGTTTTTGTTTTTTTTCTTCTTTGCAACAGTAGTATACATTACAACTCTCTTGAGTTCTGTTTCTAATTTTAGGCTCTAGGGCTATTGTGCTATGTGTGTTAGAGAGAGAGAGAGAGAGAATTAAGGGTTATGGGAAGAAGGAGCTCTCTTCAGTCCAGCCCGAGGCAGTTTGAGAGGGTGATACTCAGCTGCTGACTCGTTGGTTTGAAAATTCATCAAAACGTGGAAGCAAAGGTGATGTGTTTTTGATCCAACGATGCAGGAGCTGTGTTCCACTTGAACCTGTCACGTCTTGGACTGAAGGGAGCTCCCCTCAGTTCCACAACCTACCTTCTTTCATTCCTCATTTTTATGATATACATCCAAGTTTGTGCACTTAAATTATATATATTGTTTATGCTATGAAACTGTTTTTTTATTTGGTTTTTTTCATATGGATTAACTGACTAGATTCATTATTTCTTTACATGCATGTAGGTCTCTTTAATTTGTCTATAGTAATGGAAAGATGTGCATGTATTTGGGAAGAAGAAGCCAAATCCAATTGCTTTTGGGCATAAATGTGAAGCTTTGACTTGGTCTCTGAGACGGTGCTCGAATTCAAGACTGACTTCTTGTTTGACCTCGTTCGTTTGTGATGGAAGACCATTATTATAATACTATTTCTGGGCTTTTCCCATCCTCAACCTTCAGAAGTTCCTAGCTATTTGCCATTTTTGTGCATATTCCTGACCTTTGAGCACCTACTCCATCATCAAGGTCCGGCTCAAAGCTTCATTCGTGAAAGAATGTGTTCTAACTTCTAATTAATTGCTCAAAGTAGATGAAAATCTAAGTTTTTCTGCATCACAGTGCTTGTTTACTTTGCAATTTCTTTTGTAAGATCATTTACTCTCTTGTCGCCAATGGTGATTTATTGGTGGACAAAGTCTTGTAACACAACTGGTATTTTTTGATATTTCAAACAAATGATCACGGTTGAAATCTCCTTCCTCCATCTATCGACTATCAAATTATAAAAAGAAAAGGTGATTAATTTGGTGTAGAAAGTTTTTTTTTTTTGGCACAAGTGGCTGTGTTCACTAGGCCTGCGCACATGATATTTTGGTTTGTAATATGCATGGTGGAGATGTACATGTTAGAACCATCTTTATATTTGGTCTTTACTAAACGTCTGCAAAGTTTTATTTTTTTTGGTTGTTTTTCATATGTAGTTACAGTGGAAGCATATCTGGTGCACATGTGCTCATGTTTAAATCGTATGGTTCCTGCTGCAATCTCAGTGAACACGTTCAACTTGCTTTGCTTTCAATCATGGGAAATTTACCAAGAAATTTATCAAGAAATTTATCTTGTAGATATAGTCAATTAATTTCATTCATATTTTCTGTAATCAATTCCACTTATAATATTGCTCCGTTAAAAATACAAACTACGTTGTCCCTCTCTCTCTAGCAAAAATAGACATAGTTTCCTCCTAATAGCAAGCACCAACTTTTGATTCAATAACTACACAAATAGTAAGAGTGTCACTAACGATCAGAATTCACTTTTAAGAAAGTTGTCAATTTATGTTTCTGACCTGAGGAATGAGGATATAAGGAAAAAAGAAAAAGAAAAGACATTTCATTCTGCTTTGTTATCAAAAAAAAAAAAAAAAACACCTTTCATATATTCACACAAAAACTAGCTAGCTTGATTTTCCCGAAGATTAAAAAAAAAAAAAAAAACTAGCTAGCTAAGTTGAAATCCCAGCCAAAACACTCTTGGTAAACTCAATGAGATGAAACAAAACCACTGCACTCGAAGTTGGCACACTCAAAATAATTAGAGCCATCATTCCAAAAGCCAAGCTTGGCCTAGTATTCATCAGCTGGGATTGCAAGAAGCCCATCAATTCGCATATGGTCGAATCGTAGCTCGTGTAATACCTCTTCTCCCAATCCATCCAATCACTCGGTGGCTCATAGTTCCTCTCCACCATCTTCATCTCATGAATTCTCTTCCGAAGAACAATCATGCTTTCATCCACTAGCCTGCCACTATAATAGTTTTGGTCATGAGCTTCGTTTCTTGAAGCAAAAATTCTAGTGGATGACGATGATGATGCTCTCTTTGGATGAAGATAGAGGCTGCTATGTTTTGGGTGAAAAGAAGTAATGAAAGAAGAAGAAAGAATGGAAGTGGATTCCATTAATATTTGCTGAAACAAAGATTGATTCTTGAATATGATGAAATTGGAAATGGTACTAATACACGAGGTGGTATAGAAATATATTTATAGGCTTAAGTTTTACACTATTATGTTCAATGATTTGGGAAATCTGAGGGAAAAAAAAAAAGTAGTGGGGGCATCATGTGATTAAGCAATATCTTAGGAAACAAGGTATGTGGCCAAACCGTGTGGTATTAAGTATAAACAGTAACAGACAGCGTAAGTTTTTGCGCGTTTTAGTTTGTACTTTTGTTTGGGAATGGGATTCGGGGAAGGTAGCACCTGTCACATCGAGAAAATGACATTTGTATCGGGTTCCATCCCAGATAGATAGATAGATAGACTACAGTACAAATTCCTGGAATCAGGTTCGTGGTGGTCCTGGTGGACAAATTTGATGTATGTTAAAAGCAGTGAGGTGAGAGCTTACAAACAAAAATCCCAAGAACACGTAAAACACGACAATTGTCTAGACTATACGAGTGTGACGGAGTAAAAAATATATATATATATATATAGAATCATGTAAAAATATCAACCAATCAGTCAAAGTCTGAATATGTAAAATAGTTAGTGGTAAAATTTATGGCATTTTATATAGTATTATATAGAATTACTATCCTACACATTTTGTTGTATAAATCTTAAAAAAACAATGTTAAGAATACATAAAAAAGTTTACAATTTGTCACGTGGTGAATTGTGAGTGGTAAAGGTAAAATAATAGACCTACATCTTCACTACTAATAACGCATCATATGGTAATTTGTGACGAAAGTTGTAGACTTTTATTTATTTATTTTTATTTTTATTTTTAGCATTACTCTCAATCATTAAAAATGATGTGTTATTGGTTACAAAATAATTATTAAGTCTTCTTAAAAAAAAAAAAATTTGTGTTGAAGTAACGCCAATTACATTTATCATAAAAAATCAAAGTAATATGTGGTTTTTTTTTTTTTTTTTTTTGTATATATTTTAAACGTAGTATGCAAAATTTTTATAGGAAAATTGTTGTAACTATAGCATTTTCCATGCTAGCTAGATAAATGAAATTTTGCATAATCATAAACCAACAAGTTAATTGATGTAACATCACTGAGTCAATTATTGACATCGTTATTATTATGCACAAATCACGCTAAGAAGTTGTTGAAAAACTGTCCCTAGATTTATATAGATCGATTAATATGACCGGTGCATGGAAGGGTTGCTATCTGTAAAAACCTGTTAGAAAAACGAACGGTTCCTAAAGTCAACATGAATATTGAATAGACTAGGTGTTTAACATTAATGTTCATGTACTTCTTTAAAATAAAATTAATTTACTTTTTATTTTTAAACACTTAAAAACAAAAGTTTGATTTAGCTCCGGTACTTTTTTTAAGTGGACATATCCTTTTATTTTAAATATATAATAACAAATAATAATGAGTTTTAATCATTACATTTTATTTAGTTAGTGAGTGATGTATTAGTTTCTCATTAAAACAAAATGAGATTTCTTTAAAAAAGTACCGGTGCCAAACCCAAAAAGAAGTGCATTATCATCTATAAAACAAAAAAAAAAAAAAAAAAAAAGATGCCTTGGTTTAATAATTAAATGTTTAAAAAAATATGCAAAAAATGATATAAAGTTATAAAGAGTTATCCCTTTTCATCAAAACTTTAGAATATATAGGTCTCATTTTGTACATGAGTTCAAACATATATTTTAGTTTTTAAACAATATTATACGTATTTTCAAACACTTTTTCACCCACACGTATTTTTAAAAAAATTGAAAACTGTTGTTTAAATATACTTACCAAACGGGCATATAATATCTACAACATGATTCATATTTTCTTTTTAAATAATAATAAAATACTTATATTAAATTAAAAACAAAACCAACAGAGAAATTAAAGAGGGGGAAAATATATCATCTGGGACTAAGATCATAGACAAAAATCAGGGATGGAAGAGACGTAAATCTTTCCCTCTCGATTACATAAAAACTCATCTAACAATATTATGAGTAGCAAAATTAACTTTTAAATGTGTTTGAACCACAAATGATTTCACAAATAAATTTAGAGCCATTTTAGTTATAACAATAATCTCTGTATATAATGACCTGGTAAATGGGGAGGTTGAAGTATTTTGAAATTGTAATATCACATTCATTCCCAACTCAGCTATTAGTAAAAAGGAGCCCTCCTTTAAATGTTAAGAGGTTCCGGTTAATATATGCTCATTAACCATCTATTTTAAGAAAATTTTTATGAAAAATTGAAAAAAAAAATTATTAAATCAGTTTGTTATTTTTTCATTAAAAAATTTCTTAAAATGATTTACTAACATATGCCCTTAGGGCATACGTTAATAAAACCCAAATGTTAAAGATCTTTTCACAAGTATCCTATGTAATTGTTTTGTACAACTTATTTTTATCAGTTCATCAAGTTAAAAAAATAAGTTGAATAAAAATATAATTATTGTTCATAACTATGCTAAGTAATTGTTTTGAAGAGCTTATTTTTATTGGTTTATCAAAAAATTTCTAGAGTTCGATAAAAATATAATTATTAATTGTATGCTTTGGTGTTGCACCAAAAAAACTTCAACCCCACGTCGCGGCGCCCACCATGGAAATGAAGATTGATTTTTGATCTCACGACTCTTTCATTGAACAAAGTTATATATTTTTTCTGAATGAACATTGAGAAGTTATATTGGAATTTGGATTAGCTTGACCTTGGCAAGGACGGTGCTTTTTTCTATCAATGCTAACGTTAATATTATACTATTTTCATGTTGGCGTTAAATGTCTTAAATCATTTTTCATGTTGAATAGATTTTTGTTTTGTTTTGTTTTGTTTTGTTTACAATAATTAAGTTGGGGGAGAGAGTTGTACCCAATAAGTTCTTTGTTGGATGTTAGAAGATTGAGTTGACAAAACTTAAAAGTATCATTGCTTGGTTGGGTTAGTGCATGCACACAAGAATTCTTAAAATTGTATATTATAATCATATGGTTGGATTAGTGCATGCATACAAGAATTCTTAAAATTGTATATTATAATTAATCATATGGTTAAGAAGAAATTATCTTTCCAATTTATCTCTTAATTAATAAAAAATTATGGGACATCAAGGTCGTACGGTTGACTTTTGTGAATTATTGTCCACTTAATGACTTTTCAAGCAGGCCCTTAATATCCTATTAAAAAAAAAAAAAAAAAGCAGGCCCTTATAATAAACGTGCAATTTTATATCTTCAAAATTAAAAAACATTGTTGAATTTTGTCTAAGAAGACATTAAAAATATTGGTGTACATTATATTGTGACGTCTCTCTCTCTATCTATCTATATAAATATATATATATATATATATATATATATATATATATATATATATATATATATATATATATATATATATATATATATATATATAAATTTTTTTCTTGCACATAAAACAGATAGCGACTAGGTTGTTTATATAATTATATCATACTTTTTTTTTTCTTAAGGTTTATATCATACTTAGCTACACGTAAGTGTATTTATATGAAAATGATTGGAATTCATTTATCAAAAAGATAGACTTGAACCAAGTAAATTAGAGATTCTTTCTTTAAAAAATAAATAAATAAATTAGAGATAATTTTGTTGCGGATCCAATTAATTTTTTGGCATTGATGTGGCAGTGTGGAGGGCAACTGAGACTTCTTCGTACCAATTATGGGGAGAATTGGAGAAATCCTATTTGGTTGGGGTGTTTTTTTTATTTTTATTTTTTAAAAAAAGTAGGCCCCATCAAAGAAATGTTTGATTGGCATTTGTTTTCAGTTTTCTGTTGAGAGGAAAAAAAAAAAAAAAAACTGAAAACATGTTTTGGGTCGGTGTTTACAGAAAACCTAAGCTTTGTGTGAAAAAAAACCTAAGCTTTGTGGATCCCACACGTTTTTTGTTTAGATTAAAAGTCATTGTGGGTGCGGTGGTGAATTTTTAATTGTGTGAAAAAAAAAAAATATATATATATATATATATATATATATATATATATATATACTAGAAAATTGATGCCAAACAATGTAAGTTGTTTTTTGAGTTGAGAAAGTAGTTTTGAGGAGACCTTAAAAATGAAGTTTTGAAAACACAACTTTCTTAACAAAAAAAAAACAAAAAAAGAAGTTTTGAAAACACAAAACTAAAAAGAAAAAATCACATAAAACTCCTCCGTCATTAGGGGTGTGCATGGGTCAGGTTGAGGGGATTTTTTGACCCAACCTACCATGATGGGTTAAAAAAAAATTCAACCCAACTCACATGGGTCGGGTTAGATTAGGTTGAACCCATGAGTTTAACAATTTTTTAAAATTATTTTTCTATTACTATTATTATTAACTTGAGTAGGAAAAATATATATTTCACTTGTCACCTAAATTGATAAATAAAATATTCATAAACCAGTATTCTAACTCAGTTATAAATAAAACATATCCAACTGAGCTGATAAACAAAATATATATGAACTAGTATCACAACTCAGTTATAAACAATATAGGAGTAGAATGGGAGAGAGGGAGTGGGAGGTGGCAGAGAGAGAAATAAGATTGTTAGGGTTTGTAAGGTAATTGGGTTTTAGATAGGAAAAGCCGAATAAAAGAAAACATTATTAATTATATAATATATTTCTCTATATATATAATTTAAAATTTAAATATATAAGTGAGTCAGATTGGGTTAAGCGAGTTTGTGATTATTATGACCCGCACCCAACCTGACCCATTATTAAAAAAAAAATTCATAACCCAACCCAACCCAACCCACCAAGTATAAAAATCGATCCAACCTGACAGGTTGGGTCGGGTTGGATCAGATTGATTTTGGTAGGTTGGTTACATACCCTTACCTATCACTGCATCTTCAACACTTGGATCCATAATTGCAAATTTGCAATAGGTCTTCTGTGCATGTATAAATGTTAAATAAATTTCACTTGTTTTAATTATACATTTAATTCTAATTTTTACCCCATATTTTAAAACGGTCTCCATTTTTTAAAATATTTCATTTTAATCTTTATACTTTTAAATTTGTATGAAAAATCTTTATTCAAATAAAAAAAGTGAACAAGGTTTTTGGACAACCAATCTCTTCCATTCTTTGTGCTATCAAAATCCCTTGAATTTCGTAACAATCTCAAGTTAAAACTTAAAATCAAAGCAAGAATATAATATGACAATGACTTCTTTCATACAAATGTAAACGTATAAAGACTAAAATAAAATATTTTAAAGGATTAAGACCATTTTGAAGCATATGACTGATGGGAGAAAGGTTGAGAAGTGTAATTAAACCATTTCACTTTCCTCTAATGCTAGCATGGCTTCTTCTATTTGGCTTCTCCTATTTGGATTTTTCTTCTTTCATTCTTTAAGGATAAGGAAGGCACTAATGATTATTTAAAGGACATTAATATTGGTGAAAGGAAGAATGGATAAATGCCTTAAATCGTTTGATGAGAAAAGGCTAACTATGCGTTAAAGGGTACTTGGAAAGAAATGAGAAGAAACTAGTGAAAAACTTCTTATGATAGAGGCGAAAAACTACGGGCTAAACACATATAGACAAACACCGATAACAATTTGATTGGTTCAATACACTAGCATGCAACCAAGATATTGTTTGTGCCACATCCTCAACCTAATCAATGAGCTTTTTAGTTAAAACTCTTTATAGCAAAAACTCTACAAACGAATGAATAAGCAATTAGCCAACTTTTTTTAGAGAGAGAGAGAGAGAGGCTTTAATTGAACATTAAATTTTTAACTTCTGAAAATAATCACTTTATCATTACTAAACTTGATAAAACTGTAGTTAAAGAACCGAAATATCTATGTATAAAAATGTCAGAAAATCTGCCAAAATCATCTAAGGACTCCCAGCTAATACAACCTTAGCTATCTCCACCAAATGAAACATAATGAACACCATTGAACTTGGTACGCTCAGCATAACAAGAGCCACCACTCCCAAAGCCAAGCTAGGCCTAGCATTCATCAGTTGGGACTGCAAAAACCCCATTGCTTCACAAACATCCGAATAATAATTAGCAAAATATTGTTTCTCCCATTCCATCCAATGAGAAGGTGGCTCCTGATGAGTCTCCTCCATCTTCATTTCATGAATTCTCATTCTGAGAATGATCATGTTTTCATCGACCACCTTGCCATCATAATCACGACCGTATGCATCTCTTTTATTTGATGCATGAACGATATTGGCTTTGGGATCACGCCTATCGATCAATTGGCTGGACTTAAAGTTGATGAACCCCATCTTCTGGTGCAATATATGTGATTTGCCAACAGAGGGAGATGGTGAGAGTACAAGGGAACGTAGAGAAGTTGCTTCCATTTTCTTGGACGTGAAAAACTGTTTGTGATTGTATGTCTAATGACTACGTTGTTGTGAGTTGTGACTTGTGACCAAGGTAGTTTGGGTTATGGTTTGTATTTATAATGTTAGGCTTGTAGTTGCAACTACAATTGTAGTTATAGCGAAGAAATTGTCTTTGTGATTGTGACTCATGAACGTGACAAAGAGACACCGCGTCAAACATGAAAAAGAAGGGGCATGTTTTGGCGTGTGCTTTCTTTTGGGATGATTTCTAGAGATATGAACACTTGGTCCTATGAGAAGGTTGCATTTGGCATTCTCTCTCTTGCACGAAGAAGTTTCCCTTGAGAAACAAAACAAAAGAGCTTGCAAAGAATTAAATTAACGACGGCTTATATTTTTGTTTTTTATTGGAAGATACAATGAACAATATATGATCTAGGCTCAACTCTTTTTTAACATGTGATTGATTATCTGAAAAGTCAGTTTTAAAAAATCGATTTAGAATGAATCTTCGCAAACCCATCTAGAGATGACACTTCACATCAAGGCACGTATCTCTCACCTTCCTTAAATCAACCGAGTCCAACACTGCTATTAAAGATGAAACTTCTCAAGCTTCAGCAAGTTGATAAATTACGACGTGATTTCAAAGCTTAAAATCAACATATAGGAATAGGATTTTTAATTTTTTAAATAATAGATAAATGTTAATGCATTGATTGGAGTTCAGACTCAAAACCATCCACTTTTGATATATTACCAATTGTTCTAAAACCTTGAACTTCTTAAATAAGAGATAAAAGTGAAGACAGTCAAGATTAGTGTTTGTTCAGAAACAGCTTATTTAGCTGAAATTGAAAACTTTTTGCTAAAAATACTGTAGATAAAAATAAAAATTAGCTGAATAATACACTAAGACCCATAAATAGTACCAAAAAACAATATAACCTATGAATAGTACCAAAAATAAACTGAAATTTTCAGCTTGTCCCAAACGGACACTAATTAGATTGGTGATATATTATAGAGGACAAAGTTTAGCTACAAAATTGGGTGTAGCCTTAAACTACAAACTCACTCAATAAAATAAATATTACTGCATATTTTAAAAATCTAACCGTTGAATTACATGTTCTTTACGCTCTTAATACACATGTCAATTTTTGTGTCAATCGAATGTTATTTACTATATAATTTATAATCTTATATTTCATGCATAATTTTAAATTACAAAAACTTGCAATTTAAAAATTTATTGATGACATAGCTATTAATCTTTAATTTTCTTGAAATTTTGCAAACATGAAGGATATAAGAAGAAGATGTGATCCAATGGTGGATTTGTCAAAATTCACTTCCAATAAAAAGATATTGAGTGAGTTTGTAGCCTAAGATTACAATCAATTTTGTAGCTAAACTTTGTCCTTTATAACATATCACCAATCTAATTAGTGTCCGTTTGGGACAAGCTGAAAATTTCAGTTTATTTTTTGTACTATTCATGGGTTCTATTGCTTTTTGGTACTATTCATGGGTCTTAATGTACTATTCAGCTAATTTTTATTTTTATCTACAAAAGTTTAAGCCGATAAGAAATGGTAAATTTAATCATGTATATATGATTTAAACTTAATTTTAGCACATACATAATCAGAGTGGTATAATAAAGCATATCTAATTAACAGAAATTGCACCGGTTAGAATTTGGTATTCAAATATTGGAATTACATGCCACTTGCTCACTATGAATACATAATAAAAAGGTGGGAATTTCGCCCATTGCGCTAAGCAAAGAAGTCTAGAAAACTAGGAAGAAACCAAGCAAGAGATCTCTCAGCTACAATGACCGGCAATAAGCATTCAAATTTCTCTCTCCGAGAAGATTCAGGATGACCACTTTTTATGACATTAAGATCCTTTGTAATTTGCAAGTCTAGTTCCATAAGAAGATTCCTACGCTAATGAGTCCATATACAATAATTACGACAAGTCAAAAGTACTACAGAATCATATTATGCACGAGACCCTCCCTTTATGCAAAGACATCTTTTTTCCTTAATTAGCACCTGTATGAGATAGATCAATGAATAGTGGCACATCTGATAACAACATTAGTAATATCCAAGAATTCACAAACCTTCTAGGATAAATGGTCGGACTTGGTCAATTGGCGGTGATTCGAGATGTTGGTTTGATTCGACCTGGTTGATGGGAAGTGACTCAAGTTGGCTGCATTTTTCAACTTGGTAAGTGGTAAAAGTCTCGAGCTGTTGCTCTGGTTGGATTTGGTCAGGAGGGGGTAATTCAAGCTGCTGGTATTTGGGCTTGTTTTTCTTAAGGAGGAGGTAAGTTGTGGAATACCAAAACAATAGTATCCTACTCTGAGCTATCACCGTCTCCCTAATGCGACTTCCTCCAAAGGAGAGCCGCTCAAGTGCCTGCAAAATGCTCAAAAAAAAAGGAAGAAAGATTCTGATAAATATTACCTATGTAAGAATAATTTATCAAGAAAACACCCAAGTGCATCAACAGATATCATTGTCAGCCATTTATTAAATGTAATGGACTTTGGGTCCCCAAATCAAAGTGAAATTTGACTATTTCGTTTCCATAAAGGCATAGGCATAGAGGTGATGTAACAAAAAGATTATTAGAAAAAGAAGGGGACTCAAAAAGATTCAACACAATAAGGAGCATGGTGAGACAAGCCAGTGCAGATTTAACTGGATCAGTTATACCTGTATTTTCTGCAAATCTCTGAAATGGGACCAAAGAATTTCCATAAAAGATGTGTTTTGGGGTTCATATAGTGATAGTTTTAAAAATATTTCTATTAAAGAAGATTATTGTCTCGTATTTCAGAATAATTTAAATCACAAAAAAACTACAAATTTAAACCTAGTACTTCAACAGTCATGTCCCATGTCCAAAGACACGGCACCAAGATCTTAATCTAAACCATCCTTAGCACCTGTACCTATTCCTAGGTGACATAATTTATGTCAATTGATCTGGTCTTCTATTTGTGCGATAGTCCGTACTAGGAAAAGTCCACTGCATACCAGGTGTGCAAATAGCACAACTATTTTTTCATATATGGCATGCATCTTTAGATGAACATTCTGTTTACTTAAGTACCATTTCATTTACAACTCAAAATAGAAGAATGCTTGCCCTCCTCTTACCTGTTCTCCGTTTTGAATATCAAAAGAATTCTGATGATCAAATTGAAGACCCTTAAATTCATTAATGCAAAGCCCCTGAAATGCCCTGAAAATGTGCCGATGAAAATAGGATTCATCAATTAGAAAAATCATAATAAATGACCCTGATTATCTAATTCAAAATATAAGAAGTTTTGTTAACAGTTTTCTTTTATCCTCATTTGCAAATAATGACATATTTACCATCTTATTAGAGAAACACGTGGAATCCAACGGAAGATGATTGGTGTATTGTCAGCATTGACATAATAGCCTCCAAATACAAGGAATACTGTCATAAGAGAGGGCCCAACTGCCATTGCTGCTTCAGTGGTTGGAACCATAGCCCCAACTGTAAGACCCATTGCAGACGCAGCAAAAGATTCTACAGTCAAGATACCACAGAACCTCCCAAATCTAGAATATCAGATTTCCAAGTCAGTAATTTTATACCTTGTGATGAAATTATTCCCCCATCATTCAAATTATAAAACGTCTGTCATCAGATTGTTCACAACAATCAAAGTCATGAGAAAATTAAGGACTTTGTGAACCATAGAATGATCTATAAAGAGAGAACTCTTAATAAGATATACAGCACTTGGTCAACCCACCAAGATATAAAAGCACATGCTTGCAGCAATTTAGCAAACACTGTAATGCAATAATCCAGGATTTACAAACTACAACTCTAATAAGTTCCCACAAATTTTTGGTTTCATGGATGCATTTGACAGCTTGATCTGATGGCCAGATTACTTAGCAAATCCATCTTTGGGGGATTTGAAAGTTGATGGACCCATCTATTTATTTAGCAACATATACATTACCATCTTATTTATCTGTAGTGTCAATGTAACATGAAGAAAGTCCCACTTCAACTTACCTGCAGAAACCTATAACTGGTCCCCCCCACCCCCTCCCTTCTTTTCCCCTCTGATTGGTTCTTTTGAAGGATTTCAATTTAAGATTATTAATTAACCTCCTTTCTAGGCCCACTGGCCAATCTATAAGTAAGTGGTAACTAACATGCAGGCCTGACTTCACGTCTCCTTATGCTGAGGGTTCATGCATTGTCTTCACCCTCTATCCCACTCCCCACTTACCTACCACATTCCCTCCACCCCCCCCCCCCCCCCCCCCCGCCCCCCCAAACTAATTCCAAAAAAGAGGAAATAAAGAAAAAGGTAGAACAACATTTTTTGAACCATTTTAGCCTTTCCATAGGTTTTCAACTTTTTTTTCACCTAACAGTTGTTAAAGGATTTTGCAAAGAAGAGCCATATAGCTTATTCAGACAAAACAATCTGCAATTTATACAATAATACGGAGTAATAATTTTGAAAAAACTCTTTTTTATTTTTTATACTATTTTCATCATATTCTTCCAGAGTAACCAATGCATTTTGTTGGGAGTAGTTATAGTTTCCATAAAAGCAGGATATGCGTGTCTGTCTCCACTTCTGATAGTTACACAAACATTTCATAAGTTAATTCTTCAAATCCATGTTCACCCACACTTTTCCTAAAAATAAAGGAGGAATTGGCAAACTGCATATTGTGTCAGAAAATAAAAAAAGGCAGACTTATAAGACCAAACTTCATGTTCACCCACATTATTTATTTAGAAAATGTGCCGATTGTGGAACTGCATCTTAACATCTTAAGTCAGAAAACCAAAAAGCTTTATAATACTCACCTGGACAAAGTCGGATGAAGTCGAGCCATGGGGTACAACACAGCACCAAACATTAATGGAAATGCTGCTCCAATAGGAATTTCAGCTAGCAATTTGGAAAGCAGATAGGGTCCTAACTTATAAGACCCCTTTGCACGCTCTCTGTCTACAATTGCACGCTCCTTGGGAAACACACCCACAGTCTTTGTAAGAGCAGCCATTGCAGTATTTATCACAGCAACCTAAGAGAGGATAAAAAGGAAATTTCAATTAACCAAAAAAGTATTTTCATTTTAAGAATAAATAGAGATATAGACCTACAGGAAAGGTTTGAATTTTTAAGTCTGATAAGATCATACAATCAAATTTTCAATAAGGGATGTAGCTGCAGAAGAATGAGGAATGTTTGAGTGGACATGAAAAGGTATAAAATAAAATATACGACTGCTAGGTAATTCCAAAATACAACAGGAAAGTAATTATCATCTAATTTGATGAATTTGCTTATTCTATTGAAAAAAACCACCTTATATATTTACTATCTGAAATTTATATCTGTCAACCACTGTGTGTTCTGCATTATTTGGCCAGTGAGCCATGCCAGTAGGGCTATTCATACTTTAATTTGGACAAAGTATCCACTCTCCACCAAAACTGATTCAACTAGTGAAATTCAAATCATTTCTTCATTTGTTCACCATGTGCTTTCATACAATGGATTTTAGAAGAAGTCTCCACCACCCCCCATCCCCAACAAACACATTCACACAATCACTAGATTTAAGTCCAATTAGCAAAAAGTGACCTAGTAAGCAGAAATCTGAGTGATTTAAGCAATGCCATCTGGAAAGGAAACAACCAGGTTTTGTTTGTTAGACATGTTTTGTGATATATCCAGAAACAAATGACTAAATTAGGTGATGCCATTTGGAAAATTGGAAGAGGAACAACAAGGTTTTTTTTATTAGACTCATGTTGTGAGAGTGTACAAGTAAGCTCTTTGAAAGAAGTGGAGCACATTATCATAAGATTTAATAACAAAATTTAGAGACAACTGAATTAGGAAATGCCATTTTAGAGTGTCAAATAAGCAGACCAGAAATAGGGAATAATCCAACTGAGTGGAATATGAAGCAACTAGGAGCAGCGTAGTAAACTGTTACATAGAAATGTTTGAAAAGCATCATACAATATAAGGTGGCAGTGAAAAAAGGGCAGGGGTTTCCAAGGGATCCAGAAACATTTCACACCTGAAGCAGTCCCATTCTGTCTTGTATCGATGTCTGAGATCTTCCCATTCTCCAGAAAACTGACCCAAATATTATAGCTGATGCAACTGACATTCTTGCCCGAACTTTATTTGTTGGCCCATCTCGAGAAGCCTAGTCAGTCACGGAAAGGTGTCAACCAAAAAGAACAAGGAGTTGAAGTTTCATTGAGATGACAATACAGTTGATTATATAAAACCAACTGTACTACATACATGCATCTCACTAATTGCTGCTCCAGTGCCAAAACCCTTCATAGTAATTGAGGATAGAAACAACTTTGTGTCATGAAAAATTGATTAACAATAAAAGTGAAAGACTAACCTGCATCCATGCTCGTTTAAGGAGCAACCAGAATTGCCTCCACCAACCTCCCTTCTTCTTGGTTATAGTTTTCTTGCTTAACTTAATGCCACTTCTGGAGACCTCCCTTCTGGTAATTGGGGTAGCATAAAGAATTGTTGATGATTGTAGCGAGAAAGAGTCAACAAGACCATCGATCCGTTTCTGAGAAGAAGAGACACTTTCAGAAGAACTGTAGTCAATGGATATGAGATCAGCAAGAAATTCAGCTGGATTAACATGATCTGGGCAATGGTACCTGTTGAATCAACCTTCAATTAGTCAATACTTTCAGAAGTAGCCATGATATTACAGCCCCACAAACTTTACATTAACCAAATGGCATTTGAATCATTTAACAGTACTTAATTGGACAACAAAAGCTTAGTCATCAGTCATGTACAGTTGACTAGCCCCAAACACGATAAATTTGAAAGTAGCATTCATTGACCAATTTTTCCTTTAAAAGGAGAGTACCGAAAAAATGAATAGAAAAGATGTGATGTTTGAAACACACACACGAAACATAACACATGGTAGTATTTTGTCCAAAACTGGGCATTGTTTATGAAATTATGCATTTAATGGATAGTTTATACAATTCATCCTAGTGAAAGGTCCATGAAATTGAACAAGCAAATTTATGGGTTAGGAAATAGTTTGCAGTATATAGTTTTTGTTATGGGTCATGTCATAATTGTGACAGATTATTTCTTGACACAATAATCCTAATGCAACCATTGAGAAACCATGGATTAATCTTCACATGTAGATGGCATTACTTGGTGAATCTCAATTAAGGATATAAATATTATTTGGGCCACATGAAACAGGAGAGGACTAAATCCAACAACTACTGAACTTTGCACAGAGTATAAGCCACCTCTTTTTGTTGAAAATCACCACCCCACCCCCACCCCCAAATAAGAAGCAGGTAAAGATAACATTAATACAATAGATTTAAGCAAGGTTCAGCTAACAACCCAAATTTAGAGAAGTATGCCAGTGGTTCTTCATGAGCAGGACCAGCATAAACAAGTGCACCCTCTGTTAGCAACACAATGTCGTCAAATTTGCTGTACACAGACCCCCGAGGTTGGTGTATGGAGCAGATAACAGAATGTCCATCCTGTGCAAGCTGTCGAAGAGTTTCCATTACTTTCTCTGCCTGGAAGGCATCAAGTCCTGAAAGGATGCCAGTAAATTTTGTGAACAAGAAATTTTTTTTTTCTTTACTAGTTTTACAAGAACTAATAGGATAGCTTTTTTGTCTATGACAGATACAATAATGAAGCTGCCTGAACATTGTGATTACAATTTGGAACTTCCCTAACAATGTGTCTTCTAATAGCATTTGCTTATACATACAAGAGATCATGTCATAGGCTATGAATTAGAAGATTTTATACCTATCCTATAAGCTTTTAGTGGTTTCTTCATTGGTGCTTCAGCTTTTAAGCAGAAGCTACCCTGTAGCCTGTTCGGTTATCAAACAATACTTTAGCTTTAAGCGTTCTGGCTTTTTTGGTGGCTTTTGAGAAGCAATCTGAGGGTAGGCTGGGTAGCTTCCAAAAGCAGTTGTAGATTTTCATATTATATAAAGTTACATCCCTGCCAAACTGGCCCGTAGTTTAGTATCATGAGTGAACTTAGATTTTAGTTTTCTCTAATTTGCATTATATTATTCATGTGCAGCATGTTTACTATTCTTCTAGAGGTGGGTTTATTGGAGATGAAAAGTTTTCTGAAAATTATTGACCACGCCCATTGTCCAAATATAAGTGTGATCGTGTTTGATCTGTTGTAAAGCATTTTAAAACTATTATGTCAATCAAGTGTCACTTGATAATTTATGTAGACATCTTTGTAAGTACAAAAAAAAAAAAAAAAAAAAAAGAGCCATTAAGGTATATTGCACAAGCAAAGTTTAAATTGGTATGCTTACCAGTTGTCGGTTCATCAGCAAATATGACCGATGGGCTTGCAATGAGTTCACAAGCCAGAGATAAGCGTTTCTTTTCACCCCCACTGATTCCACGGACCTTTGCATCACCAATACGGGTATCAGCACAACTGACCTTTAAAGAAACAGAACAAATCAGTCATAGAAAGGCAATAAAAAATTAACATAAGCTTACAAATTTCAAATTAATGTCCAATCAAAACAAATTCTTTCATTTCCAACACGAAGGGAAAGCAGAAAATATTTCAAAAAAATGCACTGAACCCCTTAAATCATGATTTCTAATCCACAACACAGCTATTTCTTATTCAATTAGATTCTAGGGAGTCTTGAACCCACAACTTCACCCTCCACCTTACTCTTACAGGGGAAGGGTGTAGCATTAGAGCCAGAGCTCATTGGCTACTCAAAAGCAGCTGAAAACAATATTCAGCACCTGATCCTGCTTCTCTAATGCAAAGATTCAAGTAGAATTGAATTCCTAATACAAAATATACAAATAATTCATTAGTCAAGTGCATACAATCTTACCAAGCCTAGTTTGAATAAGAGAGTGTTCAATTGGAACTAATTCATTCATTTCCAACTTGAAGTGAAAGCAAAAACTACTTTGAAAAATGCACTTAACTCCTTTTAGCATGACTTTTTTATCCAAAACATTGCTATTTCTTATTCAATTATCAAAATTACACACGTCTGGTGAGTCCTAAACCCACAACTTCACCCTCCAACTTGCCCTTACAAGGAGAGGAGGTAACATTTGAGTTAGAGCTCACTGGCTGCCCAAAAGAAGCTGGAAACAATATTCATCACTCAATCCTGCTTCCTAATAGAATTTGAAAATTTGAGTTCCAGACACAAAATCCATAGCTAATTCACTAGTTAAGTCCATACAATCTTACCAGTCCTAGTTTGAATAAGAGAGTGTTCACATATTCATCCCTCTCTTCCAAGGAAGGTATCTCCGGACACTGAAGCTCGGCTGCAAGAGACAGCGTTTCCCGCACAGTTAGCTGCGAGAAAAAGAGATCCTCTTGTCTCACATAAGCAAACCTATAACAAAAAATGGAAAAAACCAATTACCAATAAACCTCTCTAAACTACAACAACAAAAGCATTAATCATATTAAAAACAACAAATTTGTCCCAAAATTTTTGGCATTTACTTATAAGCTTTGTTAGAGCTAGGCTTCCCATTGACCTCCAAAAGGCCTGACAAATGCACACGCGGCGACGCTATCATCTGACCTGCAAGAATATTGAGCAATGTAGTCTTTCCTGACCCTGATGGCCCCATTATCGCTAACAATCTCCCTGGTTTCGCCTCTCCACTCACGTTTTTAAGCAGAAACCGCACCTAAAGAATCGCGAGTTTAGTTTACAATTTCCATCACATATTCATTTGGTTCACTCAAGTGCAACAACAAAAAATTTGCTATCAACAACAACAACAAATTCAAATTCGCTATGATAATTAACGAGTTTTGGTCTAAGATTTTGAAAGCAGCAATAGATTTTCACAAAAAATTAAATTTTGAATTCAAAGAAAAGAAGGAACTGACTGATTTGGAGGATTTATCGGAGAGAGAGCAAGTGATGTTGCGCCACCGGATTGTGACCGGAAGGACTTTACCGTCAGCGGTAGACTCGCCGGATTCGGAGTCTCCGGCGAAGTCGTCGCGGTCTTCTTGATCGGCCTCCGGCGGGAGAGCTGGGCCTGGGCCGGAGAAGAGGCGGAAGAGGAGAGCTGTGGCCACGGCGGCAAGAATCTGGCCCAAACCGTTACCGCCAATTCCGGCCACCACCTGGCCCACCTTCTTCCCGCCTAAAACCACCATTTTCGTCTCTGAGGTTTTGAGCTCTCTCCCTCAGGCTCAGCTTTTGTTGCTTCACTCACTCACTCACTCACTCACAGTGATTATAAAATTTTATTTTTTTAGAGTATAACTGTTTAGGCGGCGTCGTTTTGATATAGAATTTGGTTTCAGTTTTACTGGTCGGAGTGAAATGTGGATAACTGATTTAGCTGCACATGAGTGACGCGTGTCCTTGTTTGAGGATAAGATGGGCTATCAAGAAAAAGACCTGTTTTTTTCTTACTAGTGGACTTAACACTCTTGGGCCGTGTGTGTCTTCTCTGTTCTTGTCATGGGCCTAGGGATGGAAAAACATACAATTGCTTTATAATGATTTTTATTTTTTTATTTTTTTATTTTAGTTCTTAAAATCAAAGATTCAGCTAAATGATAAGATGAATAGTTTCGGAATGTCACTCAATCGGAGGTGGCAGATGCAACTCAATGCTACTGATCATAGATGTCATTCAACAAGAACAAGTCACACACTTAATTGTTAGAAGGAATCACTCAACTTCAAAACAAAAACACTTGAAAATAATTTTTAGAATAAAACTCTCGCCCTTCTTTTGATTTCTCATTGATGTTTATAGGTGAATATATTGCATGTGAAATAAATGTTTATAACTAAATGTTTGATAACTTCTAATACATATGACAAATCTCTAAACTGACTTCACGTCACCTTATGATCAGATTTATTAGGCTGGAACAACTACCAACAAGACTTATAATTAACTTTGACTAAATAATAAAAATAAATAAAAGACAAATGGACTTATAAATAAATGACACATGTCACCCATGTGGCTATCACATAAGTTGCCACTATACTCTGTATAATATTTGCTATGTAATTTCAATACGAGATAACTTTATTAATACATTGATAGTTGAAAATGAAATATTTAAACTCTAGATGCCTCCGTTAAAAATATCATAAAATGTCAACCAATTAAACTATGGTCAAAACAATATAACTTTAATGTGTTAAAACCCATGCTGGTTTGAGGGAAAAAATAAATTGTTTGAGCAATTTACACTTTTGTATATTTTTTCTTTGTTTGATGGTACCCTAGCCACCACCATCACATTGGCTAAGTCATAAATTTAGCTTTGAGCGGCCAAATTAAAATATGAGAGTATAGTCTTTTTATTAATATTTGTCCAAGAAAATATCATAAAAAGTTACTAGTTTAGAGACCAGACTAAAAAAAAAGAAAAAAATAAGAAGAAAGAAGATAGGGGTGTTATAAGTGTGTATATATATTATACATTGATAAGTGTCTTATAAACCATGCGTAGTTAAAATAAAGATATTAAGTTGTAATGGCATTTTTTTTTATTTTATAGTTCGCATATTACAGAAAGATAATTTAAACCTTAAATCTTTTACTTAAAAATATTAAAATGGTCAATTAAACTACAAGTTTACCAAGTAATGATATATATTTTTTAGTGGTATCTCATACTATCAACAAAACAACCTCTTTAAAATAAATAAAAAATTAAAAAAGGGACGTTAAGAAGTATAAAAGGTTAGTTGAACTTGGAGTTTTGGCAAAGTATAACTATAAAACGACCCTTTCACACAAGGAAAGGAGGGATAAATACCCAATTCCCTCCTCCACCGCTTTCTCTCGTTCATTCTCTCAATCAAATCCCTTTTTGGTATTATTGTTATTTATTTTAAATTTTTGCTACAATAAAGATACCTTGTGTTTATAAATTTTTTTTTTTTTTTTTTATCACTTGTGTTTATAACTTTATATAACAACTTCTCTACCAAAATAAATAAATAAATAAATAAAACGCGAAATACCCTGTTCCCTCCTCCTCCTCCTCCTCGTCGCTGTCTACTTCTTCCATAGTTCTAAAAGCTCCTCCGAACTCCAAACTCAGTTCCCATCCAATCACATCTCTCCACGTAATCATCAAACGGTGGGGGGTCCCAATGGCGAACAACACGAAAGAAGAACCAAAGTCAGCTCCTCAGTCAGATCGGTGGTACAACCTCACCTTAGGCCCTTCCTTCAAAAACGACTCCTCCAACAAATTCTGCACCCTACGTTGTAAGTCCCATAAAACCCCCTTAACTCTACGCTCTGTTTGGTTAATCAAAATTGAAACAAAAAAACTGATTTTTCTTTGTATTTTTTTTTTTGGGGGTTTGATATTGTAGATGAATTTAAACCCGCTTCGATCGACAAAACGAAGGCGGGATCGCTACACAAGACGAAGGAGAATAGGGTTTCGGTCGAATTTCACAACAACCAATTGGGAAAGCCCAAAGTCACCTTCGAAGGTAGCAGCGAGGAGTACAAAGAAAACGACGCCGTTTTGTTCTTCGACGGCGAGTCTTTCCGTCTTGAGCGCCTTCACCGCGCCGTCAAGCAGCTCCGCCACCTCCGCAAGCCCGGTGAATCCGCCGCAGCCGCCGCCGCTGCATCGTCGGCGCCCCCTGCTGCGGTAGAGCCGCGGTTGTCTCCGGTTGCAAAGGGCGGTGCCAAGCCGGTGCAGGCCCATTTGAGTAAACCCGCATTTCAAGCCGTGCCGGTGAGTTTTTAAGATTGAATTTTGAGCTATTGCAAACACAATGTATAATGTGTGTGATTTAGTTATTAGGAATGTGTGAATGAATCACACCCAATTTTGCAATGTAACTTGTAACTCTTTGAGGTACAAGTGAATTGTGATGGAAGTGTCGGTTGTGAAAAGCTATCTATGGAACCTTAATAAATCCAGGGACACACCCAATTTCATAACATGCTAAAGTGGTCGATTGTGAGTGGTGGACACTTTTGGCTTCATCCCACTACTACTTTTTACATGGACCCACCAATTTCTTTCCGCCAATTATAATCGACCACTTCAATAAGTGGTCGATAATAAGGCACATCTTAGTGTAGTAAGGAGTTTGACTTATTTAGGGTTAAGGCGTTGTTGGGTTGAGTTGAACTTGCCCCAATACAACTTGCTAGAACATTTGGCATGTTACATGATCAGAATCAAACTATAATTTTGGTCCCTTTGCATTTGTTAGAGTTCAACTTGTCCCAATACATTTAGTTGTGTCAGTTTTGTGCCTCATCTTTCAAAATTAAGTCAACATTATCCTCACAAGTTGACTTGATTAAGGATAAAATTGACTTGATTTTGAAAGTTAAGTACTGATATTGACACAATTAAATGCATAGGGAAGAAATTGAAATTACCTCATGTCTAAGCAACAATACGTGCTGTTGGTTACAACTTTGAGAATGGAATATATTATGTAATTTCTTTTAATTCTCAAAGTTAGAATTAAAATCCTATACTTGTACATAAGTTATCAAATAATCCTTTCCGGTTGCAATGAAATTCGTGACCAAATTTTTCATTAAGCAAAGGGAGAAGATTGATTACTATAGAACATGAGGTAGATAGAAAGAAAATAATTATTCTCTTATTCTTTGGTTATCATAATATGATACCGCTGGAGAAAATAGGGCTGGTAATTCTAGGACCAGGTGATTACCTAAATTAGTTAAATGTAGCAATGGAAGCTAACACAAGCCTGACAAAGTCAGGCCAAAACCTCATACCTGCTAAGTGCTAACTCTTACTTGAGGAAATATCAATTCTTGGCAACTCCTAAAGCTCGAGACAAAAATGCATGTCCATGGTATTTGTTCATATATTTTTGGATGCCAGTAAAGATTATTTGATACTAGGTATTTTTTGGAACTTTTGCGAAGTAACTTAGGCCTTGAGTTGTTTAAAAATTTTGCAAGCATCTGTAAGTATTTTGTTTCATTGATATTGGAAGTATTTCTCATTGTTAATTAAACCTTAGCAAAGCTTGGAAGTTTTTGTTTGTCTATTTTTTCATCTGTTTTAGTTCTTTAAAAGAAATAAACAGGAGTTAGAATTGCTAATACACTTTCCCTTCTTGTCTGATGTCTTTAGCTTTTATGTGCTCTGGATTTGTACAGGTTGAGGTGGAACGAATTGATATTGGCGAGCCAGAGAATTCAGGTTTCTGTAATCTGCATATATTTCCTTCCCGAATATATTTTTCCTGATGTGCCAATGTGTTGCTAGGTTTAAAATATGTGTTTATTGGTATTTTAAAATCTATTTTAAACCTAGCATATTTTAATTTGGATAGATTCTCAAAATGATTTGCTACTCTGACAGTCACTGCAACTTTGAAATTAGATTTTCTATTCTTGCTACCCTTTGGGTTCTTTACTTTTGAGTCAAACTTTGTAGTTTGTTGCATTTGTCCAGATTTGCTGCAATGCTATTATCTTTAGTCCATCTGTATGCTTATATTTTTGCTGTTGTTTTAAGTCCATCCATATGCTTATATTTTTGTCATCTAAAAGCATGGAGAAACTTTGCATTTATCTATTTTTATTTTAAATAAGTTTATTAACTGGTTTGCCACTTCAACATTTTATGTTTAAGTCTACTATCTCAGATTGAGGGTAGTATTTCTGTTGTAGCATTGAAGTGGAATGCTTCACATAATGTTAGAAGTGACTTAAATATGTACAGGTCTGCCTTGTAATCACTTGCATTTACCAAAATGCTGCTGCTAACTCTTCTTTTCTCTGATTCCATACCTTCAACTTGAGAGACCTTCTAATATTTATAGCAGATCTCTTTCAGAGCCCTTTGATTTAACTTCCTCTCTCTGTTTGTGTACTAATGGAATTTGTTTCTTGTTTTGGGTTGAACGATAGTGTTCTACCCCATGACTAAAATATTTCTAGATGAAAATGAATCTATAACTCTGAAGTTCAAAAGGAAAAAAAAAAAAAAAAAAAGAACCAGTAATTGGTGCCTATCTTTTTGGCATTTGAGTAACCAAGAGGCAGTTAAACAGCTACCTGTTGGATTCAGGATCTACAAGCTTCTCCAGCTTATTGATTCATCATTTCTGTTGTCTATGTTGAGGGTGTTTGCTGTAAATTTTTCCCTTTTTATGAGTCTTGTAGAATCACAAAACCATTAACGTAATATTTATGTTATGACAGGTGCAAAACCAGCTGGTAAAAGGACTGTTGATTACCCATCTGATGCACCAAACATTTCTGTGGTCTCTCCTGACCCTAAGAATGACGAAGCTGAGGATCATCAAGATATAGATATTGAGGACCTTTTTGGTAGTGCAACGCCAGAAGATGAAACTGCCGAAGAAAAAGAAAACACTGGATTTGATATCAATATGTCACGTCATAATGACAGTGATGATGAGATTGCAGATGTAGATGATAGTGGTGATGAAGCAGATAAGGGACCCAATGCTGCAGAAGCACTTAGAGCCCAGGTCAATGCAGAGGTGAGGGAAGAGCCAACTTCTAGTTCTAGTACTAGTAGTGGAAGTGGGAGCAGCGGGAGCGGAAGTGGTAGTGGGAGTAGCAGCAGTAGTGACACTGAAGCCAGTGATGACGACTCGGTTAACTCCATCTGAGATTCACTGGATATGTACCAGAAGAAGCATGGCTTGCAAATTTAAAATAAGCCATCCTGCTGTTTTGGGAGACATTTTTTTTGGTTATATAGAGTAAAATCGGTGTGGATCATGTTATAGTATTTCTTCCCCATTTGTGTTACACCTAACAACATCTCATTTGGCAAATGTAATAATGTGTGAATTCTTAAGAAGAGCAGGAAACTTCTCAATATCTTAAAATGCTCTCAAGATCAGTTATTACATTCAATTGAGCTTGACTCATCTTTTATTTTAATTTTAGTGAGTTCTTAATTTCTCCTCAATTTTTTTTTTAAAAAAAGTCGTTAGAAACTCAATTCTACCTACATTGAATAACCGTGTTTATTTTGACATAAAATATTACGAAATACACTCCTTGACAATGACACGGTTCTTCTGTCACGGTGACGAGTTGTGTGTAAGATGGAAAATGGTTTACACCTCCTAAGGTAAAATTTTACAAATAATTTCGGTGGCACCAAATATCTAAAATTGGGAAGAATATTTTCCGGAAAATAGTTTTCATCAAAACAAAACGATTGAGATTTCACTTTGCTCAATAAAATCCTTTTGTTAAACACTGTTGGTAGTAACTTTAACAAGTTTAAAACGCACCGTTTAAGCCCAATTAAATTATATTTTTTCAAAAATTCCTCACTTCCTCACAAAAATAAAATTACAAAGAGAATAACTTAGGTCCAGAGGTGGTGTAAAAGACCCCATTTACACTAGCCAATTTAGAAATGTCACATCAGCCATTTAACTTAAATTTAATACACCTATTACACACAATTAAAACCCACGTAAAACCTCTCTCTTTCCTGTTCTTTCTCTTCAACTTCACCTTCACCAAATTTCAAATCTCTCTTCCACCGTACCTTTCTGTGAGACACCCATGGTTGAATCTCCATGCCACCGAGTCCCACACCACCACTACTGGCGGTGCTTGCCGTTGTGGCCTTCTCCTATCTTAAGGTTCTCTCTGATTTCTCATTCTCTCCAGCCCAAATCCAGCTATGGCAGAGCTTATGCTTGCACCAACTCCACCATCGTTGGCGGTGCTTCTCACTTGCTTCACCACCACTGGTGACAATATTACAATAATTCATTGCTTGGATTTGGCTTTCATTTTAATTTTAAAGCAGCAGGAATAATGGATCATAGGCCCATGACATAAACAAATGGGCCTTGAGGAAGCAAATGGGTCTAAAGGAGCCCGGAGAGAGAGAAGTAGCAAACTCATGGGCAGTATGTAATGTAGAAAAGTGAGAATGGGTCACAGCAAGCACGAAGTAATGCAAGCAAAGAAAGTTAGGGGGTTGATGACAAGCCCATGAGCCCCAAGAATGAAAGATAATGTAATTGGGTCAGGGAAGCCTAAAGGAGTTAGTAAAATCTCATGGGAACGCAGAGTTAGGAAAAGGGCCAAGGAAGCCCAAGGAAAGCAAATGGGTCAAGGATGCCCAAGAGGAAATAAATAGGACACAGGAGCTCGCAAGTAATGCAGTAAAAAGCCCAATAACCATACCGAGTCATTGAGGGAAGAACAAGCAGTAGGCCTAAAGAAGCCTAGCAGGCTTGGGTCATATGACATCACAGCAGGAATAGCAGAATGGTACGGCAGGAAATACAAGACTGCAAAAAAGAGCAAAAGAACAGGCTGAATGAAGGAAAACCCATAATCAAACAAAGCCCAGCCTCAAAGGGAGCAAGCCATAAAAGGGTGGGAAATCAGAAAATAGCTGGACGCTATAAAAAGTCAAGGATGGACGGCAGAATGTGCAGATGAGCCTCCTGACCACTGCGAACACATGAGCAGCAGACATGTTTTGGACATATGCAAAAGTTGAGCACACACAAGACCCATACTTCACCAAACTGTACCCAGCCAATACAAGAGGTGGTGGGTCATGGGTCAAAGGTAAGAGGGTATGGTCTGGTAGTGGAGAGAGGGAAAAACCTATTCTGGGGTTCCTGCTCAGGCTTTTTTGGGGGAAATGTCCTGCTGTGATGACATACCGCCTAAAAGAAGTAAAGTTGAGTTGGAACCACTAGGTGCATGCCATAAGGGATAGAAAGAGAGAGAGCACCCACACCGTAACAGGTAAAAGTGCCATGACAAATAAACAAACAAACAAAATACTATTCTTCGTCTAGTGAAGGGGAGTGGCATAGTCAGCACAGGTAAGTGTTGTGAAATTTTAAAATACTCGCAAGTGTACGAACCGTACCGAAGTATAGTTGGACAAGAACGAGGTCGAACCCACAGGGACTTGAATGAATGTAGGAAAATTAATTAAACCTTAACCAAATTAATCCTAATCTAGTTTAATAAAAATTGGTTGTTTGCAATTAAATAAACTAAGCAAATAATAAAATTAAGCAAATATTTAAACTAAGCAAAAGATATAAAGCAATAAAAAGATGTAAACAATCAATGGAAAGGAATTAACGTTTTGGAATCCGCCTTGTAAGTTATATCAGCATATATTTATGATCATTAATTTTTCCCAACTCACTTCATGATAATCTAGAAATCAATCTTGCTATCATGGAAAATATCATTATTAGAACTTATGTTTAAAAATCTAAAGCATGTTCTTCTTCGCTTCTTAAGTATAAAACCAAATCATCAATTGTATCCGTAGCCAAACAAATCACAAGATATATCCAATTCTAAAAATCAAATCATAAATTGTATCCATTGACAGACAAATCACAAACGATATCCAATTTTATAATCAAGAATTAATAAACCAAGCATTCAATTATTTAAGACAAATCCTAAATCATGAGAAAAACATGATTGAACTCATATCTAGAATCTCATCTTAGTCAATTGATATGAAGCAAGAACAATTTAAATCATTAAAGAACAATTATTGTGGGAAAAATCAAATCACATAAATATTACTAATAATCCTTAACAAGGTTTCATCCTCAACCCTAATTATAAATTTAGCTACTCATGGTAATTGAAAGAAAACACAAAAATAAAATACTAAACATTAAACTAGACAAATAAAATAAAACTAAATGTCATTGAAGAAAACATTAAACTAGACAAATAAAATAAAACTAAATGTCATTGAAGAGGTAGCCGCAGCTCTCTATACATTCAGCCCTCAGCCCTAGCACTCGCCTCCTTGAATTTTGCCCTAAAGAGCCTTTAAATAGGTAAAGGAATCATGTTACAAGTTGAATTCCCGTTTGGAGAAAATCCCAGATTTTTAGGCTTCACTTAACCGACGGTTTTGGCCCATTTAGCTTCATAATTCGGACTTTTGGTAAACTACATAGTTGTAGCCCTTTAAGTTAACTTTCCAGCCCAACTTGAATCACCTCGATTGGACATCTGAGCCGAAAGTTATGCTAAAAATACTAACTGATGTGCAGGCTGGAATCCTAATCCGAATTGGACTTGGATTTGGTGCAAATTTCCTTTGATTCCTTGCTCCAATTGGACTTAAATTTAATTGGGTCTTCTCTTGAATTCATGCCTAGCTGGATTTAAGTTGGCTTGATTCAATTGGCCTAGCCCCACTTTGCATGTAAAGTCCTTGTTACCTGCAACACAAAGATATTATATAATTAAGCACAAAATAACATAAAAGTTAGGCTAAATACGTAGATATGTGAGTACTTTATTGTATATATTTCATGCACATCAGTAAGTGGTGTTGGCTGGGCGACTGACAAACCAGTGGTAGTCGGCAAGGACATCCAAACCAAACAAAGGTGGTTAAAAGCTAAAATAATAAAAGCCAGTCACAGTAGGCATTATATAAAGGACCCTTGTCGTGCACAATGGGGGAATCAAGATCATAGTAATAGTAACCTTTAGGAAGAAATCACAACACTAAAGCAAACACTGAGAAAAGAAGAGAAAAGGAAAAAGAAAAGAAAAGAAAAAATTAGAAACAAGGAAAGAAAACAGAGAGATAGAATGGTAGGCATGCACCAATAGGTTGATCCCCTCTTTCCCTCTACAAGCCCTGCCCTCTACCAAAGACAAAGGATTCTTTTGGGCACAATCCATTCAGGTTCGCTTCCCTCAAAGTGATTAATTTCTACAGCAGGATTTTCCCTGAGAGATTATTCACGTTGAGAAGAACGGTTCCCTCCTTGGTCTTGGTCCTGTGAGATAGCTTGGCATAGCAGATTAATCTTTTTCTTTCTTTTTGATAACTTATGTCTCATCTACTTATTTCCACCATTTTCTTCACTAGGCTTTTCTTATCATTGTGATTATTATTCTAATTGGGGATTATTTATTCACTTTGTCTAAAGGCTAAGGTACTTTCTTTTATTACTATTATCATGTCTGCTTGCTATAACTCATCCGAAGTAGCTCTGCTTGTATATGATTCTCTTTATAATTGCTGAAATTTATAAATTATTTATCTTAGATACTATCTTAAATTCCTTAATCTCAAATGCATGTGATTGGTCTTTTTCACTGTATTGTTGCAGGTTTCAATATCCTTTGCTAAAGGTTTCAATATCCTTTGAACAGGAAATATGGAGGTTTTATGTGGGTTGTAATTATGTGTAATAGGTGTATTAAATTTAAGTTTGATGGCTGACATGGCATTTCTAGATTGGATGGCGTAAAAGGGATCTTTTACACAAGCTCCGAACCTAAGTAATTCTCATTTGTCAAACCCTAGAAAATACACTACCACTGTTGTACACAGTAGTTAAGTGTACAACAAAGAATAAATCAAATCAATAGGTTTAGCAAAAAAAAAAAAGAATCATGAGGGGTAGGGCATTTTTAATTTGTTATTTGCTTTAATGTTGTATTGCTATGTTGTAGACTAGTATGTACTAGTTTGTCTACCAGAGTCATTTATATATTTTCACTTGTAATTTCATTTTTTTAATAAATGTCTACCTTTTTATAAAAAAGTTTTTTTTTTTTTAAGTGAAAGTGTACTTGTTGCCATTACCCTATTAATTAAAAAATTAATATTATATATCTTAGAAGATGGCAAAAGAACATAACAATATAGTTATTTTTACCCAAAAAAATAGTTATTATTATTATTATAAATGCAATTGTTAACTATCCTAACATATTTTTCGTTTAAAAAACTGTTGATCAAATAAAAAATGACCAGATATTTTTAACAATATAGTAAAAGTAATATTAGAGATACAAAAAATTTTGCAATTTTTTTTACAAATTACAGCATTAATAATTTGTGACTATAGCATTACTTATATGGTAAAATCCTTTTTGGTAATTTATATCCAAAACAATGTTACTGTAAAACTTATTTGTAGTTTTAAAAATTGTTATTTTAAAACGCGTGTTTTAAAAACTCATTCTTTAAAATAGCTTATCCAAACAGACCTAAAGCTATCTGGAAAAACGAGAAAAGTAAAGACAGCCGCCTAAAGCTATACTCCAGCATAGCTCCAAAAAGTTGAGAAATAGCTGAATATTTTCAGAACGTGAATATTAGATAGCATAAACATAAAATAGATAAAATCCAAACATAACCACCTTTAGATGCCAAGCATATTATACAATTTATACTATATTATACTAACATAACCAGCTTAGCATTAATCTAGTCATTCATATTATACTCTTAATAAAAGCATATCCATCTCTTATAGCAAGAGAAGTTTAATGCTACATAAGCATAAGATCCATATTATACTCTTAATAATTAATTAAACACAAGTTAAAATGGTTGCAATAGTAACTTAAAAGTGTTAAATTATTGCATCAACAATTATAAGTTGCAATAACTTATAAATTTTAGCTGCAATAGAAGCTTTAATATATAAGGAAAAATTGTTGCAATAACTTAAAATGAAAGAATCGTTGCAATAAGTTGATACCAATTGTTTTTGCAATCTATTGCAACGAAAATTTCGAATTAATAGCTATTACATCGAAGTTACCATTGTAATAATTTGATATTAATTCTTTTACAATCTATTGCAATGACAAACATGTAACTGCTACATAAGCATAAGATCCATATTATACTCTTAATAATTAATTAAACACATATCCATATCTTATAGCAATAGAAGTTCAATACTACATAAACTGTTTACCAAAAAAAAAAAAAAATACTACATAAACATACGATACTGTTGTTGGTTGGACGGTTTACCTGCATAAACACAGTGAATAATTTAAAGTTAGAACTACATCCTTCACTTTTCTGTCAAAACCAACCATCAAGAGGAAATAAAATGCAGTAGGCTTACCGCTTCCTCTTGCTATTACATTCTGCATCCGCTTTTTCTATTTCTTTCTTTCCTAACGCCAACAATGCCTTTACAGCAGCATGGGCCATGACTACAAGCTGAAGTGCAGAAAGAACTTTATAAATTGAAATGTTTTTGCATGCACATGGTCTAAGTTATATTACTGGCACAAAACTTGATGTATATGTGATAACGTTTATATATATATATATATATATATATATATATATATATACTTTTTGGAACAAGTGTTTGTGATCATATTTGTGTGATGTCAATTCAAACTAGTCATTTTTTGCAAGAAATCAAGATTCTCTTGCCCAATACGCACTAAGCATACTCTTCCAAGCATAAGAGTCAGCACAAAAATGAAAAATTATTTAAATCCCACAATTCGCATTTAGTTTATTAAGTTATTTCGTCAAGTAAATACATAATAATAATATATCTCCTGATCTTTTTTTCTTTTTCTTCTTGTTGGAGTTTTAATGAATATTTTAATAATACAACGGAATATATATATATATATATATATATAGTAGCTTTAGACAAAATATTGTATCTACAAGTTAAAATGGTTGCAATAATAACTTAAAAGTGTTAAATTATTGCATCAACAATAATAAGTTGCAATAACTTATAATTTTCAGCCGCAATAGAAGCTTTAATTTATAAAAAAAAAAAAAAAATTTGTTGCAATAACTTGAAATGAAAGAATCATTGCAATAAATTGATACCAATTGTTTATGCAATCTATTGCAACAAAAATTTCGAATTAATAGCTATTGCATTGAAATTACCATTGTAATAATTTCATATTGATTCTTTTATAATCTATTACAATGACAAACACGTAATTGCTACATAAGCATAAAATCCATATTATACTCTTAATAATTAATTAAACACATATCCATATCTTATAGCAACAGAAGTTCAATACTACGTAAACTACCAAATTTTCATATAGATTTCACCTACTCTAATTACTATATCCATATCTTATAGCGAAGAATCTAATGAGTTCAAATATTTTAAGGCAGATATTATAAGATTCTTAAAGTTGCATCATGTGGAGAAGTGTGATGTAAGCCTTTAACATTTTCAAAATTTTCTCTCTAATTATTAAAAGTACTCCATCGTATTTGACTTGATTTTTTATCTCTCAGATTCCTTTTAGGCGTAAATGCTCTTTTCGTCCCTAAGTTTATTAAGTTATTTCATCAAGTAAATACATAATAATAATATACCTCATGATCTTTTCTTCTTTTTCTTGTTGGAGTTTTAATGAATATTTTAATAATACAACGGAATATGTATATAGTAGCTTTAGACAAAATATCGTATCTACAAGTTAAAATGGTTGCAATAGTAACTTAAAAGTGTTAAATTATTGCATCAACAATAATAAGTTGCAATAACTTATAATTTTCAGCCGCAATAGAAGCTTTAATATATATAAAAAAAATTGTTGCAATAACTTAAAATGAAAGAATCGTTGCAATAAATTGATACCAATTGTTTATGCAATCTATTGCAACGAAAATTTCGAATTAATAGCTATTGCATTGAAGTTACCATTGTAATAATTTGATATTGATTCTTTTATAATCTATTGCAATGACAAACACATAATTGCTACATAAGCATAAGATCCATATTATACTCTTAATAATTAATTAAACTCATATCCATATCTTATAGCAACAGAAGTTCAATACTACATAAATTGCCAAATTTTCATATAGGTTTCACCTACTCTAATTACTATATCCATATCTTATAGCGAAGAATCTAATGAGTTCAAATATTTTAAGGCAGATATTATAAGATTCTTAAAGTTGCATCATGTGCAGAAGTGTGATGTAAGCCTTGAACATTTTCAAAATTTTCTCTCTAATTATTAAAAGTACTCCATTGTATTTGACTTGATTTTTTATCCCTCAGATTCCTTTTAGGCGTAAATACTCTTTTCGTCCCTAAGTTTATTAAGTTATTTCATCAAGTAAATACATAATAATAATATACCTCTTGATCTTTTTTTCTTTTTCTTCTTGTTGGAGTTTTAATGAATATTTTAATAATACAACGAAATATGTATATAGTAGCTTTAGAAAAAATATCGTATCTACAAGTTAAAATGGTTGCAATAGTAACTTAAAAATGTTAAATTATTGCATCAACAATAATAAGTTACAATAACTTATAATTTTCAGCCACAATAGAAGCTTTAATATATATATATATATATATATAAATTGTTGCAATAACTTTAAATGAAAGAATCATTGCAATAAATTGATACCAATTGTTTATGCAATCTATTGCAATGAAAATTTCGAATTAATAGCTATTGCATTGAAGTTACCATTGTAATAATTTGATATTGATTCTTTTACAATCTATTGCAATGACAAACACGTAATTGCTACATAAGCATAAGATCCATATTACACTCTTAATAATTAATTAAACACATATCCATATCTTATAGCAACAAAAGTTCAATACTACATAAACTGCAAAATTTTCATATAGATTTCACCTACTCTAATTACTATATCCATATCTTATAATGAAGAATCTAATGAGTTCAAATATTTTAAGGCAGATATTATAAGATTCTTAAAGTTGCATCATGTGGAGAAGTGTGATGTAAGCCTTTAACATTTTCAAAATTTTCTCTCTAATTATTAAAAGTACTCCATTGTATTTAACTTGATTTTTTATCCCTCAGATTCCTTTTAGGCATAAATGCTCTTTTCGTCCTTATATTTTGGGGTCATTTCTATTATGATCCATACATATCTATTTTACCACTTTTAGTCTCTAATCCAATTAACGCTTGTTATTTTAGTCTTTTCTGTCACTCAACTAATAAAAAAAGCTAACGTGGCAAACGGAATGCACTGTTGACACAGTAAATGCTGATGTGGCGAATAAAATAATAATAATAAATTATTTATTATTTAATAAATGCCAAGTCAGCATAAAATAATAAAAAAATAATAATAAATGCCACCTCAGATCCATGTCAGTTTAGAATTTTAATTTTTAATTGATCAATTTAAAAAAAAATAAAAAACAGAATTAAAAATAAAAAACACATGAATTTAGATCAAACATATTCTTCATCAAAAACACAGAAGAGCACAACCAAGAAAAAATCATACAAACCCAAAAAATCAAACACAAGAAAATCAAACATAGAAAAATCATAAATGAATATAGAAATTAAATAAAAATAAAAATAATATAAATACACATACACATAAACATACATGAACACAAATACAAACAAACATACACAAAAACAAACAAATATAAACATACATACACATAAATACATACGCATAAACATAAACATACATAGACATAAACACACATATAAACTGAGAAAAATTAAACTCTCATATAGACTGGAAAAAATTGCAAATTAACACTAATCCTCAAACAATTTCGTTAGTTACTTTGGTGTGCTAAATCAAGTCTTTATGTGTGTTTATGTTTATATTTAAGTTTATGTGTGTATGTTTATGCTTATGTGAGTTTATACGTATTTATGTGTATGTGTATGTGTATGTTTATGTATGTGTGTGAATGTGTGCTTATGTATGTATATGTGTATGTGTATGCGTATGTGTACGTGTATGTGTGCTTATGTATGTTTATGTGTATGTGTGCTTATATATGTTTATGTGTATGTGTTTATGCATGTTTATGTATGTGTATGTGTATGTGTATGTGTATTTGTATGTGCATGTGTATATGTAGGTCTCTTTGTCTTTTTCAGATTTAGGTACAATACCTTGATGCAATTGTAATTAATGGCTGAGATTAAAAGTTGAAAAAACAACTTTCAATCTCAACCATTAAATAAAATATATTAAAGGAGAGTTAAAAAGTTAAAAAAAAAGAGTAAAAAATGTAAAAAAATACCTATGACAATGCACCTGATCTCAGTTCGTCTTTCTTCTCTCATCATTTTTCTTTTCTTCTTTTTTACACGACGTTTTGTTCTTCTTCTTTTTATTTCTCTTTATATGTCGCCTAGGCTGACAGGAGAGGAGCGAGAGAAGGCCACGTCAAGAAAGAAAATCGAAGATTGTGCTACCGAGCCAAAGACTATGAAAATCTCTTCCTCTCAACTCAGACGATCTTTTTAGGTGAAATTGTGGCTCACGAGGCTTTACCGAATTATGGTGTGTGATTTTTGGTTATTTATTTATTTATTTGAGATTATGAAGCAAATAGTTTTTATATTTTGCTTACCCTTTCTATTTTCTGAAAACACTTTTATGGGAAATACCATTTTTTTTGCTTTGCTTTCAGTCTATTATTCTTGCTTGTGGTATGTGTTTGATTAATTCAACAAAATGATTCTTTTTCTAAAATATAATAACAAAACCAATATATGTTTTTTTAACGGTGGTGTTTTCATTTTGTGATTTTAGTTGTTTTGTGGGTTTTGTGCTTTGATTTCGGTGGGTGTGATTTGATTTGTGATTTGGTGGGCTTTTGGGTTTTTGTTACGATTTGATTTTGGCTGGGTTTTGGCCGTGGTGGTGGTCGTGATTTGATTTTGGCTGGGTTTCGGCAGTGCTGCATGGTTGGAGGTGATGAGTTTGAAAAGCTCCGGCCATAGAGGTTTAGAAGGAGAGATTGGTGGTTAGCCATGGAGCACAGTGTGACGTGGGTTGAGGCAGAGAGAGGATGAGAGGGAAACAAGGGCGGCCCTAAACATTTTGGGGTCTAAGGCGAGAACTAAAAATGAGGCATTTTTTATACTTATATATTAATTAAATTAATGTTTATTTAATATTTTTATATTATATTTTTCATCATTATTTTCATTTTTTTCTAAATTATTTTCAAGTTCATTATCAAGATTTGTTGTATTGCAAAATTGAACATAATTTTCTTCTAAATTATTTTGGTGAATTTCTTGCTCATTTGTGATATTTTTATCTAAATTTTGTGTTATATTTTGTTTATTACTAATAACAAATTTATCCATCGATCTTTTTTAAGACTCAATTAATTTTTCTTTTTTATTTTCTTTTTTAAAGTTTTTCATATCCAGATGCATATTTTATAGTAGACATTTCTAATCAAACAATATATTTATAAAAACAAAAATAAAAAATAATTTTCAAGTGTAGAGCAAATGAGAAATAGAACCTGATTTATATAAAAAGTATTGTTGTAGTTTCATTGAACAATAACAAGTTTTTAGCAATCTTAACCTGCATAAATTAAAAAAAAAAAATTAAGCTCAAGCATAACAAAAATTTAAGCACAGCCATAACGGTGTCACAAGACTTATTAATAAAACCCACCCACCCAAAAAAGAAAAAAAAAAACTTAAAACAAATCCTATCTATAACAAAAAAAAAAAAAAAAAACTTGAAGGCCCAAACTTAACGCCCAGTCCAGGGAGGGTCCAGGCAGCCATAATGATAAACTGATAAGTGATAAACAAAGTTACAAAACCAGCCAGGGAAGGCCCAAATAAACAAAGTAATCTTAAGTTCTTAACAAATAAATTTTATACCTGATTCCTGATACGGTGAGGTGAGCAGTTGAGAGTTGAGAGAGGCGGAGAGCAGAGAATCAGAGAGAGGCTGAGGACAGACTGAACAGTGGAGACTGGAGACTAGAGAGAGGCGGAGAGCAGAGAATAGAGAGAAAGGTAAAATTTTTAGGGTTTTGAGTGCATTTATTTGTTTTGATTTGTGGTTAATCTCTTAGACCGGATTTGTAGTTTATCTGGTTGATGAATGATTTTGTTTAGAACCAATGTTCAATGATTTTGCCGCCTCGGACGTTGTGAAATTTTTTTGTGTCTCTAGACTTGTTGTTACAAATCCTTGACATAGTTCGCTTAACCAATCTAAATACAGCTCATTACATAGGATGCATATCCTTGCATCCTGTACAGAGTTCACTTAACTAACTTAAATTACCTTATCTCAGATCACTCAGATATAAAAATTCAATTTTGACATTTGAACGTACAACCATCTCAAACAGAATTGCTGTCTTTGCTTAACTGGTCAGCATTTCTCCTAAAAGTTGATGATCCTTTTTTTTTTTTTTGGTGATCTTTTTTGCAACTCCAGTTCTTTTGGAGCATACCCAAAATTTTACATTTCCAACCCAATTTATGGCCATTAAGCTGTTTCAAAACAAATCCAAAATCAGATACAGTTGAATGTTTCAGGTCACTACAACTTCAAGAGTTTAAACTAAGAACATGACAGTGTATAGTTTTGTACAAATGCAACTCAAGTGACACAAAAATTGGGATGGAAAATCAGTTTTTGTGAAATCAAATGAGCAGTAAATAACTCAATCTGCTACACAGCTAAAAAAACTTTGAAGAATACTGATTCTTAACTGGCGCCCATACTATTGACCCAAAACCTATTTAATTATTTATGATGTAATCATCCAACCCCACTAGACCTTTGATACTGATTCTTAAATTTTCACTCATGGTTTTCTTTGGTAGAGTAGTAGATGGATAGCAAAGCAGCAGAGAGAGGAGCATCAGAAAATGAAAAGGAAACTCCACAAGAACAAGAGCAAGAGCAAGTGGTGAATCCATGGGAAGTGGCGGCCAAGGAAGGTGGCAAGATCGACTATGACAAGCTCATTGATAAGTTTGGCTGTCAAAGGCTTGACCCATCCCTCATTGACCGCGTTGAGCGTCTCACCTCTCGACGTGCCCACGTGTTTCTCCGTCGTGGCGTCTTCTTTGCCCACCGGTACCTTATCACCCATTTTTTTTTTCATCGGTGGAATTTTAGTAAACAACATTTAATGAATTACCTTACCACCCAATTCTAACTTTAATGTTTGTAAATAAACATATGTATAGAGGGTAGAATTGGAATTTTGATGATTGGATTACAGGGACTTCAATGACATACTGGATGCATATGAGAGGGGTGAGAAGTTTTATCTATACACGGGAAGAGGTCCTTCTTCAGAAGCTTTGCACTTAGGGCATTTGATTCCCTTCATGTTCACTCAGTATGTTGATTTTCCTTCCTTCTGCTCTGTTTGTTTTCCAAGGAACTATAAAAATGCTACTTATAAATAATAATTTATTATAAAAAAAACAACAACAGCAGTTTGACTGCTTCTACTGCAGTTTGGTTATTAACAATTGAAGGTAAAAGGAAAGAATAATTTACTGCCAATTTTTTACTTGTTTAGGCATGTAAAATGATGTGAATATGTGGATTTGTTATATCTTGTAGAGCTGATCAACCAAATAATAATTGTTGTTATGTGTGTTAAGAAATTTTTATCTGTCTGTGTGCATGACTTTGGCTGCAGATATTTGCAAGAGGCCTTTAAGGTTCCTCTTGTTATACAACTAACTGATGATGAGAAGTTCTTGTGGAAAAATCTGACGGTGGAGGAGAGCAGGAGGCTAGCCAGGGAGAACGCCAAGGACATCATTGCTTGTGGTTTTGACATCAGGAGAACCTTCATCTTCTCTGATTTTGATTATGTTGGAGGGTGAGTAATTCATAATTGTAAGTTTGACCTTGAAAAAAGAAAACGTTAGATTAGACACGATGGACCTCATGACACAATGAACGATTTTTGTTTTTGACAAGCTTACACATCTTTCTGCTGTTTAAGTGCTCCACCAATGTTAAAAGTATGCATCAAAAACCTTAAAAAATATGTAATAAAATTTGGCTGAGCTTTAGATTTTGAGAAATTAATTATATTTTTTATGGTCATTATTCTTGAAGCGATATTTTAAAATTTCAATTTATATTAGTCCTGCATTTGTTATACTATGCACCTGAAACCTCAGGTATGCATTTCAAAGCTAGTGAGGGAAAAATCTTTCTCATGCATATTACATGCATAGTTAGAACTTAGAATCCTCAGACTGGTTTTTTATATTTTTTTGTGCAGTGCATTCTATAGGAACATGGTGGAAATTTCAAAGCGTGTAACATGTAATCAGGTTGTAGGCATTTTTGGTTTCATTGGTGAAGATCATATTGGAAAATATAGTTTTCCACCCGTACAGGTAATAGACCTTTGCTGCTTTGTTTACATAAAACATGTGAATGGTATGTGCATGTTGTTGACTATTATATTTCACCTCATTACTTTGTTGTGAGTTTCAGAAACAGTTTATAATTTAAATCTTTAGCCCTTGAAATGTCTATAGGTTGTAGTTGTATAGCTGTTCATTCACCGTATAAGGCCTTTGTGGTTAACTCTATAAATATATTATGAGAACCAAAAGGGGGGGGGGGGGTAGAGGAAGAACTTGGCATAATTTTGGGACATCAGCAGTTGCTTATGCTATTTTTATACGTTGTTATATCACATAAGCAAATATACAACATAATAAAGGATTTAGCAAAAACTTTTGCAACAGTTATTGTCATTGGTTGTTAGATTCCTGTTTGACACTATAATGGCTGGTTAAGAGACCATTGGAATATCCATGAAAGTGATACAACATGCTTCATTTGTGTAAATGCAGGCAGCTCCCTCATTTCCTAGTTCATTTCCGCACCTATTTTCTGGCAAGGACAATCTCCGTTGCTTAATTCCTTGTGCAATTGACCAGGTTGACTCCTATCATAGTTTAGTATTTTTCATTTTCAGTCTAACTTTGCATTTAGTTCGTTTCAAGCTTATGAAAATATTTTGTGCTTCATATGAGAGTTATTTAGAGCCATACATCTAATGTTTGTAATATGTACTTTGGTATTCAAAAATTGAAGTTGACCTTCAGTAATGCAAGGTTTATGTTAGTATCCTACAAATGTTAAGGTTGACTCCAACAGCTTTCTTCATCTTTTTATTATGTGGAAACTAAGAAAAAAATATGTAAGGGAAGAAATTGTTCTGGCTAAATGTACGGTATAACCACACTGCAAAGCACATGACAGTTTCTTTCTTTTTTTTTTTGATAGCTCATAAGAGAACTATTATTAATAAGAAAAAGAAGAAAAATACAAGCTGTTTACGATGATGAACAATAAGAAACAGAAGAAACAAACAGTCAAACGAAGGAGAGGGGAATCAAATAGATAATCTAAGGGAAAACAAAAACTCTGGAAGAGACGAAGACTCGGTAAAACTCGAACAACGAGACCACTCAAAAAGACTACGTTGGCTTAAAACCTTCAACTCATCCAAGGTCTTCTCCATGTTCTCAAAGGAGCAATGATTCCATTCCAACCAAATAGTCCACATTATGCATCCTTCAAATTCCAAATATTCGAGTTGTGCTTCCCAAGCCACTGATACCAACAAGACAACAATCCCGTCACCGATCCTGGCATAACCCAATGAATCCCAAAAGCCTGAAGCATGAAAGTCCATAAGGAGTGTGTAACAGAATAGTGAAGAAGGAGATGGTCTACTGACTCCCCATCACAGCAACACATACAACACCAATTAGCCAAAATGCGACCCCTAAGCCTGAGATTATCCAACGTGAGAATCCGATTGTGAGCAGCTGTCCACAAGAAGAAAGCCACTCGCTTAAGAATCTTAGTTTTCCAAACACCCTTCCAAGGAAACCAAGAGTTCAAAGTACCCTGAATTGCATGGTAATACGATCGGGTGTCAAACTTACCCTTACCTTTGAGATGCCAACAAAGAGTATCCCTCCTATCACCTCGTGGAATACGAGGTTGGATAAACTGAAGTAGAGAAAAAGATGCAGCAAGTTCCTAATCTTCGAAAGCTCTGTAAAACCTTAAATCCCACATTCTAATAGTGCCTCCTTCTGGAAGCCACAAAACTTCAGAGATGCAGGCATCCTTGGCAGTTGAACACACAAAAAGCTCAGGGTATAGATCTTTTAGGGTATTATCCCCAATCCACCTATCATGCCAGAAGTGAATACGAGTGCCTTTACCCACTACAAAAGACAGATGCTTAGAAAAACTCTCCCACCCTTTTTGAATGCTTCTCCAAAGACCACATCCATGAGTCCTCTTGCACACTTTCGTGCACCACCCCCCTTGACCCTCACCATATTTAGCGGAGATAACTCTCCCCCAAAGATGGGTAACTTCATGGCCAAATCCCCACAACCATTTCCCTAATAAAGCTTGATTAAATGACGTCACACTTCTTATCCCCAAACCCCCCAATTCAACCGGTAAACACACCTTTTCCCAAGCCACCAAAGGATATTTGAAACTCCCCTCAAAAGACCCCCAAAGAAAATTCCTTTGAATACTTTCTATTCTAGCCGCCATAGCTTTGGGAATAGTGAAAAGAGATAAAAAGTACGTTGGAAGACTAGAGAGAGTACTCTTAAGTAAAGTGAGTCTACCACCCTTAGATAAATAGAGTCGCTTCCACCCTGATAGTTTCTTCTCCATCTTCTTTAAGATAGGATTCCAAATCGAAGCTGTCTTAAAAGAAGTTCCCAACGGCATCCCCAAATATTTCATAGGCAAACTCCCCACTTTACAATGAAGAATATTAGCCAGTGCAACTAGATTATTCACCTCCCCAACAGGAACAATCTCACTTTTTCCAACATTGACCTTCAATCCCGTAAAAGCTTGAAAACAAGACAATGCCAACCTTATAGATAGTAGCTGTTCCCTAGAGGCATCACAAAATAAGATAGTGTCGTCCGCAAACAACAAATGGGAAATTCGCACACCAACAGAATTCGCAACTCTCACGTAAAAAACCCTGAATAAGGTTATTCTCCTCTATCTTCTTCAAAATTCTACTTAAAACCTCCATTATCAAGAGAAACAAAAAGGGGGATAAAGGGTCTCCTTGTCTCAACCCATGGGAGCTTCCAAAAAAGCCTTCAGGGGATCCATTTACTAGGACTGAAAAATGGGCAGTAGGAACACAAGCCTTAATCCACCCCCTCCATTTCAGCCCAAAACCCATACGGTCCAACAGATAAAACAAAGCCTCCCAGTTTACATGGTCATAAGCTTTTTCAATATCAAGCTTGCAAACCACCCTCGGAATCTGGCTCTTCAACCTACTATCTAGACACTCATTTGCAATGAGCACTGAATCCAGAATTTGCCTACCTCCAACAAACGAATTTTGATTTTCAGAGATGAGGTTATCCAACACCGCCCTCAACCTGTTAGCCAACACCTTGGACAACAACTTGTACACACTGCCCACCAAACTGATAGGGCGGAAGTCCTTAATGTTGACAGCATTACCCTTCTTAGGAATTATAGTGAGAAATGAAGCGTTCAAAGACTGTTCAAACACAGAGTGCCGATGATGGTAATTACTTTGCATCACTCTCTGAAGATGTTGCACAGTTAGGTTTAATATTCTTTTGGTCTGATAGACTGATATTGATAAATATAAACCAACTGTAGATTTTATTCAAAAGTTAGCTTGTTGAAAAACTGTATCTATGAAGTTGTGATTCAATATTTTAGTTGTTAAACAATCCTTTTTTATTAAAAAAAAAATTACATAAGTAATAGCAAATTTTTTGAAAAGGAAGTGGAGAATCCCTAGTACATGGGAGATGTACAAGAGGTTGTCTAGAGATTACAATCTAAAGTTTAAATGATCAAAAAACTATAAAAAGAATATTTTTTTCCCCTTTATTGAATAGAAAATTGAGAAAGAGATATCTCCAGTTGATTTCTTTGGTAGTTCTAGAGGTTTAAGACAAGGGGATCTGTTATCTCCTATGCTGTTTTTGATTATGATGGAGGTGTTTAGTAGGATGTTGAGGAGAGTAGAGGGAGTTGGATTGATCCGTGGTTTTAAAGTTGAGGGTAGGAGGGGTGGTGGGGAATGTGTTACACATCTACTGTTTGCAGATGATACTATCCTATTTTGTGATGCGGATGTGGAGCAAATCCTTCATATTCGGTTGTTGTTACTTAGTTTTCAGGCTGTAACAGGTTTGAAGGTTAATGTGCATAAGAGTGAAATGGTTCCAATAGGGGAGGTTGATGATGTGCATGCCCTGGCTGAAATTTTGGGCTGCAAAGTTGGAAAGTTGCCTATGTTTTATCTTGGCATGCCTTTGGGGGCTTCACATAATTCCCCTTCAATTTGGAATCCTATTTTGGAAAAATTAGAGCGGAGATTAGCTGGGTGGAAGAAGCTGTATTTGTCTAAGGGGGGTCGATTGATGTTACTCAAGAGTACACTATCTAGTCTTCCTACCTATTTTCTATCGCTATTCACAATTCCTACTCATGTGGCTAATAGAATTGAAAAGTTGCAAAGAGATTTTCTATGGGATGATAGCAAAACTCATTTGGTAGGATGGGATAAAGTTTGTGCGCCTATAGCCAATGGTGGTTTGGGGATAAGGAAACTTATTACTTTCAATAAGGCCTTATTGGGGAAATGGTTGTGGCGGTTTGGGAAGGAAGAGGATCGGTTATGGAGGAGGGTGGTAGTTTCAAAATATGGGGTAGAATGGGGGGGTTGGACCTCTAAACTAGGTAGGGGAGTTCATGGGTGTGGTTTGTGGAGAGGTATTCGCATGGGATGGGAGGATTTTAGCAAAAATTGTCAATTTGTTGTTGGGTTGGGGAATAGAGTAAGGTTTTGGCAGGATGGGTGGTGTGGGGATCAACCTTTTCACTTGGCTTTCTCAAGGTTGTATAGTATTGCCATTGATAAGGAGGTATCTGTTGAAGCTTCTTTGTCAAGGCAGGGGGCGGAGGATAGAAGAATTTGGAATGTTCGTTTTATTCGAGAATTTAATGATTGGGAGATGGATGAAGGGCTGCATTTTCTTCGTATTTTGGGAGCTAATACTCCTCCAATGGATGTGGGAGATCGGATGAGATGGAAGTTGAAGCTTAATGGGGATTTTGATATCCGATCATATTATAACAAATTAAGGAATTCTCCTTCAATTGTCTTTCCTTGGAAAGCTATATGGAAAGTAAAGGCCCCTAGGCGAGTTTCCATTTTTGTTTGGTGTGTAGCTTGGAATAAGATCCTAACGGGTGATAATCTAAGATTGAGGAGATTTTTTGTGGACTGGTGCATTATGTGTCGACATTGTAGAGAGACGGTAGCTCACTTACTTCTTCATTGTGAGATGACTTATCGGTTATGAAGCTTTGTCTTTATAACTTTTGGCCTGTCTTGGGTTGTACCTAGATCGATCCCAGATTTGCTTTTTGGCTGGTGGAATTGGTTGGGGAAGCAATCGTCTTAGATATGGAATTTAGTTCCATTGTGCATTTTTTGGTGTATTTGGAAGGAACGGAATCGGCAGACTTTTGAGGATTTGGATAGTTCCGATGATCAGATGCTTGCTTCTTTTAGTGGAACTCTTTTTGATTGGTCTCGGGCTTGGGGACTCACGACTAGTGATTCTCTCCCTTTTTTCATTAGCTCTCTTTCTCTTTGTAATTAATTTGTGGATTGGTTTTCTTTTTTGTTTTCTTTTTTGTTTTTTCTTTGTTTTCCTTCTTGTATTTTCTGGGTTTGCTCTATGTTCTTCATGCATAGAGTAGCCTTTCATTTATATAACATTCTTACTTATCAAAAAAAAAAATTTATGAAGTACTTGAGAGTTGGATTGTTATATTTCTTTCTATTAGTAGAATTTTTGGAGGGATAAAAATCTAAGGAACTACAAATGATGGATAGAAATATTTTATTAATGGTCGTAGAAAATTATTATTAGACCTTGATAATTTGGTTTCTGTCTTTAAATGTTAAAGTACATTTTGTCATAAGTAAGTTTGTAATATATTAAGAAAAATTTATTGATAAAAGGAGAGAACTAAGCATATAGTAAGTTTACAAAAGAAACCTCTAAAGAATTACAATCAAAGGTATTCAATGAAGTTTACATGAGAAGCATAAGTAACAGTCCCAAATGCAGTATCATAAGATTTCAGCTTAAGATAGGCATCCCAACTCTAGTAAAAGTTCAATTATTTCTATCTCGTCATAGCATCCACATAAGGCAATGGGTGGTATCATTCCATGTAAAGTTTTGCTTTTATGCCACCCAAATAATCCTTCCTAATAAAAATACTCACAAATTACTTTGAAGTAACAAGTGCTACACTACATTTATAATTTAGTATTAATCCACCAAGATTATGTTCCTTTTGTTAAGATTATCATTCCACATAAAGTTTTGCTTTTATGCCACCCAACCCAAATAATCCTTCCTAACAAAAATACACACAAAATACTTTGAAGTAACAAGTGCTTCACTACATTTATAAATTTAGTATTAATCCACCAAGATTATGTTCCTTTTGTTAAGATTATCAACAGCAAGAATCCTTCCCAAAGAGAATCTACCACCTATAATTGCCAATAATGAAATGCGTGAATAAACCTGAGATCCTAAAACATGTCTTTTTATCCTTTGAGAAATCCAAACAAGAATGCATGAAGTATCTTTATCCTCGTCAATAAAAAATAAACAAAGATAACTCTTTTAGAAATGCTTGTAAATTTGCAATTTAAATAAAATATAGAGTTTATTGGAATCTTGATGATGCACTTTTATGTGATCTATGTCTGTGATAATTTAGTAAGGTTAATACAAGAATCTTATTGTTTTCCTCAATTCAATTGTCTCATACATGTCATATGATTATGATTGTTTTGTTCTCTTTATTTTGTGGTGAGGCTGGATATTTTTATAGTTTTAAGATAATTCTATATATTTTTACACATTATGTGTGCATCTGTTTTCTGTTCTTATGGTATGCTTTCTTTGTTGTGTTGTTCAGGATCCTTATTTTAGAATGACACGAGACGTTGCACCTCGAATCGGATATCACAAGCCTGCATTGATTGAGTCATTGTTCTTCCCTGCCCTGCAGGTATTCATATGATTTGGCATTGAACCAATTGTGTGCTAAAGATTATAGGAGGGACAATTTTGATGATTTCAATGCTAAATCAATTGTTTGTAATTTTGATGATTTCAATGCTAAATCAATTGTTTGTCAATGCTGATGGATGTTTTGAGATTCTATCACAAAGATACATGAATCATATATAAATTTGGTGTCTTTTTTTTTTTAAGTGTTAATTAACTCTTGCACCTGCCTGGATATATGATAATGTTGAACATACAGTGATAATTAATATATGGGCCAATCAAGCACAAAAACCGTTTGTGAATTGTAGCAATGATTGTGTAATAAACTCCTAACTCTTCTGGTGGTTCATTCTATAGTAAATGGGAATATGGCCAATCAATTTTTGTGAGATAACCGAACAGACAGTTTGTTAAGGCTTCTTTATAATACGTGGGTGTAGAGCTATCAGGAGGAAAATTTCAGTGTTCTGCAATGAGTTATTTCCAAAAATCACAAAGGGCTAATTGTGTTGGGACCACAAGCCAACCCCCCTTAAGTAATTTAAGCTAAAAAGGCGTCTTTACTTGATCACACATGCATTTATAATTGATGGGATGATTGTAATGTAAAACTTGAAGGTGAGTGTGATTATCTTGGAATGTGTAGGGCTAAAAATTTGATGATGGGCTAATGAGCTCCAGTTCAAATGGCATCTTCTCTTCCCTTGTAAGAGTAAGGTGGGGGGTGAGGTCATGGGTTTAAAACCCATCGAGTGCACGTCTTACTTCACCAACAAAAAAATGATGAATGGATTTGTTTGTTCATTTGCTGTCCTCTTCAAGATGGCATGAAGCATTCAATATGAACCATAACATTCGAATTTTTTGAGAATTCATGATCTCATTGTAAGGGTTTTCTTGATTGCCTTTTTAGTAATATGTGTTTGAGAGTATTAGCCTATTCAATAATTTTTTGTCAAATTATCACAAAGCAACCCATCTTTTTCAGGTTTATTGATTTTGTAATGAAAATTATATGTTTTCAAATATTGTAACTATGCAATAAGACAATGATTTCTAGCAATAGATCTATTACTAGAATCTAGTTTCTTACATCTAAGCATGGTTTCTATTTCACCCTGATTAAGGTCTCCGCCTCTGTCCGCTTCATGCTGCTCGTGATTGATTTCTAAATCATCTCTCATTGTTTCTGGAAACTGGATAAATGCAGGGGGAGACAGGAAAAATGTCAGCTAGTGATCCAAATTCTGCCATATATGTCACTGATTCTGAAAAAGTCATAAAGAATAAGGTTAGCATCTGAAAATCATACTTGCCTGGTTTAAATATGACCATCATATGGAAATTATTAGATCAATATATGGACATACCATGATGAACATCAAATGCATATGCCAATATCTTATCTGTAATTGGAGGTTCAAGAAAAAAACTTTTTGGAGAAGATAAATAATTTTTTTGGAAGTGTGAGTATTTGCATATATGTGTGTTGTTGTTTTTGGTAATATCCCTGTTATGGGTATCATGGACTTTATACTAATGTTGACATGTGGCGTTGAGGACTAATTGTTGATGCAAATAAGTATCTTTTCATAATGAATATTTCTACAGTTGTTAACATAGATAAGGATAATACCTGCCCTAAACTACATTTTATGCACCTGATAAGACACGTCTTAAACATAGTCCTGTAATAAGGAGTGTAAGGCTTCTTTTTCTTTTCTTAATCTATTGAATGTTAGATTGGAATTCTTAGTTGAACCTCTTACATACACAATGTATGTGAGGAATCTCTTTTTTTTTTTCCTCATAAAATTTCTCGTTATCCATCCTCCACAACCATCCCCCCCCCCCCCCCCCCCCCCCCCAAAACAAAAAAAAAAAAGGAGGAAATTTGCTTTTTTAATATCTGCACATATTGTTTATAGATCTGCACATATGTCATTAGTTTTTTTAATATCAATGTTATTTACTGTAACATGCGTTTATATCTATAGATAAACAAATATGCATTCTCTGGTGGTCAAGATTCTATAGAGAAACACCGTCAACTTGGAGCAAATCTTGAGGTACTACGTTTCTTGTTCATTCCTTTTGCTGATGTATGTGAAGGAAATTTGCTTTTAGGGTCACGCAAACCATTATGCTTAACATATAGTTTCTGAAAGATTTTTCTGTTATAGTTCATGGATTACATGCTAAAAGTGTTCTGTTCTTACATTTTTTCCCAAATTATCAGAATTTAGGCATTTTTATCATTTATTTTATCTAGGGAAAGCTATATGGCAATTCTGCTAATCTTTTAGTGCGCAAGCATGATATTATAGCAGTCAACGCTGAATTTAATTTCTTATGTTAGAAATTCTTTGTGAGTATGTACCTTCTAGTGCACAACCAGACGTGCAATTCCTCTGTCTAGCTTTCTTGCTTGGATGAGATGTACCTCTTGATATTGATACTGTAATTCTTGCCGATTTGGCAGTGAAGTCATGAATGATGTTTCTTCTCAAAAAAAAAAGTAACAGAGGAATTTTATTTCTTTTGGTCATTATCCAGGTTGATATACCAATTAAGTACTTAAGTTTTTTCCTAGAGGATGATGCCGAGCTTGAACACACTAAAAAGGTCAGGTTGCTCTTTCTAGTTGATTACAAATTATTCTAATGAAATTTTTTTTTTTTTTTTTTTTTTTGCTGTTTTATACAAGTACCTGCATCTTTGAATCATTTCTAAACTACACAAACTACTTCTTTGCTTAGGGCTCATTTGGATTGAGGGGGGAAGGAGGGGGAGTGGAAAGGAGTAGAGTAAAGTTGGCTGAAAATAAGCTAATTTTGGGTCAAATCTACTCTACTTTACTCTACTCTCCCTCATTTTCCTTCAATCCAAACAGACCATTAGGTTATTTTTGAAGAATAATTGTGTTGTCCTTTTACAGGAGTATGGTTCTGGACGCATGCTTACAGGTGAGGTAAAGCAGCGGCTTATTGAAGTTTTGACTAAACTGGTAGAAAGACATCGTAGGGCTCGAGCTGCTGTGACTGATGAGGTAAGCTCTCTCCATTGTGTGATAAATTGATGCTTTAATGTTATGTGTTTGATATAGACGTTTCTTGTTGTGGGTTATACTTATATGTAATTAGATTGTGAGGCTCTAAAGGTGGATGTGACTATACATCTCAATTTGTAGGTTATATTGATAATTTTCTTTCCTTTTCTTCTTTCAGATGGTGGATGCTTTTATGGCAGTGAGACCTCTTCCCAATATGTTCAACTAATTTTGAGATGTTGAACCAGTCAATACTGATCTCTCCAAGATTGTCACACAAATTCTTCTTTTCCTTGGATAACATTCATTTCTCAACTTCAACGTTCTTAAATTTCATTGGTTTCACAGCAAGTGTATAAACTTTGTTAAACAAATTTCAACGACCAAAATATAGTACAAAATTAATTAAATACCCTTAAAACTTTTATTAAAATGTCTTTCAAGGCCATCTTTTTAAGTTTTAGGGGCTGACTTTTAACATTTGGCTGTCAATTTTAGAAAAATTAGTCATGAATTTTGCACATCTAGCTATTGTGTTGATCATTTTTCAGCTTTTCTCTCCACGGTTTTTTGAGTAGTTTTTGTACGTTTTGATTTTCAACCAAGTCTTTGTTGACGCATGGGAGTTGATTAAATTCATTATTCTTTTGAGTGTGATTTCTTGTCTTCTATTTAGTTGAGCAACCATTTTGAATTGATTTTTCATGATTTAATTGCAAGGATGATAGAGCTTGTAGCCCAATATAATAGTTGTTCAAAGCTTTTCGCTAGAAAACTTGGACCCAATGTACAATGGTTCCCTTAAAATAATTTTTATGACACAGAAAAAAATCAAATACAAAATTAATCAACCTAGGTTGTGTCGGCCTTATTTTAATCTATAATAACATATAATATAAAAAAATTGAAATGAATAACAATATTGTAACTATATAAAAACGTATGAAATCATTTCACCTAAAATAATAACAATCGTGTGAATGAATACATTATTTGATTACGTTTGCGCATTATTTTAAGCTGATAGAGCATATGTGTTTCCATGTTTTTAATCACTGTAAGTACCGTGACTTAATTATCAAATACTAGTGACAGATGGGTTAAGTGTTTAATATTGAAGTTTGAGGATGTAGCGGGTCAAAGATTATATTGAAGTTCTAGGGTTTTCCTTGGCTAGGGTTTCCGCTGGTATCGTGTAGAATTTTGTCCCTAGCTTTGTCTAGGTCTTTGTTTCCCTCCTATTAACACTAGATGGGTAGGACGAAGTGTGCTATTAGTATTCTTATGGCAAGTTTGGATGATATGTGGTCATGTTTCACCCTCTCGGAGGAGGAAGTTCAGGGGGCTGATGTGCCACGCAATAGAGAAACGAGCATCCACCGCCTAGTAGGTAAATTCCTTACCAAACGGATTATCAATGCTGAAGTTGTTGCAAGTACTTTCAAACCTCTATGGAAACCTGTGGGTGAACTAAAAATTTGGGATGTCGGTGGAAATATTCTAGTATTTGAATTTGACGATGCACTAGACCTTGAGAGAGTTTTGGAATTTGAGCCTTGGTCATACGATAAAAGTTTAGTAATCTTCCAAAAGACAGTGGACATTGAATCAGCCCCTTCCCTAGCCTATGCCATGACGTCTTTTTGGGTGCAACTACATAATGTCCCTGAGAAGAGCCTAACATATAAAACAGGGGAATCAGTGGGCAATATAATTGGCAATACAAATCAAGGTAGCGGACCAAGAGGATGATGGTGTGGGTGGTGAGTTTCTTAGGGTAAGGGTTTCTATGGACATCACAAACCCCTTCCTCGATGCTGTAAACTCAAGTGTGATGGTAAACATATAGGTTGGGCCCTTTTGAAGTATGAGCGTCTCCCAAATTTCTGCAACTGGTGTGGTAGGGTGAACCATGTTGAAAAAGATTGTGAGGTGTGGCTCACAGGCAGAAAGAAACTCAGAAATGAGGACCAACAATTTGGTGATTGGTTGCGCGCTGAACAATTCAGGTCCTTTCGAAAATCTGTGGTGGTGGTAGCAGGTAGTTCCTATGGTCCTTCTAAGTGGAAGAAAGGCCCTTCAGTACCAAAGGAGCAAGCATCAGACTCCACACTAGTAAGACATGTTTCCCTAGATTTAAATTCAACGTCTGTTATGGATTTTGACCCACCTTTGGAGCATTTCATCCCAGTTTCAACCCTATCTAAATTGCATTTATCATCGAGTCGGGGTCAACATTGTCATTATCCAGAGAAGAGCTGAAGACTGAAGGGTTAATAGGAAGGGTAGCAAATTTAGGTAGAGAGGCACCAAAAAATATGAATGGCCCTTGTTTTCCTGATAATTCAGGTTTGGGGTATGGGAATCCTTTAGCCACTCAAGGGGTCGGGGTTGACCATGCAGTTGACAGTAGCCCTTTGAGAGATATCTCCAATGCACTCAACACTTTAGCTAATTCTACATCCATCAGAACATGGAAAAAACTAGCCCGTGAGGTCAGGCTTCCTCAAGAAATTCCTCTATGCCCCACTAACTTGGAACACCGACCTTTGATGGAGTTGGATGAGCCAAAATTCGTGAAGAAGAGATGTTTGAGGTCGGGAGGTGACTATGAAGGAAAATTATCAAGCGGATGCTGGGTCCCAGCTTTGCTAGTGCCAATGAGTTGTATTAGTTGGAACTGTCATGAGCTTGGGAACCCACAAACAATTGACGAACTAGTTACCTTAGCCCGTAAAAAAGATCCCAAAATGGTTTTTCTCATGGAAACCAAATCAGATAGAGAAAGTGATTAAGAAAGTTTGTAGATAAATTTAGTTGCTCACATGTTTGTAGTTCCACATCCAAACCAAGGTGGCGGGTTGGCTTTACTTTGGAAAGAAGATATTGTGGTTGATGTTCAGACCGCATCAGACAGTCACATAGATGCAGTAGTTGACTAAGGGATGGATGATGCCTGGTGGATCACGGGTTTTTATGGCAACCCTGATTCGGCTAGCCAGGAAGATTCCTAGTCTCTACTTCGAGACTTAAGCCGTTGTTTCTCTCTACCATGTGTATGTATTGGGGATTTTAATGAAATACTAAGAGCGGAAGAAAAACAAGGATGGCTTGACCGACCAGAGCGACAAATGCAAGGATTTCGGGATGCCTTAGATTATTGTGATCTTAGAGACATTGTTTATAATGGCTACCCCTTTACATGGTGTAATCGGCGACCTGGTCATCATAATGTTTGGGTGAGGTTGGATAGAGAAATGGTTTCAGTGGATTGGATGTTAAAATTCCCCACTACCTGTGTGCACCACTTAGAGGTTTTTTATTCAGATCATAGACCAATTTTATTGGTCTCAGATTTCAAGCAAAAGAGATTTTACTAGAACGGTCGTCCTTTCAGGTTTGAAGCTATGTGGTTGAAGGATAAATCTTGTGAGAATGCTATTAAAACTTCTTGGGAGAGTTCATCGGGTACATCTCCAGTTATTAATTTTTCAAAAAAGATTGACCTCTGCCAAGAAAATCTTCGAGTTTGGAATGAGAGACCTTTGGGCATGTCCGCATCACCCTAGGGAAGAAGTTGAAGGAGTTGCACAAGGCCGAAGAGATGGGGTTGTATTACTCAAAACCCAAATGTATTTTGCAACTTCGTGATGATATTCAAGCCCTTTAATTTAGAGAAGAAACAATGTGGAAGCAAAGGTCACAAAACAATTAG